>JAQLOL010000003.1:3076133-3094880 GCA_029783665.1 Naso thynnoides | reverse complement strand
GTAGTCTGTAAATCTCTATGTTTTTTTTTTTTTTTAATTTCCGGCTTTGTTGTCATTTCAGTACGTTCAGTTCAGTTGTACATCTGCACAGGCTGTTTTGTAATCTTTCCGACACACATCGATGCACTGATGTGTATAAAAAATCCTGACTGCAGGCTTTTCAGATAGTGTTGCGGAGCTGGGTTAGTCTCCATAATAAGGCTGAAACAGTAAGTTTGGTTTCGGGGGCTTTCCCAGCTTTCTGTCTTGTGGCAGAAACTGGAGCTGAGACAAAATGTTCACTTCTGCTTTCTGTTGGGTAGCAAACAGGAACTGCTGGTTATTTTTATTTACCTGTTTCTGTCCCAACTTCTGGCCATGAAAAGTAACCATCAGTTCCCTAAAAACATCCTCTTATAGGTTAGTAATTACATCTCTGCAGCTGTGATGTTATTACTGCGGGTAGTGTTGTTTCAATACTATGGTGCCACCTTGTGGTAAAAGAATGCACTGCTAATTCATATTAGAGTCTGTTAAGGCCACACACAAAAGTAAAAGATCATCACTGTATGTTCACAGTTGTGCTTTTATTTTCTCATTTTTCATCTGAAAACAGTAACTACTACAGCAAATAGTGTAATTACACAATTTAAAATAATAGAGTATACCAAACCAGGTAATTTGCTATACTTTTTATAATAAATATGCAAAGGTCAGTAACTCCATTTGTAATAAGAGGATACAGATTATAAAAACAAACAAACAAAAAACAGCAGTACACCATGAAATGATTAGAACATGCGATATAAAAATACAACAAAACACGCACATGATATGAAAGATTATATGCATACAGCGTAAAAAGTGAGTCATATTCGCTTTATCAATTCCATAGGAACTCTTACTGTAATGGACAGTATAGTTATGAAAAAAACAAACAAAATTGAACTACTCTTGCCATGCATCACCCATTTTTTCCAAGGTAACCAATCACTCTTTGAAGAGGGAAATTCAGCTGACCACGTTCTCTTGGGTGGACTGCAGCACTACAACATTGTGTTGTTAAAATACTTTGAATATACTCAAAACACAAACGCAGATTTATTGGTGTGAATATGCAAAGGCTGCTGGTCAAAAGCATGAAAATCCCCATCTATATTTTTCCATGGAACCATTACAATTTACTTAGATGAAAACACTCATAGGCAATGCAAATGAAATACAGAAGTAAATTTGTAGAGCCACAAACAGTTTCATGAAGGGGATTGGCTTTGATTAAAATGCCAGGACAGCGCATGGCTTGCATCATGACCTCTAGTGTTCATGAGCAGAACCACATCCTTAGAAAAACAGAATGAACAGCACACTAGACAGAGCCTCCATACAACAACTTTTTTAAACTGCGTTGTGGCATTTCGACCGACAGGTTCTTCCTCAGACTTGTGAAATTCAAGTGAACAGAGTCATTGTCTTAAATACCCATAGTCCATCAAGTCAGTTCAAGTGACATACCCCAGCTGTTTAATAATTTGAAAAAAATATTATTTTCTGTAAAACAGCTGGTGTATGTCGCGTGAACTGACTTGATGAACTTTGGGTATTTAAGATGGTGACTCTGTTCTGTTGAATTTCACAAGTCTGAGGAAGAGCCTGTTGGCTCAAAATGTTGACAACGCAATTAAAAAGTTGTTGATGGAAACTTTGTCTGGGGAGCAGATCGTTCCGTTTTTCTATTGTGTTTTTTTTTTTTTGTCTTTTTGTGATCCAGCACCCAGTTTTGCATGTTTTGAGATGTGCATGTTGCTAAGTTTTTCTGTTTTTATCAGACACCACATCCTTGAAATTTCAGATGCTGAAAAAAAGGTTTTCTTGACAGTTTCTGGTCTGTTTTTGCTCTTGGCTCTACAGTTTCCAATAAGTATGTACAAAATAGGTATAATGAGATCTACTACAGTACACTGTCAACTGTTTCTCTTTAAACAGTGATATCCTTCCTTTCTATGTACCATGAATTACAGATTGTATTTGCTTCCTCTGTACATCTTTCCTCCCATTGCCATATAATGACACATATGGACATTGTTTTCATTTTATTGTTTAACTTCAGCCTTCAAAGGAAATTCCTTCAATGCAGCCATGATAGTTCCTCTTTTTGATTGCCTTGGGAGAAGTTATATACATGGACAGGTTTGAATACACATTTGTGTAGCTACATACAGTCTTGGAGAAAGAATGAAACACAGAACAGTAAGTGATTTATTCCATCATTTTAATCCCCATTTCCTCCTTTTTGCCGTTTCCCTGGATTCTGTCACATACTCAAAAGTGTGTGTGTGTGTGTGTCCCTATCCCAGTGGGACAGCCACGACCGAGGTTGCTGGGTCACAAAAACCAACCAATCAGAGATGTGCCGCTCCCTGTTTCCTGTCCCAAACTGCAAGCATTCCCTAGCAGTTTAGCCAAAGATGTCGGAGGAATTGCACAAATCCTGAAGTTGATACTTTAATAGCTCTTTATTTACACAGGCTGCTGGCCACTTACATCAAGTTAAATTTATCACTACTGATGTCCTTTTTAATGGGACAGAGAATGGAGGAACAGTTTCGTAAATGGAAAAATGTTTGTGGCCAGGTTTCTCTTTTGTGCAGTTTTTGTTATCAGTTCTTTGGTCAGAACTTGTCTTCAAGCTCAAAAAAACTTCTATGATTCAATGTTAAATGACTTAATATGTAAACAACATCAAATCAAAATATATATATGACAGAAACAATATACATATGCCTAATATAAAGTAACAGCAACGAGGACAAAATATGCTCTGACATCTGAATCCCTAACTGAAATGTAAACTGACAGAAAAATCACACAGACTGTTTGTCCAATAAGGTGCTAGTGGAGTTCCTGAGCCAGGCAGTGCAAACAGTCCCACTCCCGGCCACCAGGGGGCGGACGCCGAGAGTGTAGGATGTTTACACTTCCTGGAAATCAGAGGTCAAAGGGCAACTAACAATGTAGTTAAAATTCATTTTAAAATTCTACAACAAATTTAAAGGTTAAATAAATAAAATTTTAAACATTAATATATCTCCAAACAGTTTTGTTTTGTTTTTTTTTATGTAAAGACAGCAGAGTACCGTGTCCTGAGCAGAGAATAAGTCACACTGCTGCTGTGGATGCTTGTATAGTGCATTCGATTTGAACTGGAAACAGCCCTCGAATGTCTGACTCAGAAAGTTAGTAAAACTTCAAAAGCACTGACCTCAAAATCCAAGATGGCTGCTCTGCAAACTCGGAGTGGTGAAAGATTAAGTAATATACTCTTTCCAGTACTTTTGTCTTATCTGTGTCTCATTAAATCAGTTGTACATAAAGTAAAATTTAACTTTTATCCATGAACATGAATGAGAATGAAAAAAGATAAGAGGGAAATGTGCTTTTAAAGGGTCAAATTATTCGTGTTTTGCATTACTAAAGTATCACAACAGCAATCATTATGGCGTTAGTATCTACAATGTTACCAAACAGTAAAACCACACAGTAAGGAAGACTGAACAGACCAACATTTATACATTTTCCACTACTGTGGTAGAAACAAATGCACGTGTCATGAGTTGCTTGTATGAGGGCCTGTTCTAATGTAGAGCTTTTGAGAGCTGAACTACTTCCTTGGTTTTCTAGCACCCAGGAAGGAATGCTGAGGCTGTTTAGACAGACACTGCAAGAAGCACAGCAGGCTTTCATTCATGGTATGATGACTCGGGGTGTGGGGGAGTCTGTAATATTAGAATGCTTGCTTCCGTCCTTCCCTCCTTCCTTCCTTCCTTGTCAGTGGTCCTGTAGTGTTACACCCACATCCCTTCAGCTTTAACTGATTGGAAGTCGGGGTGGTTGGCATTTAGGAAAGGCCATTTTTGTTTCCCCTCCAATATGTTCCACCTTCCTTTCCCCCGTGTTCATCCTCACCTCATCTCCCTCACTTTCCTCCTCTTCTCATCTTGATACTCTCTCCCTTTACCCCTTTCCTTTTGTCCACCCATTCCCTCCAGAGAGGATGAAGCCACTCCTATCCACTGGGAACTGAATGGCCTGAACGGAGACAAGTATGACTGCCAGTCTTTTCTACGAACTTACATTCCTTTTCCTCCCTCCAGTTTATCTGTGATATTTTGCTTTGTCCCATGGTACATTTACTTTTCCAGTGAACTGAGCATTAGATAACGTTTTTGCCGGTAACAGCCATGCAAACAGTACCTATTTTCACTTGTGAAAGGCACAAATTTATTCAAGCAGCATTTAATGGGACAGTGACTGGGGCAACAAATGTCTCTTGGACTTGTCATGAATTAAATAGTTGGATAAAACTTCACATATTTCAATTACAATAACATAATAATGCATTAGGGTAAAAATATAATATAGTAATATGGTAATACCGTATTCTTAGGTATTTAAAAATAGCGATGGTGTTGGCTTCGTTACCATGACGTCATTTAAGAAAATGCTCTGCAATGAGCATTAATAGTGTTTTTGTAGTTAAAGATGCTATCAAAATGTTGACAGGCCTTTTGTTATTATGTAATTTGTCAAATAACCTGTAAATAAAGAGCAGCCTAACCCCTAAAATTTTTTTGTTGCTGTTGTTGTACGAACCATAATTAAGGATTTCCCGCAGCGCATTGTTATTTAAGTTGCCTCCTAGACAACATACATTCTCCAATCCTCCAATTTGGGGTTTAGCGGATAAATAAATTGAAGTCACCTGCCAGCTGGCTAGGGACAAAAACAGAACCCCCAGTACACCGACTTTCTTCATGAAAAAACAGTATCTGTAGCGCACAGTGTTAAGTCACTGCTGATGCAAACTGAGCATTTCCTACAGCTGCAGCTTCACATTTAAAGCATTGAACTGGCTAAACGTGGGTTGACTTTTATTTGGAAGAAGGCATGGGAAATCTGATGTGTTTTTAGCTTTAACCACTATCAATCATCGAAAGCTTTTTACTGAGGAAAAGAACAGTCATTTTTAGCATTTGTTGACAGCAGATCAATTTTAAAATTGTCTTGAAGTATTTTCAGACCATCCATGAAAGTAATGGAACAAGAACGGAGCTGTTAACAGGAGCTGTTAAGATAACAAACTGCTCTTGTCAATCAAGTTACCAAGTTCTCTATTAGATTCCGAAATAATGGTGGAGTATAGGTGCTTTTTGTGTTTCACTCTGACAACTTAACCTCCACCATCATCCTACTGGTCAACTCTCCTTACTATCATCATATTATAGGTGAAATGTCACTGTGTCTTCAGCAACTCTGTGCTGCGACTCAACTGCTGGCCTCGCCGCTGCTGCTGCTCCTGCACACATCCGCAGCAGGATGTAATGACACTGTCTGTTCATTCAACGGAGGGGCCGGTGGGCAAGTAATATAATCAGTGTATGCCCCACCAGCATGTAACACCAGGAACACAGACTACCATGGCAAGCCTAAATGTTCAAAATTAATTTGCTCAGTCTGCAAAGTGCTTTTGATTGGCTTACAAGCAAAATCCTCTTTTAAACTGTGCACATGACATATATTGGCATAACACTATGGTACAGATAACATCAGGTGCAACGTGATAAACTTCCAACAGTACACAGGTGTATAAAAATAACTTTTTTATGCTAAAAATTACATTTGAGAAATTTCTGTGCTACTGCATTGTTTCCTGGACATAATAGAACCCCTAATTCTGTGATTTGTTGAATCAATCAGTTGGACTTTATTTGTATAGCATTTTTTTATACAAACAAGTAACAGAGTGCTTCAGCCAAATTTATATGATAAAAATATGAGGTAATTTTTTAAATTAAATACTACATGGTGTACTTTTTGGCCACTAAAAAATGTTTATGCCCAGTAAATTTTCTCAGGGTACCTACCATTGGCAAGTGAGCCAAAAAATTCATTTTGGATCCTGCGTAAACACTTCAGGACAGTCTGTGACATCACTCTGGTCTTGAAAATAATAGGCCATGACTGACAGTTGTCAATCATGGCATCCAGCTTTACTGAGAAAAATGCTTTTACTGTGTGGAAATTTCGGGATCATTTTCTATATAGGGTCAATAAGGAAAACGTCACTTTGCAGCGCTAGTTGTCCCTTCCCGCTGTGAAAATTCTGTTGACATCAAAGGATTCAACATCTAACTTCAACACAAAATCCAGCCATGTAATGCTACTTGACAATTAGGGAACTAAGCTAACCCTGTAAGCACTACTTCTGCTACAACTGAAAAAAGTTGACAAAAAGTGGTGATGCTGGTGAAAGGGATGGTGTTGGATAAAAACAAGCCCCGGTCTATTATAAGTTTATGGCTGCTGACTTGTAGTTTATGAAATAGCATGCTTAGTTAGCTACACACCTTGGCCTTATTTAAATGGGCCTCATTATGTTGCATCCAGGAGCACAGGAGGATACTGGGATATATTTTCATCAGTTGCAATTTTATTCCTATATTCAATGAAACAAACTTGCTTTTATTCCTATTCTTATGTGTGCATACACGTTTTATCTGCTGCTGCTGAGACTTCAACTTTTTTTTTTCTTTACAGATGGCTAACAATAGAAGAGAATAGTTTTTCTTCTACAGCTTCAACTTCTAATCTTGCTGCAACCCACTACGGCAGGCATTACCTGGTGGCGAAATCTGTACAAAGCATGCCCAAACATAAATACTGTTCAAAAAACCCCTGAAACCTAAACAAATTGTAACATCAGTGCATGAAGGATATAAAAATGTCTGAATATAACATTGCACGGTTATTTAAACAAAAAACATTTTAATGCAAACATGATCTGTTATTATACTTACATGTGTCGTGTCAGTGCCTTCCCACATTATATGACATCATATAGCAGGTGAAGTGTAGCGATGGTACTAGCAGTTGGCTGCTGCAAACATCCGACTGAAAGCCCCAGAACCTAACACCAGCTTCCAGTCAAGGATGTTTACAGTAGCCCAACTGCCAACCGGCCTGGAGATGATACAGTACCTGCAAACAAGCAGGTCTGCAATGCAATACACTGCAAATAGATTAATATCTAATTTTGCAACATTTTCTAAGAGTTGAAATTAAAGACCACTTTCGTTTCTTCCAAAAAGCTTCCATTCAAGTGATTTGTATTGGACACAAGTGTAATAATCAAACCCAAGTTAGCAAATATCTTTCAGTAGTAATAAAACTTTCTTATGGCTCATACACACAGGCATCATCTCATGATCAACCAGTATCCACAGAACTAACAAATCCATCCTGTAACATACAAGAATAGATGCACACACATACAGCATCAATGTGAAAGAACAGAACTGCAGAACTCTTCCGGGAATTTGGAGCTTCTGTCTTCCTGCCAACTTGGACTCAAAGAAAACACTGGTGACTTTCCTCAGCAGCTGACACCTTCTGTCTGCGTCCCTTCAACACTCTCTGCTGTCTTTTCTTGCTCTCACACTAGCAGACACCAGCTTCTTGCTTGAGATGCATAATCCATCATCACACAAAAAGTGAAGGATTATACTGGTGCTGTCCTTGACAAATAAAAGTACTGGGCCGTGCTGCAACATAAGAGCATCAGGCTGGTGCACAAGACTTAACAGCACTCCACTGCAGTGACACAAAGCAGTCTTCATTATTCTTGTTTTACAGTATGGACTTAGTGCTGAGCAGTGACCAGTGTGGTTAATGGTTTCCACTGCGTTTTCTTTCCCTGGCTGTGTTGTCCAGTAAGCATTCTGTCAGCATGTGACATTCCACAACCTTAACTCCCAACACACCCACACACACATATATTTACCATGTAAACACAACTCAGCCGTTCTGTTTAGCCATCATACACACTCCCACAGCTCAGCATACGTACACACACACACACACACACACACACACACACACACACACAAAGATCTAATTACTTCTCACGCAAATTAATCTGGAGGACTCCCACTGTGACCTTTTTGACCCTGCTCCCTAAAGCCAAACGCTCACTTCCTGTTTCCTCCTCTATCTGCATTTCTCATTCACTTTTCTTTATGTTAACAGTACGCACACATACGCACAGACACAAATACACACTAGTTTAATTGCAGCTCCTAAATCTGTTTGTAAATCAAAGTCTCCTTCACACACCTTTGACTGCTGTGTGACTGGATTTACTGAAATGGTTGAAGGATGGCATGGCGTGTGTGTGTGTGTAAGAGAGAGAATGAATGAGACTGATATAGCCTGAACAGCGCATGTGAATGCAAAAGAGTCTACACGTCTTTGTGAGTATGAGCATGAATGCGTCTTTGTGTGCGTATGTGTGTTTGCTAAAGAAAGAGAGAGAAAAAGAGACAAAGTGTGTATGTGTGTGATTGAGTTGGAGAGTTAAGAGCAGGAGAGCATGCAATCACATGTGTCCTGTGCAGAGATAAAGACAGGAATGGCATTTCTCCCCTGCTCCCTCCCCCTCCTTCACAAACAAAGAGCTGAGGTGTAAATCTACTGTAAAGCAAGAAATGCTTTTTCACCAACATACTATAACTGAAAGAAATGTTAATTGCTAAGCCACTTGGTGCTCCTCACATTTGCTGCAACACAGGTTTATATGTAAATGCTCTAACTTTGCTGACCACGTAAAATCCTTTCTGGAGAGTAAAAGGTAGAAGTGAGTGAAAGCATGTTCTCATTCAGTACATTTACATACACAGTCAAGTTGAGCAACAGAAGCTCGATTAGGCCATTTAATAGGACCACTGTCCTTGTCTCAGTACACACGCACTGGAGAGAATCGATTTGCTGAGGGAAGTATGTACGACGCCACTACATAGGGTGGTGATATGCCTCATTTAGCTTGTTGCTATTGGGCCTTCTTCCGGTTGACCTAAAAAGTTAGCAAGCAGCTAGCTGATTCTATGTGGAATGGTGAAAACATGGACAACTTTGCAGCGCTGTATATTTCGTATCAACGCTTTACTTTTGGTCCAAATGCACGCTACCTCTCATGCTCATTCATTTTTTTCCCGGCCTTACAAATACAAATTTATGCTGCTCAAGTTCGGGGTCAGAGACCGCCACGGGGACTATTGATTATGTGCGGAGCGCTTAGGCCAGTTAGGGTCTGATTGAAGCGTAAACAAGTAAAGAGTAAATCGATCTCCAAGCGCATTATTTAGATGTGTTAGTCTGACTTCCGGAAAATTTAACTTTTCCAGTCTGATTAACGTGTTTACAAGTATTGTGAAAGTCCAGCTTTAGATAAATTGACTTTTTCAACGTCATGTAAACGTACTGTTTGAGCTGGTACATTCTGACTACTCAGTAGAAATGTCCTGAGCCAAGCCTAATGTTGAGTATCTCTGCTCACCTTGCATTCTGTTAACCTTTAATTCATACCGTATTCAAAAATCAAGCTTCAACTTGATGGTGTTTAACCAGGACCTCTAGCATTTCGACCCAGTAGCTTGTGAAAACTTTAGTAGTCAACAGATGTTATTTCAATGTGTCAGATACAATTTAATCAAGATTTAGTTTAAGTACCAGATAAGTCTTGCTGTGCTCCCAGTGCCTTGCCAAGACAGAGTAATCCAAACATGCTATTTTTCTCGGCATTCCTTTGAATAATTGAGGCAAAATATCTTCATTGCTGCTCGAGCTTGGAGATTACTCTGCTGATAGGTTGTGCAAAGAGAAAACAAAACAAGAATGCAAAGAAATACCATACAAAAAGTCATCTTAGGCCTGCAAAATGTTTGCGTATTCTCTAATAATTCATATTATTTCACTTCAGATTTAGTGTACATCGATTGTAGGAGGGCTGAATTTAAAATTTCATCTCTGATTTGGTCTTGCGCCCATACTAAGCAGGAGTTTCTCTCACCCAAAATGTTTTTGGAAAATTTTCTCCAAAGTCAATAATTCACAAAATCTGTTTGTCTACCATTATAGTATAGAGTAAGCTTGAGGCTTGGGGGGGGGGGTTATTGACATTTATTTTAATGATGTAGCCAGCTTAATGCAGGTGTGAAAGATTGCTGTTTTCTGATCAAGCCTTAAAGGTTTAGTTTGCTGTGTTCACTTACATGTCTTATTACCTCAAATGGACACTCTGCTTTCACTCAGGTGTAAGGTGGCAGAAAATCAGAGTGCTGTGCCCTTGAAGCAATCACTGAAAGCATCTCACAGTCTTGTATGAATAAACCTAAAGGATGGTTTGACAACGCTTCAGGAAAGCAACTTATCCCACAGTACTGATTATTTTGCTCTAATTGCATGACTGTGTCTTATTACATTGACAGTATGGCTGCTTTACACTCTGTCAATTATTGTCCAAGCCCATACACTCCAGTTTCTTTTGGAAAATAACAAGATGCTTATATGCAAGTATGCACGTGTGTGGAAGACTGTATGCATGTGTGAGTGTGTTTGTGTGAGTGGACTTATGGGTACTATTCTTGCACTGTTTCTTTCTCTCTCTCACTCAGGTCACTTGGGGAACAAAGCAAACTTTATCAGAACATTGCAATCCCGCATTCCCCAGATTCTTAGCACTTGGCAACCGGCTAACACACAGAGTGGAGATAGAGAGAGAGAGAGAGAGAGAGAGAGAAAGAGAGAGAGAGAGAGAGAGAGAGAGAGAGAGGGAGAGGGAGAGAGAGAGGAGGACAGCAAAGAAGAGGAAAGCAGGAGAAATAAAAGCAAGTCTACAAATCGGCTTCAAATCATCACTTACATTGTCTGCAAGAGGTTTGAATAATCTGCAGTGTTGCCTAACAGACTTGCAGTTGGTGTGAGGTGTATGAGAGAAAGAAAGTTTTGTGTTTTCGCAGAAATGCGATGGAAAAAATCCTGTCCTATTGTGCTTATTGTTTGCAACATTTTTTTTGTGTGTGTGTGTAAGCTAACAAAAGAAAAACTAAACTTTTTTTGGTTTCCTGTGATAAAATATTACACAAGGCTCAATCAGAAGTCACAAAAGTATTACCTTAAATAGACTCTGCATGGACATTTTATACAGAAGAAACATAAAAAATACATTTTTTGTATTAAGTTCTACTGTTTAGACATATTCTTGAAAGAGTAGTACCAGTGTGTACTGTTCTCTACTATTCACTGTGAATGTTAAAGCCAAAATCAATTCAGAACTCTGGCTATTTAATAGGACCTGTCTTATCAAAAGTACATAGCTGGCAGAGCATGACTGAGAGGGGTTTTTTCAGTTAGGTTTTCATGCAATTCAGCCAGCAGCACCCATAGCGATAAAATCTCAACTCTTGACATCACTTGCTGCCAAAAGGTTTGAATACGGTTTGAATGAATAACAGATTATCTAGGTTGAAATTTGCTCAGTAAGTGCCTCATGAATTAAAAAAAAAATGTCCAAGTGGCATTTTTAAAATCTTTCTCAGAAAAACTAGGAACCAAATGACTAGTGCCATTTTATTCTACTAGCTAGCCTGATTTGCACTGAAAGCTAACTTGAGAATTTTAGGATTGCTGAAGGGTGCGTTTTGTGGGTCAGAAATAATACACATACGGTTTGTCAAACGTTGCCATATTTCAACTATTACATGTGGAAGTTTTCAGGCATAAGTGAAAGGGGCTGCAAGTTAAGAAATGCTTTGACAGAAATACGTTAAACACAGAGCTGAGCCTATTTTGGCTGTAAGACTACAGTCAGAGGGAAACAGCTGGCCTGACACTGTCATAAATCCAAAAATACTCCAATCTAGCAGCAATTGGAAAGCTCACTAATAGCTACACTGTATCTCGTTTAACTTGCATATTTTATCCAGTGAAAAACCTGCCAAGCATCTCCAGTTGTAGCATGTTTCGCCAAGAAACAGTTGCAGCGTGTATCCCAGTAAAGGCACAAAATGTTGATTTGACATTTCTGTTTGAGTTTGATTAATGAGAATTAATAATAATTGAGCTTTAGATAAACGTAGGATTAAGAATTTCGTTTTATCTTTAAAGAGAACAGAGCTGTTTCTTTCAGCTAAGCCAACACCCACACACACACACACACATGACACTGATATCAATCTTCTCATTTTAGCTTGAAGCAAATAAATGTGTTACCAAAACCATTCATGCTGCATTCACATGGAACAGGCAGACGGTAGAAGGTAGACAGCAGGAGACACCTTGTGAACGGCACGGGAAAAACAAACAGTTGGAATGGAAGGAAATGAAACACCAAAGATCAAGTGTTGCCTAGGTGATGCTCTAGGTCTACTATTTCTAAAAAATGGAATAAAATATACTTAATCAAATCATTTCATGACCACTATTTTATGTACATTTCTAGTTACGCATGTTGCTGTAAAATGTGTTTTTTCTTAATTTTCTACTGCAAACTTAACATAAAAGTCAAATTGGAGGACAATCAGCTTTGTGCCGATTGCCTTCCATGTGTCAGCTTTTCATTTAACATTTCAGTAGGTTTGCAAGCTGTGGTAAATACAACTCCAGGTATTACTGCACCAAAATAATAAGCTTCTCATTGACGAGATTGCTCATGTTTTCTCTTGCATGAGGTATTTGAGGATTTACGTAATATCCGGTTGTAAATCCCGTTGCGGAGGACGGCAAAAAGTTAAAATATTTAACTTTGGACGGCAACGCCATCTGCCATTACCGTTGCCAGCATTCTCTGCCGGCCTCATCGAATTTTACCGTTCTGCTCTCATCCACTTAAATGATATCCGGTTTGCCATCTACCGTCTGCCTAAATCCATGTGAATGCAACTTTATTAACCTTATTCATTCTTTTCATTTACATACGAAACTTTTTTTGTTCATTTCCTTTACGCAGATAAGGTCATCAAAGAGAAATATTTTGACAGAGGATAGAAACTTTTCTTCGTAATAGGAAGTAGCAAGGTCTAGATTTTGAGAAACACTAGCACTACTGCTGTCATTGATGTAAGCTCGGAGCTATCACAGTCTGATCTGTGTACAGTAAATATCCCGAGGTGACAGTGAATTCAATGGTGATATATTGATGTTTAAAACTGCCACAGAGGAAACCTTTAAAGTGCAGTGAGCACCGTGTCTTTGTGTTCTTTGATCTACCCAAGAAGAGGCCCTTTTTTTCTATCACAAATACACCAACACAATGAGAGCACCGCAGAGTGCCAGGTTAAACACCATTAAAAGGTACAGTATTTCAAGGACTCAAGCACCTCAGATGACCTCTAGCTGTGCTACGTGCCAAGAAGAACCTTTGAAGTCCAGCAGCTTTACTTGTTTTTCATTGTCCCAGAGATTAATGTATAATGTAATCTTTTGGTTATAATTTGTCACTGAATTTGGATTACGTCTTTCTTCTTTGGTTTGCATGTGTAACATTGTTATTTGTGGAGTTTTTGTTAATGAAGATATACTTATTGTATGGGAAGTTTTTTTTTCTGATCCTTTTCTTGTGGCTCATACTTATTCCAAAACAGTGTGAATTGTTAACCACTTCACTTTTCATTCTCTTCTCCCAAAAAATAGCTACCAAACTCTGAAAGCTGTTACATAATGTTACATAATTTAAAAAGTGCTCTATTTTAGGTGACACTAACCTGACATGTAGGATTAGCCTTTGGGCCTTTTTTTTTCACAAATAATTCCAGGATCTACACTAAGCAGAGACATAATTTGACAGAGGCAAGGGTAAAAAAAGTGTAATTTTGCAGCAATTGATTTATTAAATTTCCACTGCTGTCTCTGACACATTGACACACAGATAGTGCTGCAGTTCACACCTGGTACATACATATTTGTATCTAACTATATACTGCTGCTGTTTCCAATACCACATCAACAAAGGGATATACATTCACTTTGGCTCTTTAGACAGTACTTGTAGCTATTACTTTGTAAAACATCTAAGGCTGTGGTATGTAATGCTTTTTAAGTGGAGCTAATATAAGCCTACATATAAAATGTAGAAAAGCGACTTCAGTGCCTCCCAGTTTTTGTAAATGTTCCAATTCTTTAGAAAGTGAGAGCAAAGGTTGTCCCCAAAATATTTTTCATGTCCTGAACTGAAAGTAAGGATCTACAAAAATCAACAGAAGTCAACAGAAGAGTCTTTAGTGCATTTGATTTTAGCACATTGGAACTGTTGTAACGAGATAACCAATAAAAACAAACTCATGTCTGCACGAAGACAATCTAATTTTTTACTAGTTATTGTTCTCTTTTAATGCCCTACTTTGTGGAAACAATTAGCACAAAAAAGTTACACCCAACTATTCTCACCCTTCTTTAGCCTTGGAAAGAAGTTGCTGTAGCACACAATTATTAAAGGTAAGAGGACAGCTGCCTCCAGGCTTTATATCGTAATTTACATGACGCATATTTCTTCTTTTATTTTTTGCACTGTCAGATTTCCAAGAAGCTTAGAGAATAATTTTTAACTGTGACCCTGTAGTGGGTTAACCTGGCACACTGTGACTGTAGCAAAGTGAGCACTGGCTTACAGTCTGGATGAATGCTGAACACATGTAACACTTCTAAGACTTGTGTTTGAACTTTCAAACTTATTACAAAAATATCACCTATAGTTGGTGGGGCTCAGCTTTCATCATTCTGGGCGCAGCGCACACTTAGGGTCGAAGTTGGTGTGGCAATCTTTTCTGAAAGGTTGGTGCACATAAATGCAGGCGCATCTGCAGCACAACCCGGTGCCGTGGTAAAGTAGGACGAATAGAAATTAGAAGGTGTGTCACAGCTGATTTCATTTATGGCAAATCAGATCAGCTCCTCTCATTCCTTTCAAGACCGCTGTGAGGCACCGTATGGTCAACTCCGTCTAAACAAGGCACTGACAGGTGCCAGACAAACTTCACACTGACAGTAACTAATATACTTGACCGAGAGACTCACACTCATAATTGTAATTTATTTATAACACTGATGAAGAGCAATGTACTTGTGACGTCACTGTTGCAAAGGTGTTAATAAAAAAAAATGCACTGGCAGCTTTGATTAGTGAATTTACTTTCCGGTGATTAATTAAATGGCCTCAACCGATGTGTGGAAATGACAGTGGAATCACATACCACGGCTTTGCACAGCTGGGTAGATAAACTCCAAGGTTTTTGAACTGTTACCCCTTTGTGTAATGTAACTGTAAATTTTACGCATATTTGTAGTCAACCCAAGTTGCTTGATACAGACTAGAGAAACAACAGTGCAGAAAACAGGTGTGAAGTTTATTTGAAGATGGGCAAAAATAAGCAGATGACTGACTGAAAGCAACATCATTAATGTTAAAAATGAACACTGACTGTTTAAACTGTTCAACTGACGGAGAGTGGCTGCAGCGTCATGACGCCCGATTCACATCCAATTCAATAGACAGTCAGCTTAACATTTTGTATGATTAACTGAAACAGAAGGTTGCATTCATAAATAATGGTTTGCTAATTTGTGTGAGTGGGATGAAGTGTGAGGGACATCCACCATACCTGCCTGTGGGATTTTGGATAGGTCTGTTCATGTGTTTTTGCCCACTAAAGCCATGCAAACAGCCCTGCGGCGGCTGCGCTGCACTTAGACCTCGTTTGGGTTCAACTCAAAAATTACATCAAAATTGTAATGCACCAACAAATCTTTACTGACACACCCTTTATTGCGCTGCTCCACCTCGGTCTGTGTAGCCATGTTCATGTCGGTCCAGGAAAAAAAAAGCAACTTGGTGCAGGTGTGGGAAAATGCCACTTGCGCTATACCAAATTACCAATACGCCAAGACCTGGGCTTAAACCAGCTCTGCACTGGCATGAAAACAGAGCCCATGGTACTTGCTTTCTGAAGCAAGGCTTGAGAGGCAGAAACTACAGTCCTCAGCAGGAGCTAAACATTAAAACACTTGTTCAATTTTATCAGTTTTTAAAAAGCTTTCTTGGTTCCTAGAAAAAGTCTGTTAGTCGAAAGGGAAATGCATCCTGTGTCCCTGCGACTTAAAAAGTTACAAAGAAAACTACATAATTCATAGTCAGGAAGCAACAGGGGCTAAACAGACAAGGAGCATGGGAATACCAGCCTTATCAAAAAATGTAACACACAATCTCATAGTTAAAAAATTCCTTCAGAGCCCAATTTCTACACTCCACACCACGGTCAGCTGACGTATAAACTCTTTCGTAACTACACTCAGAACTACATGACATCTATACACAATGTGACCTTGATCAGGAACTGGCTAAAACTTACTGGTGACTCAGTCTAGTTGAACCTTCACTCTACTGGTTAAGGCTCCGCTCAATGGATTTCCTATTTACTGGTTTCTTGCCATAGCTCTGATGTCAAACGACATATTTGATACACCATTCAGTGATATTTAGATCCAGGTTAAACAAGACTCAATCTGTACCCTTCATGGCTTCATAGTTTGATTACACATTTGCTTCTAATCTTTATTAGCAGCATTTTCCAGTAGCTACAGCCTTTGTGTGTGTGTGTGTGTGTGTGTGTGTGTGTGTGTGTGCGTGTGTGCGTGAGTTTAGCTGGAGTTTTCCTACATGTTTCCATTCTTTATCTGATAACACATACCCTGCCCTTTCCTTAACGCCCGCCCTTCCACCTTCACTTAGCTTGCTCTGTCTGACAAGTTGACCTTGTTCATCAGTTTCTGTCAGCAGTTTAACGGACCAGCGGATATTCCGATCAGGGTCCTAAATACTAACAGAGCTGGTGGTCCGTGAAACCAGAAGTCAGATTATTAACATTGTTGACTCTTAAAGGATACAAAGAGCGGGTTAATGTTCCTCGACACCCCCGGGTGCAGATTACCAGGGGCTTGCTGGAAACTATGTTTAGCAATGATGCCGCAAAAGTTGATAATAAACCCCTGGTCTTTCTCTACGTATGCCTAGCACCTGGTCTACTTTATGTAGATGTTATTGTTTTTTTACCAATGTACTGTGCACATGTTGCAATTTATGCACAGCATGTGTATTACTTATTTCATTTTATTGTGATAACTGTCAGTTGTAAAGGTTTTAACATTTTTTAAAATTCTCTTTTTTTGCCTGGGAGCAGAGCTGGGGCAGAGAGGTGTTTGTCCTTACTTGCCCCACTTTTTTTAAATGTCAAAAGTAGGGCAGGTAACAACTAGGGATGCACAATACTTTATTTCTTGCTGATATCCCATACAACGATATTTTACAACTTGTTTGGCCAATAATCAATATCGATGCCAATATGTATGTAGATTTCTCCCCACACCTAATTGCAGAGATCACTAAGTCTCTTATGTAGTTAAATTTACATACAGTATTATTATACGTACTCTTACCATGTTGGCCCGCCGGCAAATGCAGGCATAAAACACAAAGCCTAAAATTATGTAATATTCATTCCTTGTGCAAAAGAAAAAAAGTACTTGAACTAATGTAAAACATACCAAACTTTTGTACTTGTACAAACAACTTTATGTAATTTTACAAAGTAAGATAATATAACATCTGTCCACAGGGAAAATATGAAACATGGCGTCAACTCGAGCGTTAAAACAGGGAAACAGGAGCCTATTATTTTATCGGTTGCTGTATCTGTGGATATTGGTGTGCTGGCCCATACCTGATATTTAATTTTAAAGACAATATCGGCCAATACTGATAATGTACAGATAATATCGTGCACCCCCAGTAACAACAAAACAATGTATGGACTCACACAAAAGCAATACCCCTCAATCATCATTTATGACCCACTAGAAATGTGAGATTTTGTCTGTATCTGCAGAGATCCTGCCTTTTGTCGGTATTTAATTACTTCCTCATTATTTTGTTGTTGTTAAAACTATTTTGGGCATCAACCTTTGGGCAATGCTTCTGTAGTTCTGAGCCATTAACAGCACGGGGTGTGAGGTCAAGACTCTGTAAAACGTAGCAATCAGGTTTCTTTACCATCTCCATCTCTGTACACTATTCTCTGGCATGGATGTATAAAGAGCTGCAGGTTTGTGTGTCTTTTGACTAAGGGCGGGGACTGAGCTACTCACAGAGCAGGAGGCAACAGTGGATGGAAATAGCATGCGCCTTAGCTACATTCACTCAAAGTCCAGTATTACGGCAGCTTCTTACAGGGTCTCAAGTTCAACATAAACTTGCTTTACGTCATTATGAATATTGAGACTTTCTTCAAGCAGCCTTGTCAAGGAAACCAGCTAATTCATTATATTATTAAGTCGTGAGAGCACAAAATAATAGCATTCATAATGTCATTACGGCAATTAGGACCAAGTTCTGGAAAAGAGAGTATATTCAAGTCTAACAGGCTGCCTCAGTTAACTTTGATTTCTTTATGGATGCATTGTGTTGTTGTCTGTATTCTGTTTATTCTAACTTGGCTGTATATTTGCTCTACAGCATTGCATTCAGTTTCTTATTTTTCTATTTCTGCACAGTATTCTTTTACATTCTTTTATGGAATACATAGGCTAAGTCCACCTAAATAGAACTGTCTTGATTTTCTTCCCTTTGCCCCACTCCCATTTTGACTTCGACTCCTGATCCCTGCCCTATAATGTATTGCGGGATGGGCCAAGAATTCAGGAAGTCACTCCTGTTGTCTCCACGGCAACCCTGAGATCAGTCCTGTGAGGCCGGAGACCCCTCCTCAAACACAAAGAGCCAAGAGGCCTGAATCAACACAAACAACCCAGCTTACACACACACACATACATACACACACACACACACACACACACACACACACACACACACACACACACACACACACACAC
>JAQLOL010000003.1:3061338-3076033 GCA_029783665.1 Naso thynnoides | reverse complement strand
CATACACATACACACATACATACACACACACACACACACACACACACACACACACACACACACACACACACACACACACAAACACAAACGCAGGCAAGCTCACACGGACACAAACTGCAATAAACTAACTAGAGCACTTCCTGCATGACCTCTGCAGCGACACATAACCAGTGTACAACATGAAAACTACCATAAATCACAGATGAAGATGCAGCATTGGATTCCATTAATGCCTGCTGTACATTCTTATTAAAGGTCCCTTTTTATGTCCCTTTTTCTTTTTTTTTTTGATAAAACTTTACATTGTGTTTTGTTTTTTTGCTTTTTCATTATTAGTTAATAAGCTTTTCATGAAAAGTGAGAATGAGAAAACATGTATAACTGCACATCCAACAGTTCATTGGAAACTTTGGGTAGGGTTGTGCAACAGACTGAAAAATGAAGCATAAATTCTAATTTGAACTATTTCTAACGGAAGTGACGGTTGTGTGCAACAGAAAAGTGTAAACAGCTAAACTCAGAGCATTCTGAGGGAACACTCTGCTTTCACATATGTTAGTACGGGCCACTGGAGACAATGATGTAGCAGGAACCCCTGGAGGATTTTGGTATGCATCTTCTCCTCAAGTACAAGATGTGTTGACTAACAAGCCAACACACTAAAAAGTTAATATCCTTTTATAAGGATTTTCTAAAATAATTTTGCGTAGGTTTATGTTCCACCTTGTCTTATTTTACTAATGCAGGTTACTTACTGTGAAAGCTGTTCCTCAGTGCTCCACACAAACACTCTGTCTGGGAACCAGAGTGACTGTCATCCCAAGGGAGGAAAGAGTCGCATGAACAGGCAGGACTGAGAGGTCATTTCATATGCAGCCCACTACAGGTTACTGATTAACTACTTCACATACATTTACATGCCAACTACTCAGAGTTCTAGCGGCACATGGCGACAGTTAAACATTATGTACGACCTCTGGTTGATTGTCATAAGGTGAACAACAATCAGCATAGAAAGTAGCTAAATAAGTTCAATTTTTCATAAAGCATTAATTGAACTTTAACCTTTTGGAGGTTCAATCTTCTGGTTCAGATCTATGTCTTAATATATTATTCAACAAGGGAGCCTAACTGTTAGTGCACCCAGTTTATATAGGCTTAGAATGTTATACATTGCTTTTTCTGACTAATCATTCCTTAAATTAACAACACATTAAAGACCCACCATTAGTGCATGACCCGACTATTTTACATTATTTTCTGGACTGATCTGCTTGAGAGTGTCATAGACAGACGCTCAAAAGTATTTTGTGACCATATTCAGTTACAGTGAAAACACCTTTTCCTTTTTCAGTCTCTGGAAGTAAATAAATACATTACATTACATTATTAGGATACAACTGTATTTCGCTGAAGTTACAGAAAAAACAGACAGAATCAGACAACTAATATATTTAGTTAAAAGTTTTCATGCAAACGGCTACATCCCTAAATCAGTTTCCTCTTCAGCAGTTGTACAGTCCCTGCAACACTTCTGACAAGCATCACAGTTCATTTACTCTGAGCTGCACTGCTGTGTGAAATGCACTGATTGACGCGGATAAGTCCAGTTCTTTAAGTTGCTCTTTGTGGTTATTAGTAGTTGTTTTGGGGGGGATAAATGCCACATTTAGCAGAAAAGGGCTCATGTTTAAAAACTGAAACATCTTGATGACTGTTGCAGCGCACTGAAGGCTATGTCAAGTCAAATTTTAATTATCTCTGGTCGGAATTTTCACATCGAGCTCTTGTGAAAGACGCAACCAGTCTGAAGGTAAGTTAACGTTAACTCACCATGCGCACATCGCTGTGGACAGCAGCTGGAGACAGCGGACAGCTTTCTAACGTTACTTCAGCAGGATTTAAATAGCGGCGAGCAGTCCTTGCGAACTTTCACACTGACATGTGAATAATAAATTAAATTCAGTCTTCTGTGGATGCCGGCCACTTGCCTTCAGCGACTCCAGCGGGGATGAAACTGGTGATGGCAAACACTTTTTTTTTTTTTTTTTTTAAAGAAAGATGTTAGTCCTTTTATTTTAAGTCTTGGAAGTCTGCTTCCCTCTGACCCAGTCAGGCTGTCCGCTCATAACTCTGGAGGGTTTTGTAAGAAGAAAACTAAACTGAGTCCAGCCCTCTTTTTGGTGACCGGTGCTAAGTTCGCTCAGAATCGTGTGACAAACAAAAACCCGTTTCCGGTCAATGCTTTCGGAATAAAATTAACATTAATAAAACTATATACAAAATTTACAACATATATGTTTGCTTACTTCTTCAAGGAGATAAGAAAAGTATGATGTTTTACTAACCTCTTCGAAATGTCACATCAAGTATTTTAACGGTAGAATTTGTGCTTTTATTATGAAAGTAATTACATCGTTTCCGGTATCATGTTTTCTTGTGTTAAACTTTGAGAAGCTTGCACACCGACCAACAAGCAGGAAGCTGTGGGACATTAGTGCCAACTTTCACCTTGCAGTCTCACCGGCCAGAACACACACACACACACACACACACACACACACACAGTGTTGGGGAGTAACTAGTAACAGGTAATGGAATTGTGCAATGGAATTACAAAATAAATGTAACTGTAATCTGTTACAGTTACTTAGAGACACTGTTTAAATAAATTCTAGTTACTTATGATAATGTTAATGATTACAAAGGGTCTAACATTTGAGTATTTTCTGTAAAAAGCTTTGGCTACGTGGTAAATAATACTCATTTTGTTGCTTTGCATGTGTTTGATGTGCACAACGCCCTCCTTTACTAAAGTTTGATGCTGATCTGATGCTTTTGATTGGTTCTCTTGTTTCAATTTAAAATGCCCCACGTCTGCCACTGCCTGGTTTAAACATTCAAAATGGTTAACAGTTGAAAACATTCAGTAGAAATGAGAAAAGTAATTAAAAGTTATCAAATGTAATAAGGTACATTATTTTGATAGAGTCATTGAAATAGTTACATTACTTAATACATTTTAAATACAGTAGCTGGTAATCTGTAACCTATTACATTTTCAAAGTAGCCTTCCCAACCCTTTACTTATACAATACTTAAATTATAAATATTACTTGCAAAACTGACCTGTTTATGAAAACTGAGAGCAGCCATGGTCGCTTATATCTTTTTTAATTCTGTTATTTGAGATCACAAAAAAATAATTTTATTATCACGGGATAACAGCATAATTTATCAGGTGAGCTTTCATCACGTGATTGAAAGCATGTGTGGTTTATGATCACGTAGATTTTGCCCGACAAGATCACAAGCATCATTGAAGTGCGATGGTCTGTAACGCTTCTGCCAGGCTAATATTCTGTTTAAAGGATGAGTGCTGATCCGAAACAGAAAGACACAGTGCAATTACTGCCTGTGTTAGACCTTGATTGTAGTCTGATGCATTGATCAACAGATACTCTGTTATTTGGCATTTTCAGCAAGATGTGTCAAGAGACATCTGCATGCAAGCACTGGTGGCATTCCTGAGTTCTGAAAAAAAAAAAATTAGAAAAGAGGAAACTTTTTTTTTTTTCTCTCTAAATTGCGTTATCAAGGGAAAACATTTTTTTTTCCGGGATCTCGAGAAAACAGACTAAAAAAAGGTAGTAGTGACCAATGTTGCTCTTAGCTACAATAACTGTCCATTGCGGTAGGCTATATATTTCAACTGAGGACCAGTACTGTCCATTTCTTCTATATGTGTTAAGAAATTTAATCTTGAGAATAGCCGTAGACAGGAACCTGTGTATAACTGTTTTGTTCAGAATTAAAGAAGTACAAAAAACTCCACTGGTCTCTTCCACCAGACTTGAACACAACGAAAAGATAGGATGCAGCAGTGAGAAAAGGATAACAAGGCCTTATCTCACCCCGCAGAGGCTGCAGCAACCTCCACACTGCTGACTGCTGGGAGGTCAGCTGTGTGCTTATGTCCTTTCCATTCCACTCTGTTCAACTGGGTATGTTTCAATCACAGGTCTCCTTTTATGTGCAGACATTCTACCACTTGTTAGTGTTGATTATGTAAAGGAATACATGGTCTGCTACAGCCTTCTCACAAAAAGCCTAAACTGACCACATTCGAACCCCAAACATAACATCAACCAAAAATCTGATCTTAAACTGTGAGATCATGAGCCAGTTTTACTCCGTGTAATCTAATAATGTTCCTTATACCTAAAACCTGGTAAACTTGGACTATTCAATTTGTTTTTGAGGTATGTGTGATGTTCATGCCGCCTCTGGTGTCAGGGTCTTGCTTAACTCTGTTAGGGTTTATGTATAAAGCTTTTCTTTTTTTAGCTTATGTTTAGTCACATTTGCTGACTGATGTCACCCTTAAACTTCACTCACACACTCGTCACATACCAGCTTGAGGTGAAGATTGAGGTGAATGAATAAGCCAGTTACACGAGGGGGATGATCAGGGGGCCAGATTGAATGAGCCAAATTGATTGAATGTATACAAATGTAAAATTTTAAAGCTTAAAATAAAATGCTTGTGAAAGTCCTGCAATTAAAGCACTACTTAATGTAAAAGTATTCAACTGCTATTCACAACTTGCAAGCATGTTTGATAGTTTCAGTATCATTTATTTTCAATTATAATATTCTAACAATGTCTACTTGTTTGATGCCCCAGAAAAGAATATTATTTAAAAAGTTAAAAAGGGGGGGAATAAGGCTAATTTTTTTTTTAAGTTTTATACCAGACCACTGTCAAAACATCCTAAAGCCGGGGCGCCCAGTGGCTCAGTCGGTAGAGCAGGCGCCCCATATACAGAGGCTATGTCCTCGCCGCAGCGGACCCGGGTTTGATTCCAACTGTGGCCCTTTGCTGCATGTCATTCCCCTTCTCTCTGCCCTGTTTCCTGTACACTCTTCAGCTGTCCTGATAACGGCACAAAAAGCCCCAAAAAATATCTTAAAACAAAACAACACCAAAAAAAAAACATCATAAAGCCATGTTATGCTGTAGTTATATAGCAGAGTGTGAAAACCCGATGCAGCTGATACCATGAAGTGCACTTTAGCCACACAATTTCCCACAAATACTCAGGCCATATGTTTACAGTGCACCATGAAGGTACAAAATAAACAGTGGATCTCATGTAAATAACAACAGGGCAAGTTGACCCATGTGACACTTTCCACGGCCCACTCTGAGCCTTCAGGGTTGGAAACCCTTTGTTCGAGCACTGTGTGCTGTCTGGGTAACCCTGGGCAAACCCAAATCTGGCCCTGAACTGGCCTCTTGAAGAAGGCAGAGTAGACACAAATGTCCTCACTTCACAAACGTTTCCTCACTTTGGAGGATGAAAAGTCAAACTGCTTCTTTCAGAAATACTGTATGTCATGGACAAGAACACACACACACACACACACACACACACACACACACACACACATTTCATGCTTTCAACCTGAAATGGCGGTTCAGGTTTTGGCGTTTACTTTTTCAACTACCCTCATTATTGCTTTGTTTAGGATACACCCTCGTGCAGAGGCCTGCTGGTATCAGAACCTGAATGCAAACAAAATTCCTCTAGATTGAGGAATAATTGTTTATAGTCAAAGCACTGTTAGGATGTAGCGATAAGGTAAGAGAGTTGACACTTAAATGTTGGTGGGAGGTGTGACCTAAAAAGTGTATCCCACTCACAGTTTGTCCATTTTTGGCCCCGTATGACTGCTTGGCTCTGCAGATGGCGATGGTTGTCAGGTGGCTGATGTGTCACTGCAATGGTCAAGACTGTTTTATCTTGCCTTGAAATTTTCTTCAGAAATTCGTAATTGCACGAATTGAAATGTTATTCCAGGTCATTGTCCTTTTGATGACTTGTAATAACCTTAATGAAACCCAGACTTCCTCGAGCACCATCATTTCAAGATCTTTATGTGTGTAGTACTTATATTTGAACATGTGAAATCATGATGTCAGCTGTTCACAAAGGACAGAGATGCTCTTTTAACTTCATGTTTACGTTTTCATAGTTTTAGGACAAAAATTACCAGGACAAGGATTGGACAGGTCCAGTTAATAGGGAGTTTTTGTTTGAGTTCAAGCGATAGTTTGTCATTAAATGACCATGTTTGTGTTGTTTGTGGAATGATAACTACACATTTTAATATGAAAACACATGTGAATGAGAAAATCCCAAAGAGTAAGAAGACATGTATCTGGAATCTGAACACAGTGTCATTAAAGTGCAATGCTCTGTGTTACGGACCACAGTGACCTGCATCCTACTGCCTTCACTTACTGGTTGTTGTGCCAAAAAGCATTGGCGATATCCTTAATTAGATTAGTATTTAGTTTAAAGTGGTCAGCTAGCAATCCTTTCATCTTGATTCCTGCTGTAGATTCTGAATATCAAGCTTTTATGCTGTTGAGTGTGCACCGTCAAGATAGATTATGTTTACACATTTCTAAAAAGTTCAAACCATACATTTGTTATGTCCATGTTCACTTGCAAGCAGTCGTCGTTGTGCTCGCCTTCACCGGTACATTCCTGTATTTCTTGGCACATTACTGTACCTGTGCATCACCAAAATAGCATGAACCCACTGGCTGGATTTTAATTGCATCACCCATGTGCACCTGCACAAGATAGACACACCAGGACCTGCTAATATAAAAGCCATTCTACGGTGCTACATGAGGTGAAAAATTGAATGAATTAATTGTTCATGAAATCAAAAATAGTTTCAAATTAAATCGTCATATGTGTACATTTCTTTGTATTGCACTTATTGTGGAATAATTAATGGCCACCATTAGTTAAGGTAAAAACTGAGGTAAAAAGCAAGTTTAATACCTATCTGAAACTTAAAAACACACTTAAATAGGCTGACATCATGGGCAAATGAGGCAAACCACAGGGTCACAGAAACAAGCATTTATTCCCTTAAAGTCTTTTCCTCTCACAGTTGAAGATCAAAATCTTTCTATTCTAAAAACAAAGTCTCAGTGGAGATCATAATCTGTAAGCAAAACACTTCACGGTTTGCATACAGTGCTCATGAAGAAAATCATGGAAGTAAAGAGAGTTAGAGTTTGCACGTCTAAGCAAATGTGTGTTGCCTATACATCAGAATGCAAACATGGCAGAGGAGAGACGGAGGCAGGAGAGAGACTGTGGGTCAAATTTCACTGATCTGTCAGAAGTGACAGAGAACAGACAAAACACTGATTTCTACTGAGCGGTCGAAGTACGAGGCACAGTCAGTCGTGTGTAGTCCTCGGCTATGGAGATATTCTGCATCGTCATGCTGCCCCATCAACACTTCCTGTGTATCATTGTGAATTGCACTTTATCACAAAGGACACACTTCATACTCACCATTGTTCTCCGTATCACACAGTTGGTTGGACATCCTTACTGTCGAGAGGATGTAGTTGCATCATCTCATTCATAAAGCTCAGCTGTTGAAGCTTAAATTACCTCACAACTTTTCTCACTTTCTCACACAAACTAGTGCACGTTCTTAGATATCCCTTATGTATGCACTAATGTGGCAGAAGTGGTACAATGCACCTTCTAAACAGAATCAACTGCAAACTGCCCTCAAATCTGAGACTTGCATTCCCCTTTGAGATTTTGAAGCTTTACTTTTTCACTTGTAAGTCTTGTAAATGTTTTTATTGATTCCTTTTTATTGTGCTGTTTGATTGCACTCTTCTAATAATATTTTTTGCCTTCAGGTCCTCCTCTTGAAAAAGAGATTTGCTCTGTTTCACAAACAAGTGAATAAAAGCAAACAGAACAAATGTACAAGTAGTTTGTAAGTAAGGACACAATAACAGTGCTGCTGTAAGTGCTAGAGAACTGCAGGTGCTGCTGATGTGCTGCTTTCATTCACTCAGCAGCCAGAGAAATGACCCCATCGTAACACCCTGCAATCAACCGAGAAGCATTAGGTGTCAACCTGCGTGCTTTCTGCTTTAACATGCTGCTGCTGCTACTCACATTTTTATGAAGCTTTAGGTTGGTGGCACAGGAACCAGCCAAAAGTTTCAGTATTTAACCACCTGGGAATAAGACTCACTGAACTTTACAGTGTTGCATTATTGCTCCAGCAGGCATCAGTCATGCAGAGAAAATCAAGTCTTTAGGGTGATGAGACCATCCAAACCTGCTACCAAAGTTCCACTTTGTCATCTGTCTTTACAAAAACCAGAGGGTGCTGCAACAAAAGCAGCCTACAGTCTGTCATAGTATTGGTTCACTTTGGGTTCGAAAAGAGGAGAAAAAATACAAATAGCAACTGATTTTACTTAAGACTAAGACTTTACTTAAAATACTCAACAGCAGAATTGAGAACGATCAATTATTGCAGTGTTCACTGATGATAAAGATATGTCTGTTCTGTGTCAATTGCATCAATACAATCTCAGGCCAAAATCCATCCATGTGCAGACCTGTGCGATGAGAAGAGATCTGCATCAGTTCCCATCTGAAATACTCTGGATTTTTAAAAGGCCAGTAAATATAAATATTAATCAAATCTGATTTGAAATTAAGCTGAAGAACAAAAGACTCAGGGTTGAACAGAAAGGGAATTTAATCAAGAGTCCTGAGATTTGAGTGCGCGCCACTCCAGTGTTGATTTGTACTGAAACAGCCCCACCTAGTGGATCCAAAGAGGAAACACTCAGCTTAAAACACCAGTACAAATCTACACACAGACCTTCTTAGTAAATGAAGCTTTTAACTTGCAGTGGTCAGTGTAGAGCCATTTATTTTCACCAATGACTTCATATTACAAATGTTCAGCTGTGACAGTCATCATCTGATACGCAGCATTTTATGAATACTGGCTCTGGTTCCAACACTATCAGAATAATACATTGGTTCTCTCCGACAATACAGAGGTTCAAATACTCATTCATCTTAACATAGCCAGCATTTCATTTGCACAAGATAAATATTTGTCAATGTGTAACATAAATGTTGATTTTTTTTCCATCTAATATTTAAACTCCTTAATCAAAAGCAGGCATAGCTCTTTCTGTCATTTGGTTATTTTTAAAATCACGCCCAAAAATAATTTATTTGATTTGAAAATACCAGCTTCAGAATAGGAAATCTCATGCACAATCAATCTCCTATTCATTTACATTTTGAAGTTACTACAAAATTCCACATTTTAATTTGATTTTTTTTTCATTGATTTTTAAAGTTTAAAAATCTAAGACACAAAGTTGAACGTCCTAACAAATGTCCTTTGTCAGCACGGATCAGTAAACTGGGTTAAAATTTAGTATTACTGTTATAAAACAGAGGACTTACACATTTTGTTTAAATATGAGAGGGCTGTCAGTTTGTTCATTTAAGGATTCCCATGAGCTGATGCCTAAACAACGATGATTAATGTCAACAAACTATAAAATATTTTAAAACTTTACTTACTTTAATAGTTTGAAGGACAAATCGAAACTGATGGCAATAGGTTGCAGGGTGTGAATGATAACTTGGATATATAAAGACTTTCCTAAGTTGTGCCTGATTGGTTGGCTGGGGTAACCTTCTTTTGTTATTCATGAGTAAAACTTTTGTTCCAGCCCCAGTAAAACCCATAATAAGCTGCTTGGTGCTAAGAATGGATGTCAATAAAGTGATGAAAACTCCGGTCAGTCCAGTCACTATTGTGTCTGGTATCATGTGTGTTGTTTGATGACGGATCATTCGCCTTCTCATCACAGCCTACTTTTCATGCTGTGACACAAAGCCAGGTCTGAGGTCAGTGAGCTCCTCAGGAGATGCTGCTGCAGCTACGTTTCCCAATGTGGTCTGAGGGGAAAAGCTGCATGTTTGTAGGAGGTAATTTCATGATGTGTGCTAAATGGAGATAATCAGTAGAGCCTTTCTGTAAGTTTCTTCATGAAGTCCCATCACAACATCCCTTTGCACTTTGCCTCTCCTCTGACACAGACTAGATTTAACCAATACTAAAACTGTTGCCCATCCGAACACCTTAAATGAGTAATGTTCTTGACTTCAATACATTTTTGTCTCATTAGTGCAACATTTCAGCTCAAAAAAAATAAAAGAAACAAGAGTTGTATTTTGCGTCAGTCATTGATGCTCTGGGTGAAGTGTTCCCCGGTGTACAGGCCGTAATGCAGAGTATCTTTCTGAGCTGCAGCCCAGGCCATCTGCAGGCTGGAGAAGCGGGCAGCCCAGTGACCTTGAGGGTCCACTGTCACCACCCCACCCAGCCCACCCGCTCTGGACTTCATGCAGGCCAGGCCTAAATCACTGGCTGCCTCTGCAG
The DNA here is from genome assembly GCA_029783665.1 of Naso thynnoides. Lineage (NCBI taxonomy): Eukaryota > Metazoa > Chordata > Actinopteri > Acanthuriformes > Acanthuridae > Naso > Naso thynnoides. The sequence continues at coordinate 3,065,710 of JAQLOL010000003.1, read as the reverse complement.
ACTGGCCTGAGGACAGAGGAGAAACTTAGTCCAACAGCAACTGAAAACTCCAACATTAATGGTACATAGTATAATTATTTACTTTCACTGCAGAAATACTGTGTGTGTGTGTATGTGTGTTTGTTACCTTGCTCCATGTGGAACAGGATGAGTCTGGCTAGAGTAACCTTCATAATAGCTTCTCCGTGGCCTGTAGTTGACACTGCTCCTGACTTGTCATCAGCATATCCTCCACACCCTGGAGGATATGCACACAGACAGACAGACAGTTAGACAGACTATTAGAAGGTCCAATCATCCTTAACAATTTAAAAGGCAGTGGCATGAAGAAAATGAGTCAGATGTTATAATTTATAGAAAGATGTGACTTTAAGGTGGATGTAAATTTAATTAAAAGGTAAATTCAAGCTATAAATTTTTACAACAGCATTTTCCTTTTCAAAGTTTCAGTAAAGCCTAGCCAAGCCTAATAAACCTTCCCAACTCTGGTTCGAAATGTAAGGTGTGGGGGAAAAAAAGTATATTCCACATAAAGTTTTATTTAACAATTCCTTTAAGACAAAGTCTACTGTGAAAAGGATTGCAGGGCAGCAGTTGGTTACAGGATGTAATTGCACATCCAGATCACAAGATGGGGGAATAATGCTTCAGCTTCTTTTCCCTTGGAACAAACTGGCACTGGCAGTGTTGACAAACCTGAACAAACTTACTTACAACCTGTTTCAGCTATAATTACATGTAAGTATTGTCACATATTTCAACTCTCTATCCTGATGTTAGTTTATAACACAATATTATGAAAGAGGAGCAGCAGTTACAGCAGACTGAGGTTTACACAAAACACAGGAAATTATTCTTATTCTTATTCTTATTATTTATTTTTATTTTTTTTAAAGGTTCTGATATTGACTGGTCATGGTCACAGCTTTGACTTCAGGGATTTTTCTTTTTGGTTTGTTTTCCCCTTTCTGCACGCATTTGCTTACCAAAGCTATGACTGCAACTCTGAACTCTAAGCTGACAAGCCCTGACATGGAAAACAAGTTTTTGGTTCAGAGTAATTTCAATTAATTAAGTGTGTTCACTCTGAGTTAAGTTCATGCATGCTGAAAAAAGCCATCATAAAGGGAGCTAATGATGGTAACAGGTGAATAGGGGGCACAGTTTCTATTTTATGCCAGTGGATACAAAGATTCTTATTTGTGTTGGCTACATTAGGATTTTGCACATTAAGCTTTGAAAATAGAGCCTGAGTGATGGACAGTTAAACTGTCAAGAATTTAACACAATGAAGTTTAATTCAGTGCTAGAATAGAATAGAGATAGAATAAAAAAACACTTGTTGGCTATCCTATCTTTGTATTGCATGAACAGGCAAGAAATTTTTCTTTGGCTGCACTTCGCAAAGACATAATAAAAACACAGCATAACACAATCAATACATAATACACAGAGGGCCAGATCTACTAAAGGTTTGCGTGTATAAAAACTTGTACAAACACATTGCACGTGCAAAAAATTGTACAAACTGATCTACTAACAGTGCGCACCAAGGGTTGCGTCTTCAAAAGGTGCAAAATAGCACGTCTGTATGCAGTTAGTACGTTGGCCGCAATGAATATGCAATATGGGGCGTTTCTTTGCTGTAGCTCAATTAAGTGTTTATTGGCTTCATCAACCAACACCTCTAATTCTATAGGGTCCAATTCGACTTTGCACTTTCGTCTCTCTAAACTTGCCATGCTGCAAACCATGAAACACGCAAAACCCTCATTTAAATAGGCGTGTCTCCAACACTTTTGCATTTGCTGTCATTCACGCAGTCACTTTTAGTAAATCACCCGCAAACCGCAGTTCCACCCCACACGCAAAATTATAGATTGTGCACACAAATTAGTACACGCAAATTGGGATCTTAGTAGATCCGGCCCATAGTAGTAAAGGAAAAGGAGAATAAGAGAGCAAGAGGTTACCAAAAAGGTGTAAGCTGTAGCAGCAGCATATAATTACCCCACATTTATATTATATATTTACATACAACAAGACTGTATTGTAAGACATAAGTCAACAGAACAAAAACACAAACTCAAGAAACTGTCACAGATAATATAATTTTGATTTACATAAACTTGTATATTTTTTGCCACTTTATATTTAAACTTACAGTTTTAATTTACACATTGAAATACACATTTTAAGTGACCATAAACACTATTCCACAGGTTTACCCTTTTCACAGATATAAGTCTACTTTGTATGTTTGTCTTTGCACTTTTTTTAAACATACATATTCCCCTTTATTCTGACCCTATTTCAAGCAGTTTCTGAACACAGTATGGAAGTAGATTATTATGTGCTTTATACATTTTCAGGGCAGTTCTTAGATCCACTAGTACTTAAAATAAGTGTTTCATTTATTGAAGAGCGCATCAGTTGGTTGATGGTCTTCTGCTTGATTAACAATTCTTATGGCACATTTAAGTTTGAAAATTGGATAAATTTTAGTTTTGTATGTGTTATCCCAAACTGAGTAAACTATACAATATAAATATTAAGTTTTGATTCAAGATATCTTTCGTTTTGATACTGCAAATGATTAAGATATTATAGATTTAACATTATTTGTATGCGATTTCCAACTTAATTTGTCTGTCACTTTCTTTAGCCACTGTTGATATTTGCAGCAACTTAAGTAGTTTTAGAAGCTCAAGAGCACATTCAGTTAATTCCTTTTTGGTTTAAGGAATCAGTATGCTGCAGCTTACATGAATGTGCGAAGTGAGCAAAATTAAAACATTAAAATCATTATTATCATGATCATTTCATTATCCATGACAGCACTCTGAGGGAGGCGAATAATGATACTGTAATAATCAGGATCTTCTGCATCATTCATTTCCTCCGACAGATTGGCAGGCAAAGCTGTCACCGTGTTAATAGGAAGAGTGGGTGTTCAGGTGTGATCCTACTGGATCACTACTTACTTCCTACTCACAGCTTCCATCACACACACACACACACACACACAGAGTGTGAGCTGCTCTCCGTCTGCTTCTCTTTATCAACTGAAAAGCTGCATGAAATCAGTGGAAGTGGAGCCACTGGATCAGTCCATTCAGCCAAGAACATCCAAAAAAGCTTGGAGAGGGAGACACCAATGCTACTAAGAGGACTACGTTAATGTTCACAGACACGCACTGTTTGGCGTGTGATGGTCTATGTTGCTCTGGGTTTTTCTCAGTGGGACAGAAGAATGTCAGCAGAGACAGTTTTGGTAAATTTCAGCTTCATTAAATATTTGTAAGCTTCTGATGATTTAACACGAACGTGTAGAACACATCTAATTAATGGGGACACTTTTGTATGGATTTTCAGTTACGATTATGCCAGTGTTTCCTGTTGTGGGCATACAAAAAACATATAGTATCAAATTCAGAGGTTTGCAAAGCTTTGTTGTGTTCAAATCTCAGAGGTGATGCCACTCAGTGAGTCATTATTCTGTGAAGCTTTGTGTTCTTCTTGGCAGGAAGCCAGAGCTTATCAGAGCAGCAGAGGTCTTCCTCTCTCCATCAGAGCGCTATAACACAACTTGAAGTGAGTTTCTCTCCTGTGGCACAGAGTCAGATCCACAGCGCCAGCTTGTCATTTCAAACCTTTATCATAAAGGCCCTCTCCACTCTTTATGTGTGACAGATTATTGCTCATTTTGCACAGCCAAGAGATTGTTCCTACAAATACAAAGACATGTCTCTAAACAAAGAGTGCTCGTGTAAGTCAAAGGCAGCTGTTTTAATATTACCATTCTCACTCACTTATTAAATCTGAGAGGAAGAGCAGGAAGGAAAAGTACCTGGTTATGCATTTAGCTGTCAAGCACAGGTTCAGTTGGACCTTTGAATTAGACCTGAAAACACAAAGCTGTTCAGGTCATATCACAGAGAGAAAAGGCTCTGCTGGTCAGAGATGAATTTATTTAATGTATAAAAAAACAACAACAACAGCATATTATGATTTATAGAAGAGTTTCTAAAAGCTTCTCTACTTCACCTTTTCATCCATGTTTTTGATCTGCTCCAACAGTTTTGATTTTGTTTTTTAGCAGAAGCATCAAAAGGAGAAAACAGTTACTTAAAAGTGGCTGACATGTTGTCAGACATAGGGGAAAGCTTTTTTGTCATTCCTTCCATTAAAGGTAGGGTAGATGTTGTTTTCCTGGATCATTTTTAATATATAGCTTAAAATACCTTTTACACACAGGTTGATACCAATGAATTAAATGATATGACACAAACACCAAAAAAAATAGTCATCTGTGTAACAGGCAGGACTTAAAAAACTTCATCCAATCAGTTTGAGTAATCCGTTCAAACTG
>JAQLOL010000003.1:3029768-3061238 GCA_029783665.1 Naso thynnoides | reverse complement strand
TTTCGTCTCTCCAAACTCGCCATGCTGCAAACCATGAAACACGCAAAACCCTCATTTAAATAGGCGTGTCTCCAACATGTTTGCACCTGTTGTCATTCACGCAGTCACTCTCAGTAAATCAGCCGCAAAACGCAGTTCCAACCCACACGCAAAATTATAGATTGCGCACGCAAATTAGTACACGCAAATTGGGATCTTAGTAGATCCGGCCCAGAGTAAGGACACATTAACACATTAACTTATAATCACAATAGAAGCCAAGTTACAAGGAGTATGTAGTATTCTGTATTTTATTAAAAAGTCTGTTAAGAAAGAGACAAAGTGCTCTGTACTGAGGCAGCAGGCTCAGTTCCAAAGGAGTTTCCTTTTACTAATTTATATATTTTAACAGAGACAAGTAATTTCCTATAAATGTTCTTTTTAGCACAGGGTACTGTGTACCTTTGCCCTGAAGGCAGTTACTGAAAGACTTGTATTTCTTCAATGGTCAATAGGAATCTGACTGTAAAAGTCCAAATTATATGCAGCCTAACTGCAGCTGCACCACATTCTGCAGCTGCACCACAGTCCTGCTCACTATAATATTACCACGTAATCTGCGGTATACAGGAATTCTGTTCTATCAGTGAGGACAATAATATGGAGCCACTAAAGGGAGATATGCAAAACAAAACAAAACAAAACAAAACTAGGAAGCTTAAATATCATGTTGTGAATTCCCTCTGTGCTGCTAGAGCTAGAGGCTGGGGAGCACTGCCCCTAGAGGACTTAGAGGCAATTGCATGTGGTGGCATAACCTCCTGATTACACTAAGTTAACACAGGTGTGCCGGGTGGAGATATAAACCACTCTGCCAGTTCAGTTCAGAGCAGACAGCCTTGGCCTTCAGATGTTGCCATCATGTTTCCCTTGTGTGTTGCTGCCTAGCATGTATTGTTTAAATTATGTTTGGCCATATGTTTAATTTACATTTCACCTCATTTATGGATAGTTTGATTTGTTGTATCAATTGTGAATTCTGTTCATGTTTCTGTAATTACACTGCAGAAAACCACAAGATTAATGGAGGCACATAAGACACGAAACTCTTCTCTCTTCTGACTCTCCTCTCTAAAGGCAAGTTGGCACACACACACGCTCGTCCTCAATCATTCTGCTGTCTGCTCCTCACTCATCTGTCCCTACAGTTTATTTGGCTCCAGTTTGTTTAGTTTTATGTAGTTTATAGATGGCAAGTGCCACGGAACCTCCGTGACTGGAGTTGGTAAAAAGAAAACAGCAAAGTTAGAAAGCACTTTGTAATTAACGAAGATAAACTTACATGGTAGGGCCGAGGCTGACTATGTTTATTTTGTTTGAGTAGGAAAGCAGAAGCAGTTCAAGTTCAAAGGAAAACTAATTTAATACAATATAAAAACGAGGAACACATTAAGTTCATTTTTCAGTAAAGGATGTTTTGGTAACACTCTCTATAAAGCATGTCTCTATAATTTGTGAACATATGTAACGCATTATGAACACATTTATAACACATTATATGTGGTTATGGTTAGTGTTAATCCTACCCTAACTTATTGCTTATAAATATGTTTATACATAAATATATATATATATATGTTTATACAGCACTATAGGTGCATTATGACGCATTATAGATGGATGCTTTGAGTGTTAGCAATGTTTCTTTTAATGTGTCATTTTTCTTCATTTTTTTAATATTGTGACAAATAGCATATCATGGACCTTTTTATCGTAGAATTCTTGTACAATGAGTGAGTTTTGCAGGCTTTTGCCAGCTAAATGTGTACTTTTGTTCTCTGTGTTTCTTGTTACTGTGAAGCGACCTTGGGGTCGTGAAAGGCGCTATACAAAATAAAGTTATTATTAATATTATTATTAGTTCTTAGTGTCGTCACATAAATGATAACCAAACAGGTTGTATTTGCTAAATAATCAAACATGTCAAACTTTTGTTGACCAAAGATCAACCAGGCAGTGAGGAAAGAGACAAATGAGTCAATATTAATTTTTGAATAAAAACAAAAAAGTTTTTGTTGTTTTTGTCAGATTGCGATGTTATCTCTTTCTCTCATAAAATAGCCATTGAATTGCATAAAAGTACAAACTATGTGTGAAGACTGACCTATGCAGGGTGTGTCGCCCACTCGTCCCTCCATCTTGTTCAGGATTCCACCTGTGGAGGTCGCACAGGCCACGTTGCCCTCACAATCGACTGCCACTGCTCCAACTGTGCCCATCTTCCCCCTACATAATAAAAGACACAGGAAGAACAGGATTTTCAATTTTTTTCTAAAGAAAAAAAACAAACGTCTAACCAGTTTTGTATACTACCTTAGTACCCTGGTTATACCCAGCAAAATCAGGTTAAGGAACACTGCCAAAAAACATCTTTTTTTAAGTATTGGCTCCTCCTCACAGCTAATAAGGGCTGAAAGCTGCAACTTGTTCTTGTGTGTGTGCAGCTGTAGTCTGCTGGCAGAAACAACAAATTCCAATGATGGCCCAGAGTCAGAGCAAAATAACCTGTCCAAACATCCATAGAAGCTTCTCTAACTGCTCACTAACCCTAATCCAATGTTCCATTACAGATACTAGTGCTTACGTTGCAATAAATCTTTACTTATGCTACATCTCTGATATATAAGGAGATAATATCTTGACATGTACATAGTGTATTTAGTTAAGTTGTGAAGAAACTGTGAGGGCTTTTCAATTAGCTTGTTATGCTTTCCCTTTCCTTGCTCCTTCTTCCTCTAACCTGGAAAAAAAATCCAACCATCATTTAGGAAACTTTAATCGCTTAATGTGTCTCTGAGACAAGGAGTAAGGAAAAGAGTAGGCTTCAAGAGAAATTTTAAGGGAGAAACCCTAAGTGTATACAAGAGGTTTTATTTACTACCACCAACACTCCTTCAATCATAATCTGTTTCTGATTGGTCTGCTGATCTGATGAGACAGTGAAAGGACTGATTGTGGTTTTTCATAAGCAGAATAAGCAGAATCTTCAGAATAGCACTCAAGTCATTCAAGATTTTCCCTTAGTAAATAGCTGCTTACAGAAAGGAGCACAACAAGTCATAATCTGCTCATTCCTCAGTATTTTTATTTTGCAAAGGATCAGAGCATATTTGGAAGACATAATAAGCATAAAATATTCTCAGGTCTCACATTTGACACTCAACAGGGTTTGCATCAGGTGCCAGGTTCTTTTTCCAGCGCATGCGGGAGTAATCAGTGATGAGAGACTCTTGGGGCACCTCAGGGACACCCACAGAACGGGCAAACTGATTAGCACCTTCAGCTGTCAGACATGCGTGATTCGTCTGAAACAAAGATCAAAGTTCACATCTATGAAACACGTTGATGAACTACTTCAAAACTTAATCTACTTAAAAAGCACAAAGTGTGTTTTAAGGTCACTTTTCAAACTGGATTGCAGCAATACAAAGTTCTTAATTTGTTTTCTCTGGATATACTGCTTGTTACTTTGTTACTTATGACACAATTCCTTATGTTCGCACAACAAACTGCGCTAAGATTTCATTGCGCTAAAACCATTAAATTCTGAAGTACATGAATAAACAAGTATACATAACTCTACCTAAATGTTCAGTTATTGTTGTAGTAACATGCTGTATAATGCAGAATGCGGGAGATAAATGAAAAGATTACAAACATCATAATGCTTGAAGTGTGCTGTTGATTGAGGCCTAACAGACACATTGCTATGTACGGTAGCGATCTGTGTCAACATTAAAACTATTTTTTAAGGCTGGAAAAAATGCTTGGACTAGTGATTTTAAACTGTGAAATAATAACAAAGCTGGTCAAGCAGAGGGTGGACCATTAAAAAAAATCCCCCTCTCACCCCGGTGTGTCTTCCTCAAGCTCGGTCCTCTACCAGAAGCTTGACAGTTTGAGGGTCCTGCGCAGTAGGTTAGCTGTACCTTAAACTGCACTCTTCCCGACAGAAACCTCAGATGTTTTACCTGGGATCTGCTTGAGCCACTCTGCTACTTTGTGAGTTACAGCCTCCAGTGCTCCAATCACCACTGGCACTGGTCGCCTTCACCCCAGACATCTTTTCTCGCTCCTCTTTCAGCCCTTGGTATTTTTCATGCTTCTCCTGTTCCTTCTTTGTGATGTTGCTGTCGCTTGGGATCGCTACATCTATCACCACTGCAATCTTCTGGTGTTTGTCAATAAACATGATGTCTGGTTGGCTAGCCATCACCAGTTTGTCTTTCTGGATTTGGAAGCCCGACAGCATCTTAGCTAGGGTCATTCTTAACTACCTTAGGAGGTGTCGTCCATCCAGACCGGGGGACTTCCAGCCCATACTCAGTTCAGATGTTCTTGTACACTATGCAAGCCACTTTGTTATGGTGTCCCATGTACGCTGTTCCTGCCTGCATCTTACACCCAGCTATTATGCGCTGAATTGTCTCAGGAGCATCTTTGCACAGTCTGCACATGGGGTCCTGTCTGGTGTGGTAGACCCTTACCTTTACTGATCTTTCACTTTCTGCTGCCTGAGGTATTCACTTTGCAGGCCATATTTGGGGGCCATCTTCCAGGTGTATTCCTGGAACTTGGTTGTTTCATCCTGGGCTGTGGCTCTGACACCTACCAGTCCTTAACCTCCCTCACTCTGCTTAGTGTACAGTAGGCATTTTTCAACCGTTGTAGGAACTTTTTGAGAGGAACTGTCCACTGAGGAGTTCCTGGGGAACAAAACACCTTTAAGGGCTTTTTATCTGTTGGCAATCGTACCGCAAATAGGAACCCTCTACATAAGCTATGTAAACTGGCCAGCAGTTGGTACACTAACGTCACTTCTCCGAGACTTACGGTGTAACTTCATGACAACAAATGAAAGCTAATGTTACTGCAATACTGCTCCAGTATGTGGTGATAACGTACCGTGAGTCTCGTGCTGAATGCCATTAAATCTCAGAGAAGATACAACGACAAAAAAAGGTGATCTTGTTGCGAGCTCTGGTTCGTAGTTTGTGTCGTCTTGTTCATACAGCTGTCGGGTTTTAAAACGGTGGTTGCCAATGCTGGCTCCTGAGTTTAGCCATTCAGCGTGCACTCACTTCACTGTAGTTCCTCATGTGCGGCAAAAGTACCTACTCTGGAGTTGGAGCTTAAGAAGTCCCTCAAAACGTGGTTCTAAAGAACTATAATAGTTCACGGTTCCTGTGGTGTGGATGCAATAAAACGGGAAGATAAAATCCTCCATGCGTTGTGAGGAGCTTCCTTGTATTGATATCAGTGGCCTCTATGTCTTCCTTTGGTCAGGACATTATACCAGCAGGGTATCTCTGGAGTGGTAGGGTGTACAGTTGTACAGACAGACCTGAATTTTCTTGCACCCTAATACTGGAATCAGCCCGAAAAATCCCATATTGGTTGGGCCCTGCTGTCAATGCTGGAGTAGACATTTATAGATGTGTGGATGCAAATATGTTGTGTTTTTTTTGTGGCCATTCATTTGTGTAAATGTATATACCTTGTCCATAACCAGTCTTGCTAGCTGGATTGGGTTAGCTATGTTGCGTACCGCAGACACAGCACCGTTAGCAAGTGTTTTCCCATCCATCACAAAGGCATCCATCTCTACCTCTCCTTTGATGTTCAGCACTGACCCACAACCTGAAACATAATTTGCAAAATGATGTAATCGAAATTTGCTTTTGGGAACAAAGAATATTTTGTGCACAGAGGTGACATTTGGCATTTATCTAAAATGAGAGTTAAATCTTATTTATGCCAAATGCTGACAGGACATTTTATACGACTAGGGGGTGTTGACACAGAAAGTAACAGCCAACAGTTTCAGATATCGAAGCTGCTGACAAAGTTTGCGTGTTTGATGACGACAGTACAAACTGCAGTTGAGTGATGGAAGGGTGGGTGAAGACACTACATAAAGACAAATACGATATAAATACCATACAATACGATATATACGATACGATACGAAAAGCTAGCTCCCTATAAGGCATGACTGGGTATCTTTAATGGAAAAACATGAAAATAGAATTCTGACTGAGTTTTTAGGTATTTAATCAGTAAAAGGACCCTTAATGTTTTGATGATCATCAAACAATAAAATGCTTAATGGTGTAATGTATGAGAGCAGAATTTCCATTCAAATCATTCAAAAAAATGAACTAATATTGTCAGCAGAATGTTAAGTAACAAAACCAATGTTATGTCAAAGGTATGTATTTATGTTTAGATATCTGCTTAAGTTAGTAAGCTAACTGCTGTGCACTGCTCCAGTGTGTCCTGTCTTGTAAAACAACTATGTACCTTAAGAGGTGATGGTGTGCTGGTGTAACTCCTTCCTAGTTTCACCTGGGATATGCATGCAAGCCGTGGTCCTGCTACATTTCGGGGGCGTGTCAGAGTCATTAGCTGAGTTTCCATCAGCCTGTTTTTATGTGCATTTTCAATCTGTGCACAAAAATGCCTGAATAAAAACACAGAAAATTTGAAAAAAATCTCAAAATATCACAAAAAAGTTTTTACGTTTGAGGGAGGTGGAAAAGCGGGTGAATGCAAATACGTGCAATGAAAACAGATTTAGCAAATAAAGGATGAGATTTAGAAACGATGTGATCTAAATGTCACTCCAGTGACAGTAGTCCTGTGCACCAGAGAAGCAATGGCTGCAGCGGTAGATGATTACACAAGGTATGTGTGGACTGATGAGGAAACTTTGAAATTTTTTGACTTGGTTAGTTGCATTTTCCCGCATCTTCCTTCCTTTCCATTTACGTTTGTTTATTTGCACCTTTTAATAATGACATTATGTTGCTCTGTCTTCTTCTGCTGTGGTAAATGACACCTGATAGGACAATGTTGCCCCACCTACTGCTTATCTCAATGAACTTACTCTTAATACTTGCATAACAGTAGTGCATGGAAACACACGTAAATGCGCATTTTCTTTTGCTGAGTGAAATTTGCAATATGTTTTAATGGAAACCCAGCTAGTGAGCAAGCAGAATGCATGAGTCGGACTGCATGAGAGCAGCAAGGGATGCAAGCGTCACACACACGTCACAGACAAAACTCACCAAACCATCTTGGTTTGTCTGAGTGGGTGCGAAAACATTGTGACTGGCTCAACTCGCTGTTGATGCCCAACCTTCCTCTGACGTCTTTCAGGCTTCACGTCTCTTCTGTCCTGGTCGAAGCCGAACCCAAGCCACTGTAAATCCTTTTGTTTCTCTATTCCCTTTTATCTGACTGTCACCTCCACTTCAGTCAGTCTCAGGGAATAGGCATGCGAAGTCTGGTTCTGTTAACTGTGGTGTACACACCACCACATCCACATCCATGCTCCTGTTACAGGTAGATTCAGCAGCTAATACAGCCATTAGCTGCATAACCAACTAAGCTTGCTAGCTGACAGCAACTACAAGCTACAGCAAAGATTTCAATGAGCAGCGGTTAGTGGTGACTCTTATGATATGCTGCTTCCTTTGTTTGGAGTGACCATCCACAGTTGGCCATATCTTCCCCTTGCTGTTCAATTGGTTCTGTGTGATGATTCATCCATGGACAAACCAAACATGACATGAGCACCATCATGCACTCATTGAATTAAGCAAATCAGCATATTAATGGCAGTTCAACAATCAATATGCTCCTTGGCATGGGCCAGTAAGAGATTCTGACCGTATGATAACCTTCCGCAAAAATAGCATGGTTTTATGGTATTGCGGCATTGTAATTACAGCTCAAAAATGTGGGTTTTTTTAGATGTCTGGGTAAAAAAACGACTACGTTTTTAACATTGAATAAAATCTATTTTATATTTAAACAACATAAAGAATATTTCGAACAGTAAATGTGTATGTTATGTTAAAATAATAAAACACATAACTAAATTCTTATAAATAAAATTAAAATAAATGCAGTCCCTTAAGTGAGCCTAAACCTGCAGCTCAACAGTCACAGAACATAAATAATTTTATTCTTATCACAATTTATCACAATTAAGTTACCTTGGCCAAATACCAATATTTCTTGATCAGCGCCTGAACACATCACAATGCAACCAAATATGCCCTACATTCCAAACAAAGGAAACAAACAAAATTATGTATCAAACGCAGTTTACTGAGTCATTTAGTTTCATGCTTCAGTTGTAATGAAAGGAGAGCTGACGACCTCTGGAAATTCTTTAAATAAACTATCAAGCGCTGCGGGAAACCCTGCCTGCACTGTCTATCTCCAATGGGGGGGGGGCTCATACCACAGGAACAGTATGACAGAGAGTTTCAGTGGAAAACCTTACTGTACCTTGAAACTGGAAACTGGCCCATGCTCATGACCAAAGTCTACATTTCCACTATAATGAATGAATGTTGTACCCAAGCTTTAAAATGAATGCTAAGGACCAATAGCTGCGATCAAAAACATATTCCGGACAGGAAAACATTTATTTGAAATAATTAGAAAATGAAAAGTGATACTTCTCAAAAACACATAGAAACACCCAAACTTCTTTTATTCTTCAGAAACAAGACAACTTCTTGTGCATAAAAGGTTAACCTCATGTCAAGGAACACTTCTCATAATTTGATTTAGATCTCACACCTTTCCCTGAGGGCTTACAGGGCACTGGCATGTTCCCGCTTGTGTCGTTGACCTTGCTAGAATCCGATCTTTCCTGTTTTGTTTATTGCATTCACAGGCCTTTTTCAAAGCAGATGTTTTGAATGCACAGGTGGAACTTAAAACTTAATGTAGCCCAGTTCAAGCAATTATTGCAATGATATACAGCTATTAATTAGTTACAGGGGCATTTCTGAGGTCAAAATGTCAGCTATTAAAAACGCCTTTTCAACATCAGTATCATGCTGCACTTTGCCTCTTGGTCACTGGTCCCTCCCTGCAATGGCTCTGCATCCCCCCATGGGTTCCCTCTATGCAGGTTTATAGCCACTGCGTTTCACCAAAGTGTTGGACACCATCACAGACAACTAAGCCACTAACCAACAGCACTAGCCTTAGCTTTTGTCAACAGCTAGCCCATTTATTTTTGTAATAGCAAAAGTAAATGAGCTATAAATAAGTGTGTTGCAGATGGAGGGCATTATAAATGATGCGGCAAACAACTCTAAACTTTGAAGAGCATCTTAGTGAAATGTGGAAATGAAAAGCATTACAAAGAGGGATTACAGCATGACCTACTGAGTCAAATAGACAAGACGAAACAAATGACAGAGAATACATGAAAGCTTTGCCAAATATGAAAACGCCATTCGATACCACAGCTGTACATGTCGTGCAAAACATGCAGATTTGGACACATTACTTTAAAAAGGCACATCTGATTAGAAGTCAGGATGGAAGAACAATGCTGTACAGTATGTAAAAAAAAAAAAAAAGAGTTATTAAGCTCAATAAAGGTTAATTACGTACAATAGTGTGAGTGTTTTTACATTACCTGCATTGAAGGAGGGGTTATTCTCCAGCTGGGTCACAGCCTCTACCACAGCGTCCATGCTGCTGCCCCCTCTCTGGAAAATAACGTAACCGGCTCGGGCTGCTGCGCGCACCCCTGAGGTGGACCTCTCTGATCGCTCCTTTGGGATATGACCAGCCCCTCCATGGACCACTACCACTGGCAACATGTCAATTACCTGAGAGTGAAACGTGGAGGGACAAGATGTGACACAGGGTGAAGATTAGGGCCCAACTGATATGGGATTTTTGGGGCCAATGCTGATATCAACAATATTAGGCAGTAAGAAATTTCCGATATCTGATATTTTGGCTGATATTCTATAATTAACATTTCAAATACATGTGACAGAGATACGTTATGGAGGCAGGAAATCCAACGAACTTTATTCCAAACATCAGTGTAGTGACCAGTAAACACTTTACTTATTACCAATTAAATACTGGACCACCCTCTGGTGGAAAAACTGTGATTACACCATTTTGAGTCAGGAGTCCAAGCTTTTTTTCCAGCCTTAAATAGGTATTTTAATATCAGCACTTTTCGGAGAACATATACACCAATACTGATATATCTGTGATAGTCCAATATCGGTTGATATTATCTATAAACTGATATATCAGTAAAAAAAAATATGTTTTGATGATAAACTACAAGCTTACAGAAAATTTGGACCAGAACCACCAAACACTTGAATAAGTCGTATTTTCCAAGCATTCCTGAGCTTAATGACGGAGCTTACCGACTTTGTACTCAACTCTTGTTACTGTCAATTAACCCGTGTGCGCTTCTTCACGTTTACATCCAGGCAACTAACGCTGTCATTTTAAGAGGATCTCTGTCTATAGCAAAAAACTTGCTAAAATAAAATAAAATAAACGCGCATTTAAATCCGGAAATAAAATATTTTGCGCCTTTCTTTTTAGGAGGGGAAATGAAAGGTAGAAGAAACACCAGCTACTGACTCTTTCGACACGCTGAGGTTAAGGGGACTGTTCGCTAAGAATTGTGGGACTTTGAGTCAAATGTACAGACTTTACGCATACGAGAAACCGTGGGAAAAACTACAGCTCACAAGGAGCATAGTGTGTCGCATTGAAAAAAAGTTTTTCCTCTCAAAAAAAAAAAAAAACCATCAATAAAAATATTGAGGAAATGACACCTGACTTCGTGTGACCTCACTGGATTGTTTGGTGGTTAAAATGATCGACGTTGCTCTGCTGCGAAGCGATAAACAACTCTTTGCTCTGTAGTCCACTGTTCGGATAAAGTGTTATTAATTTGGCTAATCATTAAAAAGAAAAGGATTTTGCTCAACGTTATGCTTCTTTGTGTAACAGCCAAAAGAATAAAACATCTCACTCTCTAACGTAAGCTCTCCAGTGGTTTCGCGCTCACGCCACCATAGCGTAAAACAAAACTATCTACATATAAATTAACTAACTTACATAGGCCAATTAAAATAGGTGACTTAGGCAGTAACAGGGTATATTTGAAAATATATCAAAGTAGAGCCGCTGAGCTGTGTGTATGATGAAGCAGAGCTCTCAGCTCATGAAACTCGACAGTTATGATCCGACACGGTCCCGCAGGCATTCCTCTGGTCAGCATGCTAAGACTGCGGACCGTCACCGAATAAACCGGGTTTGTCCGCCTCCTCCGCGTCACTTTCGACAGTTTATCATCTCAGGCCTACTAAAAAAAATCCACAGTGTAAGTACTTACCCTGAAAGCTGGCCTGTTTGCGTGTGGCTTTATTTTCACTGCCAGAATATTGTGAGCATTAATTAAGGACAGTCAAAGCTGAAGAAAGCAGCATTGTTTCCGGGACATGAAAGCAATACTTTTCAAAATAAAATGCGTGTTAGTGACATGCAGTAGATTACGGTCATCTTTTACTGTGTCTGCTGCAGTCACCGTAAAACCAGTTTTATAAAACTGTCTACTGTATGGGAATTCTAAGTGTACATATTTACACTAAAGGGTGGCCAAATCGCATGCACCTTTATTTTTTGCTACCGAGATATTGACAGCAAAAAGCTCATAAAAAGCAATAGGACTTCCGGAGTATGACAACAACATTTCAAAATAAATTACAGTTGTTATTAAAAGGCAGGAAATTCTCAGCCATCTTTTCGGGGTAGGATTAAAAAAAAAAAACTCCAGGTCTTGGCCAGTACCTAGTCAATGGTAATAGGTGGAGTTAGTCCTAACATACATACGACTGAAGCGAAAACCTTCTATCTATGAGGCAAAAGCGCTAACCACTGATCCACCATGCTGCCTAATAGTAACAGTATTAGTTGTCGTTAACCCTCATGCACCTTTAACTGTTACTGCATTTAAGGGGACCTTAAGAGTACAAATATGTGCAGCAGTATTTCAAAAGTATTCAGAATTGTAACCCTTTAAATGCCTGTTTTTAACCTGATACTCAAGACATGTTGTGGGATACTCCATTTACTCAGTAGTGTTTTTTTATGTTTTAAAAATTTAGATAGTTCTTGCAATGTCACTCAGATACAAATGAACCAGAGTATCCTACAGCAGACTAAAAGTTAAACGTCATGCACTAGCAACCAGTCAATAATTGGGTAAAGACTGTGTCAGCATGTCGGTCTAAGGTACAAAGGTCATTCTACACGTGGTATGCTAATTTTCTATAGGCTATAAATGCATGAAAAAAATTGTGATAGAAACAAACTTACTTTATGGTAGAGTGTAACTGATTTGGGAAGTCCCGTGGCCTGAGAAAAGAAACTGCTCTTTCTTCTGGTGGTTGCTCAGCAGCAGCTCCTTAGTTTTGCTGATGTTGAGCAGTAGGTTGTTCCCTGTACACCCCCCAAGACTGTGGATTTACTCCGATATGAAGTCTCATCTATGTAAGACATCTAGCAGATGAGTGTGGTGTCATCTACAAACTTCACAATGGAGTTCTCTCTATGTCAGGGGTTGCAGTCAAGGGTGTCCAGAGTGAATATTAGGGGCTATGCACCCAACCCTGGGGGGCTCTGGTATTAAGCACTATTGGATACTGAGCTGTAATCAGCAAACAGCTTTCTGTTGTAGGCGTTTTTGTTACCTTTTAAGTGTATGGAGATGGAAGGGAGAAAAGTAAAGATGGCATCTTCTTTGGATCTGCTGGTTCTGAATGTAAACTGATGAGGGCCCAGGCTGGATGGTCTTGTAGCCTGTGCTCTACCAATGTAGTTGGGCACTTAACACCCCAGATTTTTGAGGGACAGGTCCAAAGATGGCTGTCTTAAAGCAGTGGTAAACATGCTAATGTGACAGTGATACATTTAAAATGTCAGTTTAATGTACAGTAGATGTTTTGTACATTTTCAGGGATGTCATCAGACCCAGCAGCTTTACTCATATCACTTACAGATACTGACAGAGGTCTATCCTCTAAAGCTGGGGTAGTTTTGATTTACAACTTAACTTATGCGACGATCTGTGTGTGATCAAAGTACAACACAGAAAACAATGAGAATAATGGAAACAAATACCAAATATACTTTTAAGTTCGTAATCACTGCTTTAGAGAAGCAGACCTAACGTAATTCATAGGATGCCGTGCAACCAACTCATTTATCAACTATTAAACTAAACTTAACTTTGGCACACCTTGTTACTTCTGAACATGGGTTACTGACATGACTGAGCAGTAAATTGGCCATGTGGTTTTGTTTCTGTAAATGATTGAAGCAAATGTTGTGGACATTTCCATTTTCCTTATCGTTGCTTTGCAGCATTAAGGGAACTGTTAAAACTCTGAGTGAAATTCATTACCTTCTTCAAATAAGTTGTATTGTTGCATGCTGAAGCACAGAATGTTAGGACATTATTTGTTGGCTTCAGCTCATGATGTGATGATGATGATGATGATGATGATGATGATGATGATGATGATGATGATGGATTTGAATTTATCCAGTTTTTTTTTCTTTTTCTCCAAGCCTAATTTACCAACATGCCATTGGCATCCAGGCTTACAGATACAGTCCCTTTACAGTCAATGTATGTAGCCACAGTGTTCAGTGAGCTGACCATGGTGCTGAAATACAAATTGAGATTTTAGAGTTCCACTTTTATTTTACACTTATTGTTTAACCTGCAGTCAGCCAATTTACAGGAGGGACCTGTAGGTTCCCGTAAGGGTTCAAGAAAAATGTTGCATAGTCTTATTTTGTCACAGGATCTTAGTGTGTAAAAAGGTGTCCGTTTATAAAGCATAGGTCTGAATTAATCTTGGGTAGCTCAGAAATAAGTTTTTAAGATTTTGGATCTGTGGTAAAAAAAATAGTCCAATAAAGTACATTGGTACTAAATTTAGGTCAGTGTGACACTATGACTTATTTTGTGTTATACAGTTTGTGTGATTTACACATTCCAGCTATGGCAAATTCATGTGCATCTGAATCGTACATTTAGGAAACACTTGAGAACATGCAGCCTATAATTAAAATGTTATATGCTGGCATGCTGTAAATGTCACTCTATAGCCATATGTGTGTGTGGCTATGTTGTAAACCTCAGGCTTCCTTTGGATTTTTTAAATTTTTTAATTTATTTTTTTTTTTAGAATGGGGAAGTTGTGCATGTGTGAGTCTGTGTGTGTTTGGTGGAAGCTGGGAACTGCTGGAGGGATGAATAAGGAGGAAGGACAGAAGGAAGAAGTGGAGGAAGAGAGAGAGAGAGAGAAAGAGAGAAGAAAGCAGGGTGGTAGAAAAAAGGGGGATGCACGTCATTCTAACACGCAATGATTGGTGGGAGAAAGGAGGAGGAGGAAAGTGCCAACACTCTTACTGTGAAGGGTTTCATATAGTACTAGCACAGGGTTCTTTTGACTTGCATTCATTACTTCTTATACACAGCACGGCTATTTTTTATTTTGACCCACTGCTTATACCATACGCAAGAGCAACTGTCTCAAGTTGAGGGGAAAAAAGAGCATAAAAATAACTCCTCTCACATTTTTTGATAAACTGAAATTAAACACAATTAACATTTCTAAATTATCCCCACTAATGATACAAAAAGAATCTTAGATGACCAAAAACTGAACTCATAGTGGATCAAAACGTTTTCTATAAACAGCTAAATAAATCTACAATGATCATGAGAGAAATGACAAAACTTGATGTTTTTGTTGTTGTTGTTTTAATCCAAGGACAATTTCAAAAGCTTTGCCCAAGTTTGGGCTAAAGGCATTTTGAGGGGGTTTTAATGGTTGTCCACTGGTGGACTCGGGATGTTTGAGGAGCAGGTACAATAAAAGTTAAAATGGCACTTGTTGTATGTGGTGGGGCATCAGTGAGCAAAAAGTCCATGTACATTTATAGTGAAATGAAGTGACTTTACAAAGTTTTGTCAACTAGATGGGCACCCTAGAGGACACTTTCCCATGATTTGTCGACTAGGGGTCACTTCATCATGTTTTATATACCATAGGGGCATCCAAAAGGGCACTTCCGCAGCATTTTTTCAAACATTAGGGCTTAAGAGGGGGTGATATCCCACTGAGTGAACCAGTGCCGGTGTCCTTGTCATATATTACAATGTATTGCAAACAAAATTTTAATATGTGAAAGAGCAACAAAGCAGAAAAGAAACAACAGAACAACATTTTTGCACTCAATGAGAGAATAAAATGAAACAAAAAAACGTGTGAATACTAGATACTAGAATACTAGATACTAGACTAATACTATACTAAAACTAGTGTAAATAATTCTGTTGTCAAGACAAAATGCAGAGAATTTGTGTATTTTGTCCAGACAAATATAGATGTCTGTAATTTAAATGTACAATTAATTATTTCTTCTAACAAACTGTTTACATGAGGATCAAAAATTCAGTTTTTGTGATACATTTCTGAAATTCGTCAAATTACATTCCTAATGACATTAAGTAACCTCTAAATGAGGCTGAAGGACACCTAAAATGCTAAGGATTTTATTTGCATCTTATCAAAGCATCTTCATAGACTTTATTATAATCCATAATTTTACGTGTAAATCTAGTTAGGCTATGTATTTAAAGTAGAGATGTTTCAATAAACTATCATTTTTTCCTTCTCGATACTGATTCTGATACTCAGACTTGCATAGCAGCTGATGCCGAGTACTGACCCCATACTAACGAAAAAACAAACAAACAAAAAACAATTCCTTTAAAACGTAAGATGTAGGGCTAATAATAATTTAGTAAAATAAAAAAAATTAATAACACTATAAAATAGTAGGGCAACAGCAATTTAAAAACTAAAATCTAATTTCTTACTCATCACATTTTTACTGGTGGGTGGACTTTAGACTGTAAAATATTGTCAAATGCAGACATTTTGCTAGCTCCATGAAATCTCGCCCTTCTTCTTCTTCTTCTTCTTCTTCTTCTTCTTCGCTGCTCTTAAAAAAAGCAGTAGTGGCAGCACATTGCAACTTCCTGGACTGTTTTAGAGTGGCATAGAAAATTGATATAATGTTAGAGCTGACTAAGCTAACCGGGAAGTAGCCTAGTTGGGTACCAGAGGCTAATAAATCAGCTGGTAGCCCTCTTGCCGATACCAGCAATTTCGAGTATGAGAGGCATTTTCCTGTACTGGTATCATCACTGGAACAGCTCTAGTTTAAAGAGGAGCTCGTCGTTTACCTTTGTTAATGAAACAATCGTTTTCGGTGAAGTCTAAATCAAATTGGAATAATATGAATTTTTGTTAGAAAGTGGTTACAAACGTCAATGAGTCATAGTAGTCCAAACCGACCCACGAGGCACCCTGGTGAACCCTTTATTTTCTGTGTGTGCTACAGTGAGCGCGCATCTTAACGGTGAGTGGAGCCCCCCATTCTCAAATGAGGGCTGCGCGCTCCCGCCGCAGAAGAAGTGAACGCGCTTGAGGGGCTGCGGTCCCATTGACGGTTCCGTCTCCCTGACAGCAGCATCAGCATCAGCGGCGGCGCTGGAAAACAAGAAGTCGCCGCCTCACCTCGCAGCCACACGGAGAGCCCATCGAACCGAGCAGAGAGCTGAGCAACCTGCAGGGACCCCCGCCCCCCCCCCGGCTGCTGAACGAAGCAAGCAAGATCCCCCCTCCCGTGTGCCATCGTCCCGACCGAACGCCGGAGATATGGGCTCCCCGTAAAACGGAGGTGGTGGAGGGCAGAGGCGGGCGGGCGGGCGGTGGGAGGGGGGTGGGGGGAGAAGACAGCGGAGCAGCAAGAGGGAGAAGGAGAGGCTGAAAACGACAACCGGGTGCCTGAGCTCTAACACCACCACCACCGTCACCGCTGCTACTACTAGCGCCGACCCTGCTGCTGCTGCCGCCGCCGCCGCCGCCCTGGTTGCCCCCCGCCACCGCCATGGGAACTCCGCATCAGTCGCTCCAACCGCCGCTTTGTCCGCGGGCCATGTCGTGATCCGTAGGCTCCGCCAGCGGGTTTTCTATCCGTGATCCCGACCGAGGCGAGGGGGAGGAGGAAGAGGAAGAGGAGGAGGAGGGAAGGGAAGGTGTTGGTGGTGGGAAAGATGTTCGCCTCGGTGGGCCCTCGGGGCGGCCCGCGCCCACCCGTCGCCCCGGCCATCCCGGAGCCGGACCTGAGCCATCTGACAGAGGATGAGAGGAAGATCATCATGGCTGTGCTGGCTCGGCAACGGGAGGAAGAGGCGAAGGAGGAGGCCATGTTAAAGTAAGAGAGGAACGAGAGAGGGAGAGAGAGAGAGAGAGAGAGAGAGTGTGTGTGTGTGTGTATGTGTATGTGTGTGTGTGTGTGTGTGTGTGTAGGCTATGCCTGTGAGAGAGACTGGGCCTGGGCTATTTCCGTTCTGAAGAAGTCCATCCACCTCCGTTCTCTCTTATGGATGAAATGCTTCAGCATCACTCTACTGTATCTGATCATGCATGCATGTGTGTTTGTGTGTGTACGTCCACATCCTGCAGGTCTCTACACACACATCTCACTCACTTACAGGCCCATATAGACTGTATGAAGGAGACAATATGCAGGGGCCAGTGAGGAGCAGGTTCCCGTCCAGTTTGCAGACTCCCACTGCTCCTACAGAGGGCTCAGTGAGTGTGGTGGTGGGTCAGGTGTAAGTTGTTAAGAAGGGATGGAGGAGGGTGGGAAGACGGAGGGGTGTGTCACCGTGCCCCATCATCAGCAGCATCAAACTCCACTCAGATGAAAAATAAGAACTAATTTCTCATCTGCACTTGTCTCCCTAACATCATCACTCTCATTCATGTCAGTGCCTGAGTCAAGAAGCAAGTGCTTGGACTTTGAAATCTCTCATTTATAGATGAAGCAGGAAATCGCAGAAGTCTCACTGAAGCTTGGCATTGAGGATAGAAGGAGTAAAACCTTCCCTGTTGGCTTTTATCTGTGCAGCATCTATCTCAACAGCTGCTGTTCTCAGCTCTGGGGTGCGGTTGAGCCTTTCCCAGCTGTATGCACTGTATGTAGGCCAGTGCTCTTGCAACAGACATCACACGGGCTGTTATAGAACCAGTAGGCCTACAACGGGGGGGGGGGGAAAGGTGCCTGTGTCATGTCATTTTGAATCAGGAGTGGCTTATATTCCCTATGTGCATCCTCCTCCTCCATACCACCACCATACAAACACAGAGAAAAGTCCCCTCCATGTTTATTTGTCACTGCGTTCGGTGCAGTAATGAACTTACATCCACCCCCCACCCCCCCCCGTGAGAAAAGGCATAGAGTTGAAACAATGCCTTTCTCACGTTTTCTGCATGGTCTGCATGGAGCTGCATGCATAGATGGGCAGATAGCGAGATAGACCGACCCACCTAAGCGAAGCGCCCCTCCAGCTTTACGTCCGTGTTCTATTTTAAGCCCTCTGTGCGGACTGATAGCCCCGCACTGGAACGGAAGATCGATTCATTGCATCTAAAGAAGGAAATGTCCAATATATAACCCTGACTCTAAGTGGCTATGCATCATTTTCAATAATGTATTAGAAGCCGAGGATTCAGTCATGTCACACTGTAGACGCTGCAAATAAGGCAGGTTGTCAGCACATACATGTCTTTAACTATGTTGGCTTCAGCACTGTTTTCCCTTGTCACTGTTTGGACGGAGATTGCCATAGCTAAGCAGTGGGTGTGTGCGTGTGTGTGTCTGTACGATTGGGTCTACACTGAAAAGCTGCACTGGTTGACTAATACGTGCATGGTGAGTGTACTAGCAGTAGGGTAGTGTGGGTTGTAATGCAGGGAGGCAGAGAATTCACGACACTTACGAGCACTTTAAGGTACGCACTCCTCTTAGAAACATATAGGATCACAGCATACTGTATGTATGCATTCTGTCCTGTGCTTATATAGTCATTGCAACAGTGATATTGGGTAAATACATGATGGGTAAACACTGACATCCTTGCTAATAATTATAACCCGTTAAACTGAAAGGCTGTATGATGAAAACGAATTTCATTTGCAGCCAGAAAGATGAATGAACTGTATACGGTAGTGAACCTCTTCTATCATCCTGGCTACCTGTTTTAAACATCTAAATCCCAGTTACATAAACAGTAAGTGCAGAAACACAGTATGATAAAGCTCCTCCCTACAGCAATGTAACAGAGAATGAATAATCAATAGTAGCATTCCCTCACTTTATTATAAACAAAAGAATATACCTTCAAGGCATAGAAGAAGAGTCACAAATATTCAAAATATGTGTGTATACTGATACAATCAAGCACAAGTGATCAAGCATATTGACACTTCCGCAGGTAGAGCAGCTCTCAGTGGAGGGAAGTTCTTTCATGGCGTTGCAATCACTTCTTACTGGTATTATTCTTCTTATATCAATCACCTGTCGTCATTTCCCTTAGAGCTGTTTCACTGCCCTCGCTTTTAAGGTCGACACATGTGCCAAAGTGCTCTCAGCTCTGAAATAAAAACACAGGAAAAAGGCTCACTGTACATATGCACTCACTGTACAGTTGGATAAAAAATGTTATGTAAGTAAGTACCTGGTGAATGCCCCCGTTTTTGGACTAAATGAGAAAAATGTGCCATGTAAAGGTACATTGCAATGGTACTTAACATTTTACACTATCTATTACGAAGGGGACCCATTACCTTTCCATTATTTTGTGTGACATTAATAATGTTACAATGCTGGGTACACTTTTGTTCAAATATTAACTGTAAACAAAAACTGAGGCTTAAGGCTGCTATTAGTGCTAGGTTTCCGGTGTTTTTTCTGCTGTCACAACAAGCTGTTAACTCGTCATCAGCTCATGTATTGGTGATCTGATCCGGGGACAGCAAGCCCACAAAGTACATTAATGTGCTCATCCACCTGTTTACTCAGACTAATCATCTGCTCTGAGATCCGACCAAATGTTTTCAGATTTTTCCTCTTATGTTATCCAGCTGCTCTGTCTGAACTCTGTAATTTTCAAGTTTCATGAGTGACAGGTAGCTTTACTTATTAAAAAGTGCCAATAACTTGCCAACTTTAGAGTTAGCTGCTGCATGTGACTCTCTCTGCTGGGGTCTCCTGCCACGGGTTGGTATGATATGTGTATATTTTTTTATTAAGTGAGCAATTAACTTCCAGAAACTGGTCAATCAGAAGAGCTAAAACGACCTGTTTCAGACAGATGACAAGTGGCGTAAAGGGCCTATAAAAGAAAAATAAGTAATTTATTGATCCGTCAATTATTCTGAGTTACTCTAGTGGAGTCCCAGAGTAAAAATAGAGAGCCGGAAATGAGCACAAACCCACCCCCTTAAATATTTCACATGTGTTGCTCTACATATGATCCATAATATGGATTCAGCAATATCAATATTGTTATCTGATATCCAGAAAGGTATGTGGAAATCCCCACTGTGTAAAAGCTTACAGGAAACTGCTAACATTCACAGAAAATCCTTTTTTCTTTTATTCAAGAAAAAAAAAGACCTTAAAGAGCCTCACGTGTGGTTTTGCATGTTTTATCCCATGAACTTTTAGGGCCGTAGCAATCCAAGCTGATGCTGTTTCTGATACCTCAGTGAAAGGGAATCTGCCAGGATAAAGTAACAATCCAATACCAGTGCGATGTTTTTAGCTTAATTACGTAACATACAAGTGTTGAATTGACTGGGATTGTTTTTAAGTCCGCCACTTTGGGGTGAGGGATTGCTCCAACAAAACATTTGGTGAATGAATGTAACTGATATTTGAAAATGAAGAAATTTTAAATTAACATTTACAACGCTTTAAAAAAAAAAAAAAAAAAAACTTAGTTGAGTTATACAAGTCATTCTTGATGCTAATGGCTGTCTATCAGCCAGGAGATTTTACCACAGCAAGCTACCGGGTAAACCATTTTGTTGAAGTTGGATCACATATTTCCTGCATTTTCAGACAATGTAGGATTTAATTAATCAGTATAACTCATCATTTGGTGAGAGTGCAGTGATAATCTCAAAAACAGCATCAATTTCCTTCTAATCATTGTAATTGTAGTAGACATTTAAGGAAAGATATGTCTTGGAATGAAAATCTGTGTACTATCAGATTCTTGGAAGTTGCTAGAGTTGTGTGATCTGTCACAGTGGAGTCTGCATTAATTGTTGTCCAAGTATAATGATCATAAGCCAGGGCAGACTTCTGAAATCAATCTGTATTATTATCTAATAATCATGTAACTGACAAAAAATAATGCAGACTTGATCTTAAGCATGTCCATGCAGCTCATGCATGTTTGAAGAATTGATCATTTTCATATGAGAGAATTAATTGGACCTATCAAAAGTAAACATGAAATCCAGATCGACAATGGAAAGCCGAAAATGTCAGCAAAATGTAGAGAAGGTGATTTGTATTTAAAGCCCCTTTGAGGAACTTAGCGTTGTTGATTGTAATGAGTGCAAAGTACAAGTCATGAAAGAAGCAACAACAAACATATCCTGCCTTTCGTTTGCAGGCCGCTGTTAATTATAAAACAGGAATTCTGAGAATGAACAACATACAAGACACAGCAAAGTTAACTGAAGCCAAAAAAAGTAAACAGTGGCGATGTGTGATAACAAAACTGTCGTAAATTGTGTTTCAGAGAAGAGAAGCCCATCCAAGCGAGAACGGTGAACCTGGTTGGGCAGAAGAAACCTCCACAGCAAAACGACGTCCGGTGAGTGGCAGCAGTTGTCATTCAACCACCATCACAATTTCAGCCACATATTTCAGCTAACAGTGGCCTAAAATAACTTTAAAACAGGTGATAATACACTTAAATGTTGGTCTTGTGTGCCCAGCCTTATCTCCAAGGTGCTGTGTCAGCGCTGGAGAAAGGTCTGGCTGCAACTAATATTATTTTTCTATTTGAGAAAAAAAAAATTGCTCTTGCTTGTTTGTGTGGTTGTGAATTGGTTGTTTGCTCAGCCCATGAGGCAGTGATGGTGCCTTTACAAAATAGTAGCACTCAGTCAACGGAAGAGAAAGAGAATGCCAACTGAAACAGTCGGCCAGTAGCAAGCTTATAGCCACAGTCTACATCCGGTGAGTCAGACTACATTAACGTCACTTCACCTCAGTGGCCCAAAACAACCTCCAATTAACAGCTGACACTCTGTCTTTTGCCTCACGTTTATGTTTTGAAATCTGTTTTACACCTTTGATGAGTCAAAGGTAAAGTCATGTTTTGATGACTATCTTTTACAGGTATGACTCAAGCAGTTTGACTGATACTCTATGTGTAATGGCATTGCACATGCTCCTCAGTTTTTTGAATTTATATTTAGAAAATGTGCCTCAGTCGGTGTCACAATAATGTATTTTAGGAAGACACACACTTCTTTTCTGTCTAAGATACTTTTTATTCAGTTAACACACACAAAGCCTGGCTGCTGTGTGTCATCTGTCATTCTGCAGCTACACTACAGTACATCAGCTCATGCTGTGTAGATGGACACAGTCAGTGTGATGAATCCAGTCCAGATCATGCTGTGTCATCAGACACCAGCTGAAGCTGTCGTCCTGCTTGTAGGATGGCTTTGTAGACGAAGTTCAGGTGTGCTAAGCTTCTCACAGTGTGCTCGGTTCTCCGGTCAAGCAGCTTGTCTCGTGGAACAACTTTCATAATGTGTATATGAGTGTGTTACATGTTGCAGTTTAACTTCTTCTCACGTTTAAGTGGAATTTAACGTGAGCCTTAGAAAGACAAGGAAGTAGGATGTAGATAAACAGTTGTTTGCCCATAACAAAGCCAAATGAAATACCATTTATATGAACTTTGTTAAGTTCATTTTTGTCACTGCCTGGAATATTTTTTTTTTATTGAGAATATATATACATACGCTTCTGTCCCTTTACAAGCTTGGAGGTTAGTTTTTCCTGAAATAATGGCTTCCATCTCGTCTCCAATTAGTGGGAAGTGGATTCTTGATGGGTTGGGCAGGAGCGATTCTTTAGTTCAGCGATCGTCTTTCCTCGACTGTTGTGGTTATTTGATGTTATTTGATGAAGTCTGGTTATTTGATCAGTGGTTGTTAATACAGACTTGAATTGGAAATGTTACATGAAACAGACTCTGTCGTTTTCACTCTTTGATGTTATATGAGCATCTCCATCCCCGCTGGCTTATCTGCACGTTGAAATGCCAGTTTCCATGCATTTGTGTTTGCAGTGGCTTCTTCAGCCAGTAATTTCTTTTTTTTCTGTCACGCAATTGTCAAAGGATAAAGCTTGCTTATGCTCTATCTGTGTACACTGTATATGTGTGTTGCTGTGTGTGTGTGTGTGTGTGTTGCTGGATCAGGGAGTGTAGTGGGATTACCGAGTAACTCAGCTGGAGCACATCTGTTTCTCTGAGGAATCCCACAATATGGCCTGCATTTATAGCATTATACAATATGTGCCTTTTCGGTCAGTCTTCCCCACATTATTCACCAGACATTACAGTCAGTATTCCAGCAGTTTTCCTTCTGCCATGGCAAATGAACTGGGACAGACAAAACATCATGTCTACAAAGTGATTTTAACTGAAGCCACACCAAAACAAGAGGAGTTCAGATCAGGGTCAGGTGTGTCTGGCTGCTCAGGTAACAGAAAGTGGAGCACCTACTGCAACGCCCCCACAACCGCCAGATGATTTGCAATGCTTTAAATTATAGAGTACAGGTTAGTAAAATTATTATAGTGTGAGTCTTCTTAGCTGTGTGCAAAGTCATTAAGGGACTGTACCAATGTGACTACATGTTATCGTTCTTTGTCAACATCGGCCCCATAGGTTACGTAACCCCCGCACATTTTTCCCAAACAGCTTTATCTATGAGATATTGTGTTTGTTTACATTTAGTCCATATTCAATAAACACTATAGACAGTAGATGAAAATGTGTGACTTTGGTTAAAAAGAACGCCTGTGTCAAAATCATACTTCACGCTAATATTCGAGCTAGCAAGGCAGCACTTGTAAGAAACGTTTTTTCTTGGCGTAACAACTTCCGTCTCAGCTGCTCCCAGCTCCCCTCTCTCTCTCTCTCTCTCATTTAGTGATTTTTGACCAAATAAACACACACATTCTCTTTAGAAGGGTGAATTACCTATACCTAGCAACAACCACGTGTCCTATATTGTTTCTATACCCTGTTTCAACATGGAAGGCCGTGAATTAGAGGTGGGTTACCCGACGGAAGCCTGACGGGACCAGTTGGGTACTCATGGGCCGGGCTGGTTTGGGCTAGTATTTTAGAAGTGACGGTTGGAACTGGTTCAGGTTTGGTGACATACTTTCTGTGTGTTTTTTGGCTTCTTTTTATCCGTTCAAAGCTGCGATTTCTGTTTTCCCAATTCATGTGATGGTACCTGAATGCACCACAGCCTTTTCAGAGACGTGATTGGTTGGCCGAACTGCCAGAGATTGCACTTCTGCTGTGACCTTGTGTGGGGCTGTGTGTGTGAGGAATTAAACGTTGTGGATGCATACTTTCATGTCGGAAACAACTCGTTTTTTGAGTTTATGGCAAGCATGGCAGTATTATCTGTTGTATGTTACGCTTCTGCTTATATAAATTGGGCCGATGGTCAGGTCGGTCAGAGTTTTGGAAATGACAGTGGTTCGTCGGTCCGGTTTGGTCAGAACCAACTTGGGTTCAGAAGGGTATCGGGTTGAGAATCTCAGCCCAATCCCATCTCCACTGTTAATGGGGTTTAAATTTGCGGTCTGAAATCTACTAATTGATACACATAGTTGAATTTTAACAACATTCGTGGGGGTGATATATGTTTATGGTGAGAGGGCAAAAATTCACTGACGTGGTCCTTTAATAAAGTGTTTTTGAACAGTGTAGTCTTGGTTGCATTAACACAGGGCTTGTTTAGTCCAGTTGAACCGAACCCGGGAGCATTTGAATGTGAAGAGCATGTGAATGCAGTCTGAGACCTCTGATGGTCTCGAGCCTCTTGCAAGTGAATTCTGCAGTGGTTCATCACTGGTGTAAGCTCCATCCACACCATCCGGCCGTGTACATGCATGCATTCATTCTGAAAACATTAATTTACCCTCGGAGATGTATGGATTTTATAAACATAAGCTGGGCTACATTTGCTTTTGTGAATACTTACCTCACTGGTCCCCTTTGTAACGCACAAGTCATGGTAGGACCTCATCAGCTCCAGCCGTCCTCTGTGGTACATTCTCTTGACTGCAGAGCGTCTTTCATGAAACGCACGCAATATTAAATTACGTAGTGCACGTTATTTGACCAAATGCTCATATGTGCCGTCTGCTAGAGTCTATTGATATGCACTCCAGATCAAGATCAGCATGCAAATTACCTGTCAATGCTACCTGATGTAGGCTACTGTAGGAATTGTGAAGAATTTGCCCTTTTGCCGATCTGACTGTCTGACCAATAACTAAACGCCATTTCTGTGCATATGACTTTTGTTTACAAGTTTTAGTCTGAGGATTGCCTGTGTGGACGCAAACTGAACCAGCTAAAAAACGAAACAATGTCAACTTGCATCTGGTGCGCACCAAGGAAGCAGAATGTTATGTGCGAATACAACCACAGTTTTCTTTGAAATGCAGCTCCTGGGTTCAACTGTATAAACTGAACAAGTAAAGAATAAAGGGAACAATACGTCTACAGGTAACTTTGAACAGTTATGTATCTTAGCATTTATTAAGACATTAATCTAATTATTTAGACATTTTCTTGTTATCACTACACAAAATAAAACTAAAAAACTACCTCTCTCACCCTCCAAACAAGAAGGGTTGAATCCAACTCTGTGTCAGTTATTTTTAATGGTGAAGTCATGACCTACGCTCATGGCTCTACTTGATGCTCTCGTTTGTTGGGTTGATCAGGTTTACCAAGCCAACAGTCGGCCTACAGCCAGTACCAGGCAGTTAATGAGTGTTTGTTGCCCTAGTTTTAGTGGTGTATCCCACACTGTTGGTTTAGCCAGTCCTTGTCAAAGTCTTTTTTGACCAGCTCAGCATTTTGAATCTCCGTCAAGATGGTCAGTGAGAGAAATCACTCTGACAGGCTTTTTTAACTTGATCAGAGTTGGTCTACGTTATTAATAATGTGCAGAGCAACTGACAAAAACTTAATGTGTGCAATAGTTCACCTTCCACTTTCTTTTCCCCCTTTCTTCCTCTCCTCTTGATGCTGACTGAGCAGTGCTATGCATACAGCAAGTGCATCCAGTGAGCACGCCTTCAGTCCCGCTTGTCATGTGATCGAAGTGTGTTGAAACAGGTTAAATCCTGATACTGCAAACTCTGTTCTTTTCCTGTACAGTGCAGCCAAACAGTAGACTATAACACTGCAGAGTAGTCCGACACATATGGCTAATTTTCAGTTAACTGTTGCAATGTGACAAATGCTTTCTTTGTGTGTGAGAGAGGAAAAAAGGCAGAGTTTATGTTCAAAGTTTACTACGAGTGCAAAAAAGTTTGAACAATTTGTTAATTTTTTTTATTTTTATGTAGCCTAGATCTTTGTGTGGGGAGAGAGAGAGGGAAATAGAAGAGCAAGTGAGCTCTGTTTAGGTCTCCTTGGTTCCCAGCAGCGGCTTCAGCACCGCCGCACTGGCTGCTCTCAGTCTGGTCCTCTGTCGCAGGTCACACTGGGTAGGCTACGGGTTGTTGATAAGTGCATATTTTAAAGGGTCAGGCGGTGCCAGTAGGCTCTCAGTATAGACTGGGCGGGTGCGGAAAAACGCATGACCTGCGTATCACTACCATACAGGCTGCGCTGCTGCTGAGCTGCCGCTGTCAGCTAGTGCAGGCTATTTCCAGTGTGCTTTGTGCAGAGACATACGCACGTCATGCGATTTTTTCTAAAAGTTTTATGTGTAATGGTTTAGAAGTCACACCCTTGTTACCATCCATTCAGACAACTAGCATTATGTCAAAATACATGATGGCAGTTAGTGGCTGAGATGGCCTAACCTCACCACCACCATTCATTTTAGTTCAAAAACCCTAAATTTTGGTAGTTGGACCACACTATAATAGTGTGCCAGTATAATACAGACTGCAGCATAGTGTCCGAAAATGAAGTTACAGAGTGATCCTACCGAGGCATAGTGTGCTAATGGAGCTAGCCTGGAAGCTAACAGGCTGCAACCGGCCAGCGTAAACATGGAGCAGTTCAACCCACCATCACCGTTAACACTCACTGGTAGCCTTATAACAGTGTCCCAGTATAAAACAGACTACAACAAATACTGTTACGAATAAATACTTACTCCCCCACTTTAGCTTTCTTGTTGTGTGTTGTGTGTTTTGGTTAGAGTGGTGGCTGCATCCCTTCATGACTCCCAAACTACGAGGTGGGCTGAGGGTCATAAAGAACGTGCGCGTAAGTGGCGTTAAAAGGAATGCCTTATTATCACGGTAACTTTGACAGCCCTAGGTTCAGTATATGGTAGGTAGGAGCTGTTAACCTAATGCCTTATTTGACAAAAACTTTTCTAAAAAATTACTAAAAACTACTGATTATTTGTTAGACCAATGCTAATTAACTTGGAAACTTTACAGCAAAAGAACTTCAATAGACCTGTGTTTCAGACTTAAATTTGTTACTTTTTGCACAATGAAAAAAAAAAGATCAAGGTTTTTTTGTTGTGTGTAGTATTTGTGAAGTTTTGGCTTGGTACAGTTGATATGGCCAATTATAACATCAGTATACTCTTTACACAGTGTACTGATCATCTTATGATATCTTGGATTTCTTTACATCAGCATATGGATCATTTCCTTATAGACTGATGATTCCTACTCTCATTTCAGTCTGTAAAAAAGGAAATGTGTGCCATCAGAAAAAGCCTGGACAGCACACATTGACTGTTTATTGTGTATTTCTGAAGGCATAATGTTTATTCACAGAATTATTGTAATGTCTGTAGGAAATAAAGTGGGCAGGCAAACCTGGCTGCTGATGGTCAGTTCTTGCCAGGCGTTTGTCAGGTTGATCGGCTCAGTAGAGACAGAATGGACTTCTGGAGAGCTGTTGATTGAGCTGCTGTTGATTGAGCTGCTGGCAATCTTAAAGCACTGACAGAGGAAATGGCTTGTTTTAAACTTGACCACTGTGTAATTTGAGTTCGTCTCTTGGGGTTTTAAAAGTTTTAATAAGCCCAGGACTTGAAAAGTTTCTTGGTCAGTAGATGAAGACGTTTTCCTTCAGCTGGAGTTAATCACAATATGCCAGGCTTGCAAATGATAATATCTCTATATCACAGGACGTGCTAATGATGTCACTGTGTTACTGAATGCATTTTTAATTAGTTTTTTTTTTTCAGTGCAAAACCCAATGCTTACTAGTCATTTTACACATTTCATGTTCTCTCTATGGATCACTGTTTAGTATTTGGGGCAAGTATCAAAACATCAGAAATGACCTATAGATATTAGACTTGACACATGATCTGCAAAAAAAGTTGAGGTCACAAAATGCAAATTATTAAAATATAGGAACTCATATATTTCTTTAGTTTTGCTTGCCTTTTGCACCACTACGGCGGACATGTCAGCAAAGGGACTTTAGACAGCGACGGCTGAGTGGACGGCTACAGTGTTTTAGTCTCATTTTGCACATGTGCGAATATATTTTGTCAATCCTCGCTGTCGTGGACTGTCTGTTCACAACGGAAGAATGACTGATCTGCCCTACTCAGTGCTATACCAAATTATGTTGTGTGTATGGCAAATGTAAAATCTGCTTGTGTCGTACAGTAGAACAAACTCTTTTTTAATAATAAATTTCCCTCTTAGGGAATATCAAGGGAGACATTGTAGTTCAAGTGTTCAGTGCGAGGTTTATTTCCACAGCAAGTAGTTGTGAGAGTTGCAGAGCTGCTTAGTGAAATTAAATTTTCCACTGCTACGGCAACCCGTTGGA
Organism: Naso thynnoides; assembly: GCA_029783665.1. NCBI lineage: Eukaryota > Metazoa > Chordata > Actinopteri > Acanthuriformes > Acanthuridae > Naso > Naso thynnoides. The sequence continues at coordinate 3,032,344 of JAQLOL010000003.1, read as the reverse complement.
ATCTTTCACGGATGCCGTAGCCCTCCCTAAAATGTTGCTGCTTTAAGTCCCTAGTGTCCGCATACTGAAGCCCACACATCCTTAAAGGCAACATGAATGTGATGAATTGTAGGGTGTTTACACTTCACATCACTATATGTGATTGGCCAGGTGTCCCCTGATAACAGGGTGCCATGGCAATGGCCCTGCAGCCCTGTAGTAACCTCTGTAACCCCTGGGATTGGCAGGAGTCACTTCCTCACTTCCTTTAGGGATTGGCTGTTATCCTGGTCTTCCCATGAGGCTCTGCTCCAGAGGGATCAGCGAAAGACACACTCTCAGTAATGTTTCTGTATGTTCCATCTTTACTGTATGAGACACAGTTTGAGCCTTACATTTCGTTTTTTTTTCCCAACTGGAGTTTATGCATTGTTAGGAAGGATGGGAGTTTTACGTCATGAACTGGCATGAAATGTTTATCAGCATATAGGTGGTTATTGTTCAACTTGGGTCTGATTAAAAAAATACTTTTACTTAACAGTGTACTCCCCTCATTGTGAGATTTGGAAATGTGATATTGTATTGATGTCTGATAGAGCAAAAATAAAGGAAGCCAGACATACAGATTTTAAAAGTGCTATAAGAAACATTTTCACAAATACTACAATACATTTCATTATTTTAACTCTAATGACTTTGTTCAGGTCTAGCAAAAAAAAAAAAAAATTGTCAATCCGCTTCAGATTGTTTTACCAAAATATTAATTTGTGGGTCATGATATATGTAGTACAGTGTTGATATTGGACCGGTCCATATAGTCTAACTGTCATGAGTCCTGGTTTTTACCCAGGCGACCACGTTCAACTCCTGGTATGTGAATAGTTTCATGTCTTCAATGAAGTACATTGTTGTACACTCATGTACTTCCATAGTAGAAGTGTTAGGAAAATGCCAAATATCGATATTGCAGTGTTATGTTTTGTGACATTGTCTCGATTCTCAAAAACACTGTATTGATTTTAATAAAAAAATAATTGACATGCAAAGACTCCTGGCAGTGGTTCACTTTGTGTTTTTTTTAAACCCCTAATTGCTATTGCACAAAAAGTATTGCTATGATTTTCCCATTGCAAAAAGGAATTAATGTTTTTTCTTTCTCTGATTTTATGGATATTGTGGTGTGCTCTGTATACTGACAGTTCTCCTAAAATAATATTGAAAAAATTGCAGTATATCCAGTTCCGTACAGTTTTGCAATTTATTGCAATACATCATATTGTAACCTCTGTATCTTGGGTACATATCTTATTGCCAAATTCTTGCCAATTCACAGTCCCATTCCACAGCATGCTTTAAACTAGACACAGCCCGTGCAGTAAACTGTACTTATTTGACATCTCTATAAAAACTGCATTTAGTGCCAAAGTGTAATTTATACTGTACAGCACTTTTAAACAAGCTGTTTGGACCACACAGTGTAAACAAGTATCTTAATCTGTTGCTAACATCCATCCATCAACATCTAAACAGAAAGTTTGCACCTGTCCCACACAGCCACACTCTAATGCAGAGTGAACAGCCTGTCATTACAGCCAATTCTTGGCTTCATCATTTGTGAACTTTGTCCAAGAATTTTTGCGTGACTTTGTGGTCTCACAAAAAATGGATTCATGGCTTGAACTTAAGAGACAGGTTGAAAGAAAAGACAAAGACCCTTCCTCATTTTTGCAGGTATGTACTCGGCCAACCCCTGCATCAATAAATTATGAGTGTTAGATCAAAAATTGTTGCATGCAGCCCATCTTCATCTCTAGATACGGTGCACATGCTGTTTGACTTTGTTTAAAGCACACTGGGGCCTTTACAAAATGACAACCTAGTTTAATGTTGACTAACAGTTTTTGTCATAGATGTCTGTGTATGCAGTGTAAGTGTGAATTTTTAAGTAGCTCACTCTCAGTTTAACATTTAAAATATAATAATAATAATATTTTTTCTGCCTAACTGCTTGTTTATATGTTGTGAGATCTCAGCCATCATGCCTCTGCACTTTGATGAAGCAGTGTCAGGTGTACTTATGGGTTTTGAGCAGTAGAGTTCAAGCATAAGGAATCAACTAACTGAAGTAAATATACCTCTAAAGTCAAGCCCTACTATCAATTTAAAGAACTAAATTTGCAGATATATTAACTCTGCCTTTAAAAGAGCTTGTGTAACAGAACAACATGTCCTGTCAATGTCCTGTATGTTGGGTTTTCCACGGTCTGCCTAAAGTATAGACCTCGCCATCAATTCCTCCCTCCAGCTGGTTGTGACAAGTATTGGTAGCCTGAGACTCTGTCACAAACTTCTATGAACAAGCTGATATTTTGGTTACTTTGGATCTTCAGAGCCTGCATACATCATACTTCATGAGTAGGTCTTTATGCTCCCAACCATGTTAGACACACAGATGGGAATTTTTCTCCTAATGAATACACACTCACACTGTCACAACTGTTTCTCACCTTGATCTTCCACCTGTACTTCTATTCCTGTTATCTGCAATTCCCTGGCACAGTTCTAACCCTCTCCAAAGCACATTTTTGTTTAAGATT
>JAQLOL010000003.1:3004156-3024052 GCA_029783665.1 Naso thynnoides | reverse complement strand
CTACAAAACCACTCTGATTGGCACAATCAGCATCTTTGAGTATGTGCGTGTGTGTGTGTGTGTATTGCTGCACTCACGCACACACGGAGACGCAGAGCAGTGCAGTGAAAGATAACAGGGAGATTTCCCAAGATTTTCCCGAGTGAACTATGCTCGTAGTTACTGTGAGTAAAACCTTTGCCAGTAAAAAGTCAAAACTTTATCAGTACACGTTCAACCTGCATAAACGTGAAAAGTAGAGCGTGATACTTTAATCTGCTGTCGGTCTACAAGCATAGCACGCTAGCTCAGCAGCTGACAGCTAATGGTTAGAAACAGGCCAAAACAAAACTGTAGCTTTTGTGTAGTGGTGCTGAGACAACCAGCTCCTCATCCCTCTAAGTTAGCAGCGGTAATGTTACTTGTTAGCAGGCTAAAAACAGTCTTCCCTCAATAAAATGAATATGTTAATACTAAATTACATACTTATGTATATGTGGTTGAAACATTGCCCCATTGAAGTTAGCTTCAGTATTGTCATTAGTAGCCTATTCAGCAACAAAGTTTATTAAAAAACGTATTTTTGAATGAAGCATTCATATTTATTGTCTTTATTGTTAGTTACCACATGCCAAAATCAACCTCAAGCTCATTTAGAAGCTGATGGCCAAAAAAGAACCATCAAGTAATTGTACAATTCATGATCCAATTAGTCGCTTAATCATCTCAATAATCGGTAGATTAATTGACTGCCAAAATAGTAGTTATTTGCAGGCCTACTGCTCAGTAGGTGACAGTCAGCAGAAGAAGAAAGCAAACAGGTGAAGCTTTTGATCAGAGGTTGAGTGCTGAGACAGGACCTCCCCCATCTCTAAGTCGGAGGCATCCACTTCCACCACAAACCGATGGTCAGGGTTTGTCACTCGGAGGATGGGAGCTGAGGTAAAGTGGGCTTTGAGTGCTTGGAAAGCTTGGCTAGTTGCAGGCATCTAGGCAGAAGAGACCTTGGAAAAGGGCTGTGATAGGAGCAGCAAGGTCGCTGTAGAAACAACGTTAACAACAGCGTCAAAAGTGGACAAACCCCAGAAAGCATTGAAGCTGTTTGTGGGAGTCAGGGTCAGGCCAGGACGTAACAGCAATCACATTATCCAGATCCATCTGCAGCTTGGTCTACTCCACTGTGTAACCCAGCATTTCTCTGCTTTGACGTAAAGTGAGTTTTCAAGCAGACGCTGAAGGACAGACTGGACGTGGTGGACATGCTCTTCATGGGACTTGGAGAAGATCAAGATATCGTCGAAGAAGACAAAAAACAAAGCGATTAAGCATGTCCCAAAAGACATCACTCACCAAAGCTTGGAAGGCTGCGGGAGCATTGGTAAGCCCAAAGGGGATTACCAGGTATTCGTAGTGGCCTGTGGGTATGTTGAGGGCGGTTTTCCATTTGTCCCCCTCCCTGATGAGGACCAGATGATAAGTGTTGTGAAGGTCAGGCTTTGTGAAGATGGCGGCACCTTGGAACAGATCAAAGGTGGTGGAGATGTGAGGCAGAGGGTAGCAATTTTAATAGTTATGTCGCTGAGGCCTCTGTAGTCATTGCGGGGTCTGAGGGACCTTCTTTTTGACAAAGAAGAAGCCAGCACCAGTAGAGGACGATGATGGATGATTTGATGTAGGGCCTCCATGGCCTCTCTTTCAGGACCAGACAAGGAGTGCAGTCAAACCTTGAGGGGAGATGTGCTGGGCAGGAGGTCGATGGCGCAGTTGTATGGCTGGTGAGGTGGCAATGACATGGCTTACACCTCTCGAAAGTCATGATACTTGGGCAGCACCCCGCTGACACTGGACCACTGCGCGGTGGTGAACAGTACTGTGTGGCGGCTTGCTTTAGGCAAACCTGATGACAGGCAGAGCTCTAAGCATGAATATCCCCATTGACCAGTAAATGTGAGAGTTGTGATGTCGAAGCCAGGGATACCCCAGGATTAGAGGAATGCGAGGTGAAGGCAGAAAATGATACGGAATGGACTCACAGTGATTACCAGACAGCAGGAGATGAACAGGGGCAATCTGATGGGTAACCGTAATTGGTCATCTAGAGCTTGAGCAGGCATGGAACAAGGAAAAGGCAATCGACCTTAAACTGCCATGCTAGCTCCTCATTAATGATGTTGGTGTTGGCCTCAGAGTCAACCAAGGTAGTGAGCACCTGAGAGGTTTTTGGGCAGAAGGAGCTTCGCAAGGAACAGAGAACTTTCGAATGAGGAGATTTAAAGGAGGTGGGGCTCATCTGTAACTCCTCGTCCACTGATGAGCTCGTCCTTTTCCTGGACAAAGGGAGATGAAAAGGCCGGCCTGGCTGCAGTGCAGACAGAGATTGGCTTTGCGGCATTGTTCACGTTCATCTATAGACGGGCTGGTGTGACATAGCTGCATTGGTTCAGGAGCGTTGGAACATGGGTCTGAAGAGGAGACTGAGTTCGTTGCTCTGTTGGTGGCGCCCCATGGAAGAGTGGAAGACAGGGGAGCTTAGACGCCCTGCCATCTCTCCTGTCTCCGTGCCATTGTGCGGAGGTATGTAGTGTTAGGACCTAAGAATGAACTCATTCTAATTTTTTTTGTTCAAAGGTCAAGGTCACTGTGACATCATAATGTTCTTCAAAAACACTGTTTTGGCCATTATTCAAAGCCACGAAGGTGAGATTGTTCAATTGTTTGTTGATTGTGAAAATGACAGAGTTGAATTTCATGGACAAAACTAAATAACAAACCATCTCACAGCTAAACAAACCTATTATGAAAATGTTTATCATGAGGTAAACGCAATGTAATTGCTTTACATGATGAAGACAAGGCAATGATAAGCTGTGACCATATGACCGTACTATATAGCTGACCAAACAAAAGGTAAGCTAACTAAAATGAAAATTTTAAAGAAAAACGAAAAAGGAATCAGTCTTCATTTTGATGATGAAAAAAGATGAAAAAAAATTTACACCCTGTATTTGGTTTTTCTCAGTCATATCATCCAAACCTCCTTCCTGTCATTGGATAGCTGAACAGTTCCCTTCCCGTGCTTCATCTCACAAAACCTGCTGGACAGCAGATGTATCATTCTTAGCTTGCAAAAATGTTATTGTTAATCAGTCTATGCAACAGTGACGTCAAAGACTAAAGAACAAGAGAATTACACCTCTGTTATTGATTGTAAAGACAGTAAGCTCCATTCATTTGGATGCTTCCTTTATTGAATCATGTCAGTTAAAATGAACTGGAAATGAATGTCATCAGACCGGACGCCCTCTCATCTTGTCTGCGAAGATGCATTCTTAATAATACAACCTGCCATTTTCAGCTTGTTTTACCAAAACCAGATCTTTTAACATGAAATCAGTTGGATGACATCTTATTTAATAGCTGTTTTTGGTTAAAATGCTCAGTCTACCTTTATAGTCCAAAACTAAAATGTTTTTAAAATGTTAAATTGTTTTTGTTTTTTTTGTTTTTTTTAACTATGACTAGACTAAAATGTCCACAAGTAGTAACGAAAAATTGACTAAACGTAGAACAATGAGGTGAAAGGAATATGTTTCAAGCAATATGGACTGAAGACTAAGAAATGAACTCTCAGGATCAATGTGTGTCACAAAGAAGTAAACCTTGTTATGTGTCATAAGTTGTCTCTCAGTACAGTTTGATAGCACACATGTGCAGTTTGTTCTTTTCCTTAGCTTGAGCGTTGTGGTTTGGACAACTAAACTTCACACTCAGCAAAAACAGTTTGATGTGGAAGTGCCAAAGTTTGCACATTGTGCAAACTTTTTCTATTTTTTTTGGTGTTGTAGAGTAATACTGGAGAAACAGAGGCAGGGCAATGATGATATTATTTTTAAGAATCATAAAAGATTTTATTCTTGGGGATAGAGATGAGCACCAAGAGAGTGAGGATAAGGAGTGAGTGGTTGCAAATTGAAGGGAAGTGTGTCCAGAAAAGAAAAGAATGGGGGAGGTGAGAAGAGTCGAGAGGGAAGGAGAAAAGGACAGGCAGGAGGAGAAGTTGGTTTGGTGAGATGAAGTGAGAAACATCACATGCACTCACGCTGCTGTGTATTAGCCTAAACCACAACTGTTAGTGTTGGAGTTAATCTCTACTTTTCTTCTCGGTTGGGATTTCCTGATCTGTTCTTCTTGAGTATGTTTTATAGCCAATCCTTTAAATATCAGTGGTTTAAAAAGGGATATATCTATGAGTGCAAGAGCTCCATCTACAGGCAGATTTCTGTCAAAAATGGATTATTTGTTCCGTCACAGTCTGTTTATTTTATTTCATTTTTTTTTACCACTGACACAAACAATTTTTTATGCTTATTATTTGCTCTACGTAAAAAATGAGAAAAATATGAGAAAGTTTATACAAAAAACAGATACCTATGGAATTATTATATTAAGTGGCATTATGCCAGTTGCTACGTGAGCTGTGATTGGTCAGTTTCAGTTGACTCTGTCACTGCATTTCTGCTTTGTGTTAGATCAATGACATGGGAAATAGACAGGTGTTGTGTTAGAATTTCACACTTGTTCTAGCTTCCCGTGATTGTGTATTCTTTGATTTATGCCTGTGTTCATCAAAACAATCAAAGATATGACAGTTTTAACTAAATCATTACCCCTCAACTTAAAGATAAATGATTAAAAACTGTAATATTGATTAGTTGGGATGTTATTGGTTCTTTTATGGGTACTTTTTAATTTTTTTATAGAATGTTTTGTTGTAATTTATTATCATACTGCAGTATCTCATCTGCTCTGTGTCAGGGCTGAACTCCTACAGCTAGGCTTGTTACTGTAAGTGCAATAAAACCTTTGCAAGTGAAAGCCAAAAAAGACATTTATCTATATTTAAAATATAAAGAAATTCTAATCATTTTCTCAATTTATTTGATAAAAAAACAAAACGAAAACAAAAAAAAACCCCAATCATTTAACAACAAAAAACAACCACGACTAGAAGCAAATTTGTTGGCAGTAAAAATGTTTTATTTATACTTTCATGCATAAACTGGTGCCTTTGCCAGCTCAGCATGGCGAGTTCTCATGACGGAAGTGCGGGAGGGGAAAGGACGGAGGAGGAACAACAGAGTTTGGCACTAAAGGAGAAAACTAGAGAGCGAGAGATCCTCTGTGTCCCTGCTGCCATATGGTGAGCAGCCAGGCCACAGGACATACATGCACTGATGGAGAGGTACAGAGAAAGGCTTTTGGTATTACAGAGGAAAAAAACATTTCATTAAAACAAATAGCTTCTATTTTAACAATAAACACTTTCACTCTAATAATTAACTTTTGATTGTATTTATTTTGCATTTACAGCTTCTTTAATTTCCTGAAGTACATTAAAGCAGTCAGCAGTTAACACCAAATAAAAATATGAGGATGTGGTCATTAGCAGAAACTTAAATCAGTATTTTACAGGATTACTTACATGTGGAAGAAGGGGACTTCCAGTGTGGTTATGAATCCACGATGCTTTGTCGCAACTTTCGGCTCATTGTTTTGCTGAGTTTGCAGCTTTTCTGTGTGGTTGACTTGCCTGGCTCTATCAATCCATCAGTGTCATTTTTTTTGCCACAGCAGGCAGCTGTTTTGAGTGTAAAGGCTCTAAAATGCCACCGTACACTACCTGCTCAGCAGCCAGCGGCAGACAGATACAGTTAGAGACCAACTGGTGAACACAGTGGAGCATTTAGCTGTTCTGGAATTGGCAGACACCAAAACAGAGCTGAAAGAAGATGGAATATTGGACATACATTCGTCAAGAGGAAACCAACACAACTCCAAATGAATCCTCATGTTGCTCTGTGTCTGCTTGATGTGATAGTTGAACTGTTTGTTAAATCATTGGTTCACTGCGGACTTTTAAGTCACTTCGCTGTTCACACTACACATCTATCTGTCTTGTGATCTTGAAGTTGGTGTGTTTAGCACATTGCTGATTAATGACAGGGGCTCACATATTCCAGGATCTTTTATCTGGGGGAATCCCAGACGAGTGTGTCTGCTCCCAGGACTATGTTTTGCTTAACAAGTAAATGAAAAACAAGGAAGAAAAAAAAGTATGAAACAAAAAGAACTGTAAAAGTATGAATTTAGTTTAGAATTATGAAAAAAATGCTGGAATAAAACAACTTGAAAATTATTCACAGATTCACAGAGGTACTTGATGGTCTGCTGTTTTGGAATATGATCATGGGGCAGATAGCCTTCAAAGATTTATTTGCTTACAAAATAATCTACCTGTACCTGTAAACTGGACTGCACCCATGTGATATGTGTAAAGCCTCATTCTGGCTTTGGCTGAGCTTCGGAATGTCAGTTTGCACAGTGAGCAGGTGAGAACTATGACAAAATACTTGTGTTCTAAAGAGTGAAACATATCCTTAAGAAGCTGAAGAAAATGTTGTGACACAAACATGCAATTTTGACAATGTCTCAAGGTTCTCATAGAATACTTTTTGGGGACAAAGGGTAAACTGTATATTTACCGGCATATTTGATTAGCTGCTTTGTTAGAAGCCTGAGTTTCAGCTCATTTGCCAAAATCCAAAATCATTCATTCATCATTTCTTCAAAAAACACTAAATACTGATCATTTAGATAAATACAATAACAACTGAAATGTTATTTTGACTTTATCCAGTCAGCCTAAGGTATCTCCAAATTGATTTTTTGCTTTTTGAATGAAAATATACAGTGACCTATAACAGTATCATAGAGTTAACAACTAAAAATTTGTTCAAAATCTTTCTTAAATTTAAATCATGTGTTTAATTTGGGAAGAATAAAAGCATTTTTTTCTCATCTGTGGTGCTTGTAGAGATTGCATTATTATATGAGTTTGAGGCGACCTAACACAATATATATATGACCAGTTTCATAATCCCCAGATTCCTTTGAAGGTGATAAACGCTTTTCTGCAAATAATAAGGTGTTAAAGTAAGTGTAGGTGGATCTCCCTTGCATGAAAACACCTTCCTCTCCTTCCCTTTTTTGTAAGCGCACAGACACAGTGTTATGACCCAAAAAAAGGTTCTTGGCAAAAGTGGTCGTAACATAACCAAAAGAGTCCAGGAATTGCCGGGACAAAAACAAAAGAAGTTTACTAAATAAACAATAAATATGACCATAAGATAACCTAAGTAAGAAATACAGCCCTGACAACAAATGACAAAAGACTGATGTGTGTGCCAAAATAACAAAAAGAAGGGAGGCAACCCCAAACCAGCTCACAACAAGCTGCTGGACTTCGTCCTGCTCTCCACCCTCAAACAACATTTAATAACTAAGCTTAACAGATGTAAAGAGGAAGAAAGAAAACTACTAGAGCTATTAGAAAACAAACAAACATACGTATAAAAAAATAACCAAACAAATAATATTTGTCAGCTTGATCGCAGATCAGCTGCTGATGTGGAGGCTGGAAGACACGGCCAAATATTCTGTGCATTTTTATTGGTTCTCTGTCAATCAGACCAGAAACACCTGAAGGAAGAACACAAGACTTCATTAATCAATATCCTGTGCAAATCACAACCAGCAGGGGGAGCCCACAACACACACACACACACATGCACACGCACGTATGCATGCACACACACACGCATGCACGCTCACAAGCATTTTACCTTCCATTCACTTTCAAAAATAAATAAGCATCAGTCAGTCTTGCAGATGATTACTCTCCACTGGAGTGTTATGTGTGTTTGGGGAAGTCAGGAGAGAGAGAGTTGTGACGTAAAGACGATGCTGAAAGGAAGACAGGTTTTCCTAATTAATAAGACTTAAATGTCTCACATCAGTAACGAGTAACAAGACATCAGAATTACTTGAAAAGCTGGTAGAGATCACTGAGTAGAGTGCTGATCTCCACCAGGTGCGTCAGGGCCTGTAGGTGAGGCAGTTGTTGATCACCTGAGGCCTCGGCTGGCCAGATTGTAGCCAGTGGGGGTAAAAAACAGATCAGTCATACGTCGAGAATTGCGGCAGGCTATGAGGTACTTGAGCATATAGTTAAATGTTCAAACATAATATTAGGCTGATGGTTCCAGTTCATGCTAGATTAGCTGCAGAAAAATACACTCATGAACACATGGGCAAACGGACACACACTCCACCAAACACATGATCCCCTCAGGCTTGTGCCTGGTGGAGATAATAAGTGTTGGAGAGTAAATGAGAATGAGACAGAGATAGTTGGAGTGCTTAATTTCTAAATGGCTGCGAGGTGATTTTCTCTGACTCTGACTCATTGTTGTTTGATTAATGTCTGCCTGCTTTTTGAATATTGATCCAGGAACTGGAGGAATGACTCATACTTTGCTCTAGAGGCCTGAGTCACTACAGGAAAAGAGTCAAAACTGCCTCCCAATCCCAACCTGATGCCACCCTCCTTTATGAAAGCCCAGGAGTGGGGAAGGCAGTGCCAGCGTTTGGCTTAGCAGTGACGCTCGAGGGCTGAAGGACTCAGCTATTTTATCTGCCTTATTTTTGGACACATGTACTGTATGTGAAGCAGGGGGTCTGAAACTTTCTCAAGTTAACTGAAACTTTAAGCTTTGTTGAGGATTGAGGCTCTAAGAGAGAGAGAGAGAGAGAGAGAGAGAAGCAAGTGGCACATTAGCAAGTGGGGAGAATTAGTGGATGCATAATGATGATTGTTGGTTAAACTCTAAGAATGGCTTAATCAAAAACTGAAAGTTTAAGTATTGAATATTTATATAATATTTTATTTCTTCAAACTGTCCTACATTTTTAAGCCAAATTTTAGCAAAGTGGGGCTGCTGAAGAGAGAAGCATCCCCATTAATTAATAACCAGTTCATGCATTTGTTTAAAACATAAGGCTGCGTTATTCAGAATTTTTCGTATTTTCAACAAATTGTTTGATGAATTCAAACTAACTGAATGTCTGTCTGTCTGTGAAATTGACAGAATGGCAAACATTCTGTTGGACAAATTGACTTTAAAATCTCATGTCTGTGGCACTCAGCCACAAGCCCATCTATTCCTATATAAAAAGTAAATATTGAAAAATTTTACACAAATATGTAGTTTATCAGAAAAATAAGAACAGACAAAAGTTAAAAAAAGGTAATTTTTTTCTGAAATTAAAGTTTTTAAAGCAGTCTCTACTCAGAAAGCCAGCAGTGACTAATTAGTGAATCAGTTAGAGACTATTTTTTTCTTTGGATTAATGCACATTTGGTTTGCTTGTGACGCTCAGAGTCCCCAAAGGCCCCAGTCTCACCTGTAGAAACTAGTTTGTGGTACTTACATGAGATTGTTTGAATAAAAAACTGAGCACATAAACTCAAATGACAGGAAACTTAAGGTTCACCTTTTGTCTCCTTTTTAAAACAATAATCTTTAGTGAAATTCAAGATGCATATACTGAAGATTTTTTTCTGCTTTCATACATGAAAAAAATAAACGTCAGATGTCTCATTGTTAGCTAAAATAACAATTTTTCCCTGTAAAATCTTGTTAAAAAATAAAGAAAATGAGGCCCTTTTATAATATATAGTAACTATATAATAACTTAATCTCAGCTCATTTTTCGACTTTTATCAAGAGAAATGCAGCTCTGAATAACAAAGTCAATGAGGGATGCTTTTTGCGGCGTGTGTCTCTTTTATGTAATCCAGTTCATTTTACTTTCTTGTGGACAGAACTCAGGTTCCTCTGTGTGTGTGTGTGGAGTCAGAGTGCAGAGCTTGTTAGTGCTGCACAGCTTAATTATGAGATACTTAACTGTATGTTAATGCAGTTTCCCGCTGTGAGTCATGGACCGTTTGTTTAAAATATGTATATATGCACTCTCTCTCTCTCACACACAAACACACACACACACACACACACACACACACACAAAGAGAATTTATTTTTATGTTCAAGAGTAAAGGCACAGAACATTTTGATGAAGCAGAAGAGGGAAAGTGTTTTGACTCAGTGTGTGTTTGCGTGGGAAAGTGGGGCTTTTACTCTCACTTTGCTTTAACCTTGCGTCTTAGTTGAATATGTATGGTTTCCTGTTTTTTCTTAATGAGGCTGCTATCCGTTTCTACATACATTTCTCTCTGATTTCTTTTGCTGTGTTTTTTTGCCTCTGTTTTTCCCTCTTCACTCAGTCCTCCCCCCTTTCTTGTTCTCATAATGATCTGCCATCCCCTCCCTACATTTCCCAACATTGTTGTTTAATGTTATAAAAATATTTTCTTTTCTCATCTGTGAGAGAGAATGTGCTTTCGTTGTGGCTGATTGATCTGTGGAGATGCACTTGATATATTTCCTGCTCCTTGTTCTAATGGTTTGCTTTACCTTCTTTGCCACATTCATTGCAAAACATACACACACACACACCGAGGTATCACAGCACATTCATAATAGTCTGTCCATCATCTACCTGGTTTCTGCTGACTGACAGAACTGTCTCAGTTTAGTGGTTTGAATAATAATACTATGTAAGCAAGTTTATCATAAGATGGCGTTTTTAACGGAGGCAACCCTAAGGGGTGTTCAGAGAAACACACTCACACTGGAAATAACAGCTAGGTTCCCATCAGCCTGGTTTTATGCCCATTTTCCATTTACGCATAGAAATGCCTGAATGGAAACATGAAAATTCAAAAAAGTTTTTACGCTTGAGGGAGGTGGAAAAGTTGGCGTAACGACAAAGGATAAATGCGAAAAAGTCCAGTGGAAACAGATTTAGCAAAAAAAGAATGAGATTTAGAAAGCACGTGTCTCACTTCGGCGACATTAGTCTTTTGCACCGGAGAAGCAATGGCTGCAGCGGCAGAGGAAAACACAAGATATGTGTGGACTGATGAGGAAACTTTGACATTTCCTGACATTGACTGGCTCTTTGTTGAAGCATTTTCTCTCGTATTCTTTCCTCTCTGTTTGCATTTGTTTACTTGCGCCTTTTAATTACATCATCATGTTGCTCTCTCTTCTTCTGCTGTGGAAAATGACAACCTGACTGGAAAATGTTGCGCCACCCACTGCTTATCTCGATGAACTTAGTCCTAATATTCGCAGTAGTGGATAGAAACACACATAAATACGCTTTTTTTGTTTTTTCCAAACTTTCTAAGAGCTCATGAAAAATTTGTGCTATATTTTAATGGAAACCCAGACAGTATTTTCCAAAGGGAGTGTTGAGGTGTTCTTTGGAGCATTGGGACGAGTTTGCACCAGAAAAACATGGTAATGGAATGAGTTAAAACCTTAACTGTCTATACATCTGATACCAAAATTTTCTTGCTCCCGATATTGGTACTGGCATCAGCCCCAAAAATCCCACATTGCTCAGACCCAAGAGGGTATCGTCTTTGTGCTTTGGGCTCTGTGCGGGCGCATCACCTCACTGATAACACCGTTGCTTTGCTGATGGCTATCAGTGATGTCCTGTGTGCCTTTAATGACTCGCTGCAGAGCACTCCTGTGCCTGGCCCACTCTAATTTGTACTGCCTCCAGTCAAAATGCTTTCTACAGCTACTCTGTAAAAGTAGTTGTTAAAGAGAACTTGGCGCAAAAAATTTGCTTTCTTAAGTGTTCTTAAGAAACAAAGCATGGGGGAGTTTGTGTTGAATGCTTGGCTGAAATCAGCAAACAGCATTCTGATGTAGGTGGTGTTACCTTCAACGTGTATGAAGATGGAGTGGAGGGCAGTAGAGATGGTGTCCTCCGTGGATCTGTTAGCTCTGAATGGAAAGTGATGAGGGTCCAGGCTGGAACGTTGTTTGTGATGTGGTTGTAGCCTGTGAGATTCTAAATCGCTTGCCACGTATCTTTAGTGTTGTGGTGTTTTGGTCTCTGTTCAGTCTCAGCTGATGTCTTTGCTTTGCCTTCTTGATGCCAGCTTACAGTTTTGCGAGTGTTGTGTCCGTGTCCTTTTAAAAAACCTTCTATGTGAAGGAGCTTGAAATAAATGAATGGACAATTCGTTGACTTGGGTGTATTTCGTTACTCTCTTGTTGTATTTAAATAAGTGGCTCTGAATTTATCATTTGAGCCAAAATTCCTCTAACCCTCAAAATCTTTTATCTGGCCTTTATTGGTGGGTGATCTCGTTTGTGGACCTCAGATTTGTTTGTGATTCAGCCATTATTGGAACGCATGTTTGTCATGATTTTTACCTCTTTCAACCCATTTTCGCTTGTTCCGAAGGAACCAAAGAAACTGTGCTACAGTTACAGCCATGTTAGCATTGGTAACATAAATTGAGCGGTTTCACAAAAACTGGGTGTACTTAACTGTCTTTATGACAAACTGTGACTTTATTAATTTGTAAAATTATCTTTTAAAATGACAAACATCATATTTGAGAATGAGGGAACAATTTAAGCGGGATTGAAAAATAATTTGTCTCTGTCCACTGACTACTGTACAGATTTCTTCCGAAATAAGATCCCATGGGGTCTGATGGAAGAGGCGTGACCTAGCCACTCTATTTTGGTCTAATGTGGCTGTGAAGTTGACTTGGGATTGACACAGTCAGAGCCATGAATCAGGAAGTAAATCCTGTGGTGCTGCAGCAGCAGGTGACCTCTCTGTGACCTTTGGCTATTGCTTCCAGGAAGTGTATGTGTGTGTGTACACTTAAGTCATCAGCATTAGGTTGACATGAGTGAATGAGTGAGTGTATGTGTGTGTGTGTGAGTGTGTGTGGGCAGAGGTTAACATTTCCTGGGGCAGGTTGTCTTTCACCCACTGGGTTTATGGAGTCTCCGCAGCATTTCCTCCAGGGTGAATTCACTCGGAGTTTGTCCTGTTACACAGTTGCGATGTTAGTTTCTTTATCAAACAACTGCTGGACGTCCCTTTCTTTGACTTCCACTGCTGGGATTTGTAGTTCTGAATGGCTGAGATGATGGGGGAGGAGACTACATCGCTGACCCCCGGTCTGTAAGTACTGCGCTCCAGCCACAGTAACTGATGTGAAATGTTTCAAATGCTCTTTACTGTTCTGAGCAGATTAACTGACGGAGCAGTGACTAAAACCTGAGGACGTCAGAGCTCATTCAAAGTTATAGTCCAGCGTGACTCTGCTAACTCATCCTAAGAAAGTTTTTTTTTCCCTCACTTAAAAATATTTACTGTTTTCCAAAATATCAGTGTTTGATATTGATATTTAAATTGATATAAAATGTTAAGTGCCTCAACACTAGGTATTTAATATTAATATTGGATAGATTGTTAAACGCATTTTGGGAGTTACATTTACTGTGTTGTAAAACTAAAACTGAATCAGTCACTCATTTCGGAATTATTTAATCAGTTTTTGCCAGCAGTGTTTGACGATTTAAATTTGGGGCAAAGGAAAACATGATAAAGGAGCAGTTTTAACATTATGTTGAATTTTATGTGCCAGAGTAAACATTTGCCATCTCACACAAACAACCACGAATAAAATCTTCTCTCCTCTATTCTTACATCATTCCAGTCTACAATTTTCATCTCCTCCCCTCTTCTGTCCTCTACTCCTCTACTTGTTGGCCGGACCTTACAGCGAACCGAGCCCTTCAGACGCGATTGTCCACGACTGAATAGCTGAGTGACCAAATTGACTCATTGGTTGGATGGCAAAGTGTTGTCATTTTCCCATTGACCGTTCAGAACTAATCAGCCCCAACTGTTTTCTATTACATCACTGAGGGGGACAACACAAGCTATCAAACAAACATTATAGCAGTCCAGCCTCAAGAAGAGTCGGAGAGAAAACAGCTCCCCATGCATCGAGAGACATGAGGGAGTCTGCACAGTTAAAGCTCACCGAATAACAGTCTGACAAAACCCTCAACGCAGACTCACTCCACAGATAGAACAGATGAAACAAGGAGTGTTAACAGATAATTGGATGGGTTATAACTATAATAACAATATGTCCTCTTTAAAATCAAACACCCTTCCCTATATCCGTCCTTGTCAGTTTCTCTTTTCTTCTCTCTTCTTCCCACTTTTGTCCCCTCAGCTGCACCCTTTAACTAGCATCAGTGTCAGCGCTGCATTCATGCTAAAGCAGAAAAAAACTAGGCCTAATAAATAATGAGAAGATAACAAACACTATAAATGCACATTCATTATTTGTAGAGACGTATTTTTGCTGCTCTCTCCGAAGATGTTAAGACATTCACGCTCCTTTGCGTGTTGAAGGATCTCTGCACAGCCTGACCTCTCTCGGTAATCGCGTTTGTCTATATCTACCTGTGTCATTGGCCAGGCTCGGTCGTTGTTTTGTCAGTGTATTCCTCAGCTTTTGCTCACGTGTAATGATGAAATATAGTTCTAGTGTGAAGGTGTGTTTAGGGCCAAATGACATTTTATCAAAATAACAAGAGTTTGTGTTGCTTTAAGTAATTTTAGTCCGCCAGGTTGGGTGGTTTTTATTAATGTTGCTTAGTTGGTTTTGTTGGAGTTTTTGTGTCAGTTTGCTGCCCTGGGGCTCCTCAGTGTGTGTAATAGTAAATGGCTGCTCAGGACCTGAGGCCATTTTTTTGTGTGCATTCCTCCTGGAGTTTACAAGCTAGGTCACGAAATGTGTAAGGGTCACTTCTTTTTCTCCCATAAACTATTTTCCTCTTTCCTCTCCTGTCAATTGTTTTCATTTTGCCCTTTCTTCTCTTCCTCACTACATCTTCCTTTACTTTATCTTTCCTTCTCCCTTCTTCTGTCCTGTCTTCTCACCTTTTGTAATTTTTTTATCCTCTTCTGTCCTGTAGTTTTCCTTCTATCCTCTCCTCTCCTCTGCTCTACCATCCTCTTTATTCCTCTCCTTTTCCTGTTGTCGTATCTTATTTTCTTACATACAATAAAAACGTGTGCAGTGTCTCCTCTCCTCTGATACTCAGCCCATCAGCTCTTCTCCTCTTTGGTCCGTTTCTGCTCTGTTTGCTTTCTCCTTTCATCAATCTCCACGAGTGTGAAATCCAATTAATCAACATACTGTAACGCCTTAAAAAAACCAATACTCTTCCCCTTTTTCTCATATCGATTTGAAGAGTTCCTAGAGTCGGCAAAGCAGTCTGAAACAATAGCAAACAAAAAAATAGTAATTGTACAGAAACACACAAACAGTTCAACGAACAGTGGTATCGACTGGACTTAATACAACAATCGCCTCCTTTGCTCTCTGGTTTTTGTTTAATTCTCCTCCCTTTATTTGTTTACTTATTATTCATCCAATAAATTTTTTCTGTACCGTACTTTTTCGTTTTGGTTTTTTTTGTCCTGTTATCCCTTGTAGATAAAATTACAATGGCTGCAATTAGCAATAATTTTTATTATTGATTAATGTGACGATTATTTTCACTATTAATTCATTAACCGTCTATTTCATGAAATGTCAAAAAGGTGTAAAAAAAATGCTATTAATTTCTCAGAGCCCAATGTGACGTCTTCAAATTGCGTCTTTTGCCGGAACAACAGCCCAAAACATTAAGACTCCACATTTATTATGACAAATAACACAGAAAAGTAGCAAATCCTCACATTTAAGAAGCTAAACACGCAGTTCTTTCCACTTTTTTTTAATTGAAAAATGACTGAAACGATTAACTGATTATCAAAATAGTAGGCGATTAATTTTCTATCCATCAATTAATGCATCATTCGATTAATCGTTGCAGCTCTAGAAATTAATTCTAGCAAGAGCTGGACACGTTTACTTCCTCACATGTTGTTATTTTTAACAACAGAAGATATATAAATGGAAAGACGTGAACTGGTTGGTCATTCGGTTCAAGTGTCTTAACATCTTCTGGGTGGATTGATATGAAATTTTTACAGACATGCATTGTTGCTATTGGATGTAAACAATCAATATTCAAACAAGCCAGAGCATTCATACTTCCATCCCGTTTTCTGTCTTTCAGAGGTATCCAGCAGCAGTTGTCCAGCTACAGGGAGACAGTGATCCGGCAGGCCTCGGTAGCGGCGGGCTCGGCCGTTCACCGGGACGATGCACCAACCTGCGGCATCTGCCACAAGACCAAGTTCGCAGATGGCTGTGGAAACCTGTGTTCGTACTGCCAGACCAAGTTCTGTGCCCGCTGTGGGGGGCGAGTCTCCCTGCGATCCAACAAGGTAAGAGAGAGAAAGGAGGTCATGACAGGTGACCACAGAGTGTTCGTGCTATTAGGAAACATTTTCTTATGACCATTATTATCTCATCCCATTACAAGGAGTGAATACTGACAGACTAAAAACTCCTAATTGATGAATAACATCTTTGAGGGATGAACTGCAGTCTTTCAAAAGATATTCTGTCATTGGTGTTCTGCTGATGCTGATGGAGGGCACTGTCTAACACTCTCAGTTATGTGATGTAACTGAGGATCAAAACATATGATCCACATTATTATCATACTCATCAAGCTATTCAGTGAGCTCTGGGGCCCTGTAGATACGGGCGATGTCATCACTAAAGAGGGCTCTGCCATCACAATAGAAGTATTTTATAATAGTTAGGATCGAGTTGATCACTCAGACCAACTTTGTCTTGATTTGCACGGACTCTTCTCACTGAGGGGAAAGATTATTAGACGAGGCAATAATATAATGAATACACTGATGATTGACATGGTCTGTTGGTTGTTATTGTTACATAATGTTAGAATAAATATAATGTTCATACTTTTCCTTTAACTGGTAATTCTGTCATAGATGTAGATAAAGGAAAAATCTAAGTATTAAAAATGATCGAATTAAAAACGAATGTAAATTTCCTTACTTTTGATCAAAACTAATACAAGGTTAAAGTTGTTTTCACATTACATTTTGAAATTACAGCTACTAAGATTATTAATTAAAAGTATGTAATAATCTTTACCTCTGGTATAGTTCATATCCATTATTGAATCTAAATCTGCATTTAGAGATGTGGTAAGCATAAATACACTCATAGCACACACAGCTGTTCTACTGTACGTCCAGTCAGGTTGTACCAGGGCCTCAGGTGTCAGGCTCAGGTGGAGGTGATGAGCCATGGAGCACGTGTGCATCTTTATGTGCATTTAAGCAAGTGTAGAGTGTGCTCTGGATGTGTGTTAATGTGCACTGTATATGGGATCTGTGTGTGTTACTGTGTGTTTATTTGTGCCTCCACTCATGCGTGTGAATATGATCTATGCATGCGTGTGTGTGTGTGTGTGTGTGTGTGTGTGTGTGAGTGACCCAGGCAGGAGCTGGTAAAGGTTAATTGGGCATTAGACTGAGCTGTGGACAAAGGGGGTGGTCTCCCACTCTGTATCAGTCCCCCAGGGGTCCGGAGGTGCCCTATACACACTCAGCAGGGTGCATGTGTGTGAGTGTGTTTCTTGGCATTAGGAGGGGAGTCTTCCTCTAAAATAAGTGACGTCCCCTCTACCACCTCTTCCCCTTTCCTAGATTTCGAGTGAGGCATCTAATGATCTCGAGCACACACACACACACACACACACACACACACACACATTCACACACTTGAAAATACATCCTAATTAGGTACTGCCTGACATGGGGAGAGTTCAGCTGTGGAGTCCTGGGTGGTGTGTTGGGGTGAGTGGCAGTGACATTGTGGGAGAACATATTTGAAAGGTGGACTTTGCACACACACACACACACACACACACACACACACATATATATATAAAACTCACCTCTGGTGATTTGACAATCTGAGTTGCAGGTGAAACTGTCAGCCAGTTTGAGTCGGGCTTAGACGGACCAGTTAACACTGCTGCAACTTTCCCTGCAACTTCATCTCGTGGCAAATCTTTGGTGTAAACTGGCCTCAAAAAAGAGAGAGACAACAGATTAAATCCAGAGCAAAAGCAGTGAGGAAAGGGTGCAGCGGAGTTGCAGTCTCATGCTAAGCTAGTTTAGGGAAAATAAGACACTCAGGACACAGTCTTTAGATGAAAAATGACAGAATTGGACATTTGTCCAATTTGTCCACAAAAAAAATCTTAACATTCATAAAATACACTTGCATGAAAGCTAGAAAAGAACATTGATACCGTTCTCGCGTCCATGCAGAGACTGAGCCTGTAGCTAAACACTTAGCTTAACTTAAAGATTAAATAAAGAGGAATCAGCTGGTCTGGCACTTTCTCGGTTGCATCTCATTTGTTTCTTCGTACACAAACTGGAGTCTTGTCGTCAGTAATGTTGCAGACAACCAGTGTTGGGTGGAGGGGAAAATAGTTTGAACATTTCTGTTTACATACATGTTATCAGGTTAATTCTAGAGGTGCATGAGTGCATTTTTGAGCCTTTGGTTAAAAGCTAGCTGCTAGCAGCTTTCATTGACTGCTCTTCAAGGCTACTTGCTGCCCAGGACTAAAACTCTGTACTAAAACGCATATAATAGCAGTTTCAGTCTTCTGATCTAATATTGCTAAACCATATTGGATGATTTAAAGGTGTGACTTTGACAAAAGATACTATAATTTTTGTCATGTCTTTATACCAAAAGTTAACAATGCTTCTTCTTTTTTTTAACCATGAAACTTGCGCAATTAATGTAAGTTAATGAAACTTAACCAGACTGTGGAGTTATCAAGTCATATACTGACATGACACCTCATTTGTTGTATAATTTCAACTAAAATTTGATATTAAATAGTTTTTTGTGTATTTTTTTTTTAGTTCAATAGCTTTAAAATTATAAGAAACTGAAATGTCTGCATTACAGTGTTTGTTAGTGGTAGGGCTGTGGGATCATTGCCATGCTTCCAGATGTCATCTTTGCTCACATTCTCTCTGTCTCTCTTTTCATTAAACATGAATGGCTGACTGGGCTGCAGGAGGACAAAGTGGTGAGTTCAGTGTTTTGTTTTGTTTTGTTTTGTCTCTTCTAGTCTATATAACTCTACCTGTAACCTATAAGACAGTCCATCTTAATGGGTTCAGAGAGTCTATATACATACAGTATATAGACACTATGTGTGGACATGCCTGTGTATGTGAGTGGAGTGGAGTTTCATAAGGTGCAGCAGCGG
Organism: Naso thynnoides; assembly: GCA_029783665.1. NCBI lineage: Eukaryota > Metazoa > Chordata > Actinopteri > Acanthuriformes > Acanthuridae > Naso > Naso thynnoides. The sequence goes on along the minus strand of JAQLOL010000003.1, from coordinate 3,005,033 downwards.
CAGTAGTAATATTACAGTAGCACTGGTAGTAGAAGCCTTAATGGAATAAAAAAAATAAAATGTTGTGGATAATCATTTCATAAGATAGTTTAAAGGCTACCAATATAGATTGATTGTCTGGACTAAACTACCTCATCTTGCAATTGTTATTTCATATGTTCTGATATTCCTGTAGCCTTACCCAGCACAAGTTAGACACAGGAAACTAACTAGGACCTCAGAGGCACATCACATAGAATAATCAACACGTTGAGATTAGACTTTGCAAGTGAAAGCTTATTGTGCTGGAGGAAGTGGCATGTGTAAATACCATGCAAAAAGACACATTTAAGATACTTATTAGAATCTCTACAGAACTATTGTCTTTTTAAGAACATATTGGAAGATTAAAATAAAAAAATACAACAAGGAATGAAAGACAGTTCTTGAAACTAGTGTATCTTTTATTTTTTTATTCACTCATGGTCATTGCATTCATCATCTCAACTCTGAGTTTCTCTGAGGTTAGGTAACTAAAAGGGTTGCTTCAGCCAAATTCAAAGTGGAGATAATACTGACTTCGGCATTAAGTTAAACAGAGTTTAACAAATATTTGTTTGCAGTGCTCAAAGCATAAAAAAACCCATCATTTTGACTCTTTTCAGAAACAGTGTTCCTGATATTTGTTTATTTATTTTGAAATAATGCCTACATACAGAGCTAGGGGAATCAGATTGCTGTCTTTCAAATTTGGCTTATGTGCCAGTTTAAGTATAGCTTCAGATTCAAGTACATACAGTAACTATCTAATTACAATATAATTTTGATTAGTTTGCCTTTGACAAAGTTATACTTCTTGATATGAAGGCAGCTGGTTCGCTTACAGAGGCAGTTTCCC
>JAQLOL010000003.1:2945835-2972315 GCA_029783665.1 Naso thynnoides | reverse complement strand
AACATGTATACAAGTTATTTCAACATTATTTTAAAGTTTTTTTTTTAAATGGCCTCTGTCACTTCAAAAATAACAGAAAACATTTGTTTTACCAACTCAAAGTCAATCAAGACAATTTTCCACTGTCTAACACAAAGTCCACAATGTGCAGTTTCTGTGCAGCTCTGGAGGTCCTTCTAATAGCTATTAGCTTTTTTTGCCTTGTCGAGTTTGCAATCCTGCAAGACAGTAGTTGAGCTCAGTCTGCGTTAATGGTGACAGTTGTGCCCATGATGGCACATGATGGTGCATGTCCATGACAAAGCTTTAATGAGATTTTAGGGCCATCTTTTGGGTAAAATACCACTACACAATAAAATATGTCGCTTTGCATTATTACTGGTATATTGGTCACACTAGTATGTAGGACACACCCCACTCTTAAGATGAAAAAAAAGGAATGAAAAATGTGTCTTATACACCGGATTTTGCTGTAATATATCCTTGTAAGAAGTATCTTGTGTGTGTATCAAAGCCTGTTCAATCTTATTCCTCTGTGCCGTAGAGTTCTGTTGTTGACTAGAAAGAACTATTAAAAGCACATCAGTAAGCCAAACACACAAACTAGTTTATTTAGACTTAGCAGAAAAGACATCGTCCTGCTGCTGCAAGTACACACTGACATTCCAAATGTGTAGCAATCTGCAACAAAAAATAGTCCCTGGCAAATGTTTGATTTTCACTGGATTTAGTAATGTTTGCCAAAGATAACTGTGTGCAACTTTTTTAGAATATTGCTGAACCTGGTTGTCCTCTAGTGGCACAAACAGGCTTTGGACTGTACAGGGAAGCTTCAAGGAATTGAGAAAATGGTTAACACTTCGTTGGTTTTGTCCTAGTCTTGACATTTATTGATGAAGCAATCAAATACCCTGACTGACCCTCAGCTATCACGCCCTACTCATTGAATAAAAAACTTGATCATTGGTCTTCAATCAGAAATGCATCTACATCTGATACATCTGATTTCAGGGGACGAAGTTTTGCAGTGGAATGGGAAGCTTTTACCGGGGGCAACCATGAAGGAAGTTTACAACATTATCCTGGAGTCTCAAACTGAGCCTCAAGTTGAGCTGGTGGTATCCAGGCCTATTGGGTAAGTCAGGAATAAAATACACTGAATACATCTGCCGGTGTCATATTTATGATAATTAGGAAAAAGGCAACCCTTCTGTCTTATATCAGTCACCAGTGTTAATGTTGCGTGTAGTATATCACTTCACTTGTTTAAAGCAGGCAGTGTTGACAGAGGCATCTGATTCAGAGTTGGCTGACCTCAGATAAGACAGAAGACAGAGACATGTCTTTGTATTCTGACCACGATCATGTGACTATTCAAAGTGTTGAAAAAAGCCAGCCACTACCTGTGCTGCCAACTTTTGGAACAGGCAGTTTTCTTTTTGTTCCTTATAAAAGAGCACTTTTTCTAAGATAATGTAAGTGAATAGTTACTAACTTACATTACTACTTTGACTGACACCTTGTTAAAATTCAATCCAATGATGAACACGTCAGAGTTAGGTTGACCTACAGTTAGAAAGTGACTAATTTGAAAAAATGTATCATTTTTTGCCATGTTATATCCTTTTTAATTAATTAAGTAGATATTTTAATTTGAAACTATTTGTGGGGTAGGCTGTACGAGCTAAGTGCAGTACAGAGACAGGACAAACGTTAAATGCAGATCAACAGCCTCTTAACCGATGAATTTCTCTTGAAGTAATTCAAACGTTCTTTCTCTGCCTGTCATTTGTGAGATCTCTTGAAGTCACATTTTTTTGTAGTAGACTATATTTTTGCACTGATAATAATTTGTTAAAATGGATCAAGTTTTTGTAAGAAATTTTGTGGAAATTTTTTTCATTTATTAAAATAAATCCACAGCCACAGTTTTATCAATATAAGGGCCTGTTTATGAACTATAATATTGGGACTTATTTAAATTACCACTATCTCACTTAAAAGGTCACTAGCTTAAAATATGTTTTTTAAAAAATAGTTAGCGTTTTATTTGATGTTCATTTTATTTTCAGATGTTATCCTAATTATTTCTTTTTAAATTTTCTTTAAAGAACTTTGCAATTTGGTTCTAATAAAAAATCTCTCCTTCAGTTTAACTTAAAGTGAGGAAATAATAACAAAATTACAGACGTCTAAAGTAAAGCATTATCCAGTCCTATCCAGCTTTATTTGTAAGCATGTTTAAAATAAAAGAGGTTGACCAAAGTGCTGTACAGTCAATAAAAATAGTAAAAAACAAATAAACATCATGAAATATTCTACAAACATAACAACACATATTAATAAACATAGTGTGGGAAAATAAATGCAAAACTCTATGGGCAACACCACACAACTCTTAATCTGTATTAAAAACCAGGAAGTACATGAGATTAAAGACGGGTTTTAAAAAAAGACAATGTTGGGGTGCAATTAACATGGGGGTGGGGGGTGGGGGGTGGTTTGTTGTGTAATTTGGGTGCTGCAGCTGAGACAGCTCTGTCGTCCCTGGTCTTAAAGGTCACACAGAAAATGATTTTGCAAAATCGCACCGCAGATCACATACAAAGTCAATGCAAAGACGCAATTAGATCTCATGTCAGGCGACCCAAAAGTTGCAATACATGCAATGCTAATCATTCCATGTGGTGTCCTTCCGTCATTGCACTGAATCTTGTCTTTGGGATGACAAGAAGCAACTAATCAGTAAACCTTGAAGACCTCGTGGGGATAGAAGGTTGCAGAAGATCAAAAGGTAGGCAGGTGCCAATCAATTTAAAGATTTACAAACAAACAAAATCTTAGATCTTAGTTCAGTTTAGAAATGAATTCTAAACTAAACAGGGAGCCAGTAGAGGGTGGAATGTGTTCACACTGATGGGTACCTGGGTGCATTTTTTTTCAAGGGGAAGGGAAATTTGGGAATCATTGGTATAAAAGTGGTAGAAGACGCCATATTTTAAAAAAATCAGCCCTGACGGGAGAAGGTACAGGAACAAAAGAATGGGCCCAAGAATGGATCCTTGGAGGACTCTGCATGGGAGAGGGTCAGAGAATGATATAAATTCAACAAGGCTTACTGAGAAACTCCTCTCTGACAAATAGGACCTGAACCTCTCTAAAGCTGTATCTCGGATGGTTTCACGGTGCTCTTGGTGTAAAATGAGATTTTTGTGGTCAGTTGTGTCAAAGGCAGCATGAGGTCTAAAAGCATAAGTAAAGCAAAATTGCAACGGTCCATAATTAGTAAGAGATCATTAAAAACTCTTAACTGTGCTGTGAAAAGGTTTAAATCCAGACCATCTCAAATGGTGTTAATGTGTCACATATTGAACACTGAGTAACAAATTTCTATTGAAAATTGCTGCTTCAGTACTTTAATAAACTAGTGTAAGAGTGAGACAGACCTGTTCCAACTGTTTTATATTAGACATATTTCACAGTAAAATACTCACTGTTTTTTCAAACCCTTGCAGTTTTCTTAAGATTTGACCTTATTTGCTCTTTGATGGAAAAAAAAAGTTGAATATATTAATTTCTCTCCAAACACTCGCGAAGGGTGTATAGAAAATATCAGTAAGTAATTTTATTAGGACCCCTTAATCCTCTTGCGCTGATGAAAGCAATTTTGGTTTTGCTGGTGCCATTTTGCATCCCTAAATGAACTGAACTAAACCCTGTTTAGTAGAGATGCCATTATGCCAAATGGTGCAATATTGACTTTTACTTAAAAAGCTCAGTATGTCATCTCCAACTAAATCAAACAGAAAGTTCACGTAAAGGGATGCAAAATGGCCAATGGGAAATGTTCATCAATGTAGGGTTGCTTATGCAAGCTTTTTAAGCTGTTTTTGCAGCATCTAGAATTATTTATTCAACAAAGTCTAAGGATCCCAAAGTAAAATCCAGCACTAACGGTGTCAAATAAAAAATGAGTTTTACTGTTAATCTCTTGGTTTGGAAGTTGGGACATTGGGATCCATAAAGCAAGCAATATTTGTTTTATTTCATTTACACCTTTGAACTTTTGAGTTTGGAATGGACTCCAGTGCAACCTTGGTTAAATGAAACACTTATCAGTTTAATTTTTTGTTTCTAAAATCAAAGGTCAAAAAATAAAAACTCTCAACAGTTCAACATTTTGGGATATATACTAATTTATTTTCTTTCCAAGTGACATGAGAAGATATTTATCCATCGTGTTTTTTATGTTATGTACAGCACTGGTGTTGAAAGGCAAGTAAATACCTTTGTGCTTTCAGTCTTAGTGCTAAGCTACGCTAACCACATCCTAACTCTAACTTTATACTTGACACACAGACATGACAAATGTACATTTTCTCTCACTGTCAGAAACATTAAATTCAAAAAACAAAATCATAGGCTGAGCCTGCATCTCCCCAACAGTCATTAAGAACTAAAGAAGCCTTTTGGATGAGAGGTACCTATGATTTAGCTCTCAGAATTATTATGACCTGAACGACTGAGAATCCTCACCAACATCTTAATGACAAAATGTTGAACAATTACTTGGTAAAATAACAAAAAATATCACAGTGTTAAAACATGATAGAACGACACTGTGCTGCCCCTTGGGTGACTTAATAAATTACTGCCTTCTTGTGTCCTATGAAACACATATTAACAAAAAATCCTCTAAACATCAGCAGTGGGGCTGCAAATTTGAAAATTTTGTTGATTACCTTAGCTTTGTATTATGAATTTAAATAAAATGAAAAATTACACTGATAAGTGTCACACAAACTATCATCCTTCTTTCTCTATGACATGGAGCTGGTGCAGTGGATTCTGGTGTTTCCCATGGTACTTTGAAATGTTGTGGTTGTGATGGATAAGAAAAGATGATGGTGTGTACAGAAGTAAGCTATTGGTTTCCATCCATTATTATTTCAGATGATCATTGGCCAGACTAAATTATCTGATTGAATCTGGGAAACACTGCAGTCATGAGAAGATTGGGGCTCTACTCACATCTTCCCTTTGCTTCTCCATGTTTTGACCACATTATTTTTCATCTTCAGATAACCTTTAATTATTATGCTGCTTTCTTTCAATAAACTAGTGCTAGATTTATATGCATGTTTGCCTGTGCATCAAGAACACTACTAACCTTGTTTAATGTGGTTAAATGCCAGTTCAAGAGTGACTGACATGGTGTTCTTTACTTCTTTTCCAGTGATATCCCAAGAATCCCCGACACGTCCCACCCTCCATTAGAATCTAGTAGGTATCCCTTGTTGGATCTTTAAACATGTCTATATTTGAATGTCCATCTGTATCTCTGTCTGGCTGATTATCTGTATTACATATACTTTTTTTCTTTGAGAAGGTGCATTGTGAAAAAAATTTATTTTATTGTTTATACAGTCTGTGTTTTTTTGTCTACACATAAATGTAACATAAGATCTAACAACTAACATCTTAGGAAAACTGACCAATTTGATAAAAAGAAAAAAAAATCAAGAAATAAAAACAGAGGTATGATTGTATTTTAAACATGTGTGATGCATACATTATAATTTATTTGAAATATGGGTTAAACATTTGCTTTATTTTGAGAAAGAAAATATGTATTTGTGTCAACCATGGAGCTGGACCAAGGAGGAAGTTAGCCTAGCTTAGTATGTTGACTAAAAACAAGGGGAAACAGCTAGCTCTGTCTGAAGTTCATAAATATTTCTATTGAGCCTTCTGAAGCAATGTATCATCACATTTGATCTTATTTATGCACTCAGCACAAAAACAAAATTTCAAACTGGAGAATTATGTGCTCTAAAAATAGCCAGATGGACCGACATCCTGAAATCCTCTTGCAGTGAAGTTGTTAGGTTTTTTTGTTGGATTATTGTAGAGTAGAAATCTTTAGGGGTCCAAAAATTCATACCCATACCCAGAGAGACACGGAAATGTACTGCCTGGACCCAAAAAAGAATGAGCATGAAGCTCTGTTTGGCTTTCACTCGCTTTTGAGCACTGGAGGAGCGGCTGGGGATGGAGTTGGCCTGTTTCCTGTTGGACAGGTAGATGCCAAATACCACTGGCTAGGTAGTGTTAGCTTGCTAAATTACTGGCTTTTACATTAAAATAAATGCAATATTCCGACATAGCTTGCTGTCTAGGTACAAGGAGTATAGGTACAAGCTACGATACTTCTCATGGCGTTTAACCCGGGAGGAGGGGCCCAAGTTGAATGTTGTGTTTACAAGCCGCAGTGAACAGTACTATCAACTCTACCTTTACTATTAATTCACAAGTTCTCAAAACAAAAATTTCTGTCTTTCCTAATGTAGCCTAATGTTAGTAGCCGGCTCCCCTGTGCCCGGCCTTGACGCATATAATCCAAAAAAAAGTTGATCAATTACATCCATGTTATTTTGCATGCAGGCTAACCCACTGGTTATTTCAGCTTAAAAGCCCATTTGCTGTCATAAAGACAGTTGACAAACGTGACTTGTTAAGATTTTTTTTGCAGTTATTGCATCTAGCATAATTTCCTAGCTATCCTAGGAAAGAATTATCACCTGCTGTCACTCAGTTTGTTACGCTCTGCACACACATGTATGTTGTTTTGTGTATTTTATGCTTGTGTCAGTTCTGATATTGTTTGTATTTTAGTGTTACCTGCTAAGGGACTATGGATGCAAATTAGCTGTTTTGCTAACCCCAGCACATTTACAGTTGTACCTGTTACTCATGTTCATTAATTTGTTCTGTCTCTCTAAATAAGTAAATAAAAAAAGCACTCACACACACACACACACACACACACACACACACATTTGTACTGCTATACTTGTGAGGACACTCATTGACATAATGTATTTCCTAGCCCCTTACCCTAACCTTAACCATAAAAAACTGAATGCCTAACCCTTACCCTGACCTTAACCTAAACCTAATTCTGACCCTAACCCTAAAATCAAGTCTTAACCCTCAAAAAGCCCTTTAAAGGTCTGTCAGAAAGTGAGGACTGGCCGAAATGACCTCACTTTCCAAAAAGTGTCCTAACTTCCACGGTGTAAAACTCAAATGACTGAAAATTGGTTCTCACAAAGATGGCTGTACAAGGACACACACACACACAGCAGCACTTATGATCAGTGGCAGTACTGTCGGATCACATCCAGGTCCTCTCGGGTCCACTCAGGTATTACACATAATGTTAAACAGACTTGGGACCCGCTCCATTAGAACAGGACCCGACCCAGAACTGATTGACTGTATCAAACATGAACCCGAGTCTGTACAGGTCCCGGGTCAGGTCTCGCTTTCACGGGTCCAGGCAAACCTGTGACGACATCCAGTCAAGAGTAAGGAAATGGAATTAGGCATAGGTCAGTAGTTAAGATTAAATTATTATCCGTGGTGGCTGTGAAATGGTATTTATTTTTTTATTTGAATATTTCCAAGGAAAGGAACTCTCAATGCTGGATATCACATGGAAATGAACACTATTTGTTTAGAGTTGGTCAACCTCACTGGTTCCCTCTGACTCTTTTCTAGACTTGAATTCTTGTCACTTCTTTTGTCTTCATAGCAGGTTCCAGTTCTTTTGAGTCCCAGAAGATGGAGAGACCATCTTTAAATGTCCTATCTCCCTCCAGTCCCGGGATGCTCCAAGATGCTCCACAGTTAATGCCAGGGCAACTCTCAGTGAGTATGTGCACTTGTAGGATCTTGGACTATTGATTAGTCAGAATGAAGATAAAGCATCAGCATTGTTTGTGTGTTTCCTACCTAGTTGAAATTGTGGTATGACAAAGTGGGCCATCAGCTAATAGTCAACGTGCTGCAGGCTGCAGAGCTTCCTCTTCGGCCTGATGGGCGGCCCAGGAGCCCCTACGTCAAAATGTACTTCCTTCCTGACCGCAGGTAAGCTGGAAACCACTTTACATATAGTCCCAGTGATCCAAACAATTAAAATGCAGACCTAGTGGTCTGACTGGGATAAGATTTGTCGGATCAGATTAGTTTAGATGGCATACAAAATGTAACAAGTAGCTGTTGATTCATTTCATTTCAAGTTCATATATTCGACTGTAACACGCATGCTCAACATCACCAACAGACTCCTTATGGATTTAATCCATGCTGCCATATTTTTCAGTTAATGGGAGCCATAAAATTCAGAATGGGAAGAAGCCAAGTTGTGGCAAGCGAGCAGCAACCACAGCAGGCTGTGACTGTCTGAGAGTCTTCCTTAACCCATAATATCTACTTAATAATTAAATACTTGGTGTCTTGTTTAACACAGTGACAAGAGCAAACGAAGGACGAAAACAGTGAAAAAGATATGTGAGCCCAAGTGGAACCAGACCTTCGTCTACACTCATGTCCATCGCAGGGATTTCCGCAACCACATGCTGGAGCTGACCATATGGGACCAACCCAGGTCACCAGAGGAGGACAGCACCTTTATGGGAGAGGTAAAAGACAATGTATTTTTAAGTGTGCACTGAAATTCTTTTTGGGTGTGCAATGCTGTGCTGTGGCACATATCTCCCCCTGCCACCACCACCACTTTACAGTGTTAAGCCCTCAGTGTCTCACAGTAACTGGCATTACATCATCACTAGTTGACTAATGTCAGGTAAGGCAGATTTTAGCCCTACCTAGCTACCGTTATTTTGCAGTAGCTTAACACAAAAGTAAGAAAACTGACTAATGCTAGCATCTACTTGTCAACAATTGAGGTATATCTAAATGTAATAAGTGTACAAAGAAGCTAGATAGCTAGCTACTTGCATTAGCCTGCAGTGTCCAGATCCCCCATGTAATTCAAACCCTTTTCCATCTTAAGTCACCCATGAAAGTAATCTTTTCACATTCAGAGCACACTCTCTATCTCCACGCACAATCAGCACTGTTTGCTGGCAGCTGAAGCACAAGCATGGTGGTCACTTTGGTGGTTTAACTGGAAATGACGTTTTTATTTTGTGATTTCATTTGTATGGGACCATATTTTACATAAATGTTACCATTTATTTACACTTCATTGTCTGTTGTCATGGAGCTGTTTCTCTCAGAATCAAAAGAGACAGAAAACACAGTGATATTGCCAGATACATGTCCTTCATCTCTGGTGCATTAAAATTCTAAAGGACGCTTTAAATGGACTGCATTTATACAGCCAATTTCTAGTCTATTGACCACCTAAAGCACTTTACATTGCATCACAGACATTCATACACATTCATACACTAATGACAGGGATCTATCTAATTTGCTAATCTGCTCATCAGAAACAAATTCATACACACTCACTCAGAGATGGATGGGTGAGCCTCATTACCAGGTTTGTAGTGTTGAGAGTCAAGGAGAGGTCCACAGAGATGTGGACACATAGAAGCTTGAAGCTTAAAGCAACCATATGTAACTTCAACCACAACCCACTGCTTTGAGAAACGAAACTTAACGACGCACGTTAATATGTCGCACAAAACAGCAATTTTAGTAAAACCGGGTCATATTTTACAGAGAAAATACCCACTGGTTTTCTCTATGGTGTCCTGCTCTGTCTGTCTGCAGCCTTTTATTTTAGCGGAGCTGTCACCAGCAGCGGCCTGCAGCTTCGGTCCGCAGGAAGCCTACATGTTGCTTTCAGGAATTTCCATTAATCACAGAATTGAGGCAGAGCAGTCATAGGACATCATCTTCATAAAACATGACCCGGTTTTACTCAAATTGTTGTTTTATGTGACATATGAACGTGCATCATTAAGTTTCGTTTTTCAAAGCAGTGGGTCTCGGTTAAAGTTACATATTGTTGCTTTAAGACATGGTCATCATGTGTCTCATTGATACAGTGTTGTTTTGATAGATTATAGACAATCGATAATATCAGTTTTTTAAAGACACTGCTGCCCACAGGAATCTCTAAATGTAGCTTTAATTTGCATTGATCAGTCTCAATTTGAGTCGGACCAAACAAAAATTGTTTGGGTCCTACTTGTTCAACCAAAACCAGCTCTGACCCATTAAGGCATGGACAGCTGACCTCTGGTGGTGTCCTGTGGTATCTGGCACCAGGACGTCTGAGTCCTGCCAGTTGATAGGCAGGTTCTCCGTGGATGAGACATGTCCTGATATGTCTATGGATTCTCAATCAGAATGGAGTCTGGGGCATTGGAGGCCATGTCAGCACCCTGAGCTCTTTGTCATGTTCGCCTCCAGCCACTCCTGAATGGATTGTGCGACGCTGCAGGGTGCATTGTTGTGCTTGCGGAGGCCGCTGCCATGGGGAGTGCTGTAGCTGTAACATAGTGTACTGGATCAGCATTGGTGTTCGGTTGCATGGTGCCAAGTTGCACCTACATGCCAGAACTTGAGACAGAACATTGCATTATAAAGAGATGAACAATGCTATTCACTTCACCTATCAGTGGTTTTAACGTTTTGGCTGGCAAGTTTACATGTCTATAGATAGAAACAAAGTGTTTGTGTTTCTTCAACGGGAAACATGATGGCATCACTTTTTCCATGCCACAACGCCAAATACCAGACAGTGGATGTGTAGAGCAGTGCACTTAGAAGCCTTCCTAAAACTTTTATAAACAGCTCCTACTGTCTGTGTTTTATCAGTCAGCACTCATGAATAGGAGCAAAATATTTAACTACTACTTGGGTTGTGACTTGAGCAGATCCTAATAGAGCTGGAGACGGCCTTACTGGACGACAAGCCTCATTGGTATCCACTACAAACCCATGATGTCTCATCCATACCACTGCCTCGACCATCCCCTTACCTGCCCAGACGACTGACACACACAGACACCCCAGGAAAGAAACTGCAGCGTAAGTCTGAGTCTGTGAATGGTCTTAATTAAATATATTTCTTATTATTTTATGTGAGTGTGCGAGCCTGCATTACTGTGCGAGAGAGAGTTGGTGTATGGTTTATTATCAATGCAAGGTATAGCATGTATTTAAATGTTTCTGGCCTATTTTTACTTCCCCTCCCTAATTCTGTATAAGTGCATGTGTATATATACTTGTGTGTATGGTGTATATACACATATATGTGTGTGTCTGTGTGTGTATGTCTATAACTGTTTAGGTTCTCAGCGTGTAACAGAGCCTGAATTTGATGAGGGTACAGCTGTAATGTCTAAAGGTGGGTGGGGATTGTTTCTTAGTACTACATTCAGTGTCTACCACAAAGTGTATTTTTATTTATGGTGTTGTTATGAGGGTTGCTTGGCTGGAACACAGGCATGTGTTAGTGAACAGCAAGGACTGGGATTTTGTCATTTTTGAAAATTCTTGTATGGAATAAGATTTAGGCCAAAATTTATTACATAGTTTAGTTCTGAAATGTATTCCAGTATGCAAAGCAGCACTTTTACTGAAAGGCACAGGTTGCACCAGCTGACAGAAATTAAAGAAAGATTAGATCCAAAAAACTGTTTTACTGTCTGTAAATAAATCTGGAAACTATAATTAATGATGATTTAAAACGTAAACTGACCCTAAAATTTCCTTCTTTTTTGATTATTGTTATTGTGAATTTTCCTGACAGTACAATTATTTCAAAATGCTCTCAAGAAATTACTTTATCTAAAACTAAAAATTAAAATTCAATTTAAAAACAGATAACAGCAGATCCTGTACAACAGTATGACCGGCCACCATACATGAATCCGAAACACTGTCTTTTTATATGCTACATGTTGGAAAGCATCCAGGCTCCACGCCCCACTTGGGCATCGTTCTGTCAAACTATATTTTCCATGAGCCCAATTTCAATAAAAAAGGATCCACAACTATGTTTGGAGTAGAGTCTAGGCTGGACTCTAAGCTGGTTGTGCGTTTTAAAGTCAGTCTGACTTAGTGTGAGGGGCATGGCATGTAAGAACTGAATTTTAGGGTTTTGATTAAAGCACCCCCATCTAGCAGATTGGGCGCTTGCAGATAGTTTTCAGTTGTTTATGCCAAGTTTTGTGTTTCTAGCTCACTCCAGCTCACAGAAAGGTAAGCCATTGTTGCAGAAAAATACAGTTATAGGGTAAAACAATTGGGTCCTGCCCCTTCGTCACTTAAACCCTGCTGTACATACTACTACATACGTTGAAACGTTCATCTTTTTGTTTGTGTGTTTATTAGTTTGTGAGTGTATGCCTGTGAATGTCTGTGTCTGAGCGTATCAGTGTGTAAGGTAGTACTGGCATATACATGTGGTGATAGGGGCCATTTCAAGCACCAGGGTGAATGATTATATTTTATATTTCTCCAATGAAATGTCCTTGAGATGCTTTAACTAAATGTCAATATTTTAGTCTCGTGCAATGCAAGCATGTGAGAAGAAAATAGTTGTCCTATTATTGGTCATGGTAGTATTGTTGATTTCCATGGTTTCAACCTGGTGTGTAAGTTGTTTTGTGAAAACATGAATATCTAAACAATTGCATTATTATTACAAAATAATTATTATAAAATAAAAATAATTGAGGCTTTCTAGATTTTAGTGAATTTTAATTCCTTGTATTAAAATGGTGATAATATTTTGACTTTTTCAATAACTTTGAACCCTGACTGTAAATTTCTGGTAAAAACACAACATCAACTTTACCAGTCAAACCCTGCTGTGTGTGTGTCTTTGTTTCTTGTTAATGAATACCCAAGTTAAGAGGAGAGACAGAAGGGATGAAAAATACGCCACATTACTTCGACCAACTTTTTGTTTTAATTTCCATGCATGGTCTGAATAAATGAAAGACCTTGGTAGCACTTTCCAAAACAAAACTAATGGCCCACTGTGAGCTTTGAGTTGCTGTTCACTTGGAACTGAACAAATGACCTTGGGAACACAACAAAGCCTGACACAGTCACACGGATCCTCTCAAGGCTGATCAGTCTCTCTATTTATAGTTTTATCCTTAGAGATAGTTCTGCTGCAACAACAAAGAAATAGATTTTTTTTTAAACTACATTTAAAAATACAGGGCACAGTAATGAAAAAAGTCAGCTGCAGTCCTATTATTAGTCCTATCATTAATAGTCTGTATCCTTGAGATGAGTTGCCATACACAATGTAAGTATGTACACAGTGTTAAAAGTAGTAAACATTGTGGTGGTAGTACTTTAGCATATAACATGTTGTCTGATACATATACATAGTACATAATAGCCCATTTGCATGATCCTAAGGTAATCTAAACCGCATGTGTATGGTGTAAAGAAAACTTTGTAGAGAACGTCTCTCTAAATGATGTTTAATGGTCTTTCTGCTAAAAACAGTCTCAAATAATTGATTTTATAAAAACAATCGTGGGAATATTAATCTACAGTGCTTGTCTTGGATAAAATTGGACATCTAGATAAAAATGATAAATATTCTGTAATTTTGCTGAAGCTAATGTGGAAATGTAGAAGTTGTTGTAGATTTTATTTCATTTTAAATCCACAATAAAGACTACACTGGTAAACAGTTAAGAGTTCCTTGACAATTTTTGGTCTTTTGACATATTTGCATTCATTTATAGTCACTTATTCACATCTACTTAATGACTATGTGTTTCAATGTGTGTGCTTGACCATTTCTACCCAGCAGCAGATGGGCGTGGCAGGGAGAGGCAGCGGGAGCCCACGTCTACACTGGAGGTGCCGGAGCAGCAGAGGACACCCACCCATCACATACGTTCCCGTTCAGTCTCACCACACCGTGAGGAGCAGGGACGAATCCGGTCACGCCCAGCCAACATTCCCGCCCAGAGGTGAGGGTTAGAGGATGAGACACCTAATTTTAACAGTTGCCCTATTTCACATTTATCAGCTTAAGGTAACACGAGACTGGGGATATTTAAAGGTATCTTCCCAAATTTTTACTGAATGAAAAAATTCTACATTTCCACAACATTTCTAAGTTTGACAAAAACTGTAAAAAACAAAAAATAAAAACATATTACTTCTCGTAGTCCTACTCAATCCTAGCCTGGCACAGCCAGACTAATTCTCAAGTGAGAATTAGTTTGGTACCTCTCAATTCACCTTCCATTTCCAAGGAGCAGTACCGACAGACACAGTCAAAACTGCCTCTTGACAAGATAGAATAGACATAAAACCATATAACCATATAACCAATCAGAGCTGTTTACTAGGCTTGGGTCAATCCATTCCAATCCTGTCTATGGGCTTAAACTGATTTAATTTTATGCAAATCAGCCAAGCCAGCATTTGTCATTATGCGAGATCCTGGCAAACTGAAAGCATTCATCAACAGCAACATGTACAGACACCCAACCCATTTGAATCATCATTTCTGCACGATGTTAGTTGTGGAGGTCCCAGAAATGTTGAAAAGCTTAACAACATCATGACTGTGTTCATAAAATAAAGCAAAGGTCTGTTAATGTGTCACACAGCCACAGTTGAGACGTTAGCTTTGCTAGTAGCGTCATATAGTCAGCATTTCTGCATGTAACAGTTTCTGGGTAGTCCCAGAAACGTTTGAAAAAACTGAAGGACATCGTGTCTGTGTTCATTACTTTATTCTGTGGTGTAGGTTAATGTAATAAAGTTTGTTGTAAAGCTCCATAGTATTCACACGTAGCAATGGATGTTTTGGTCTCAATGTTCGGATGTAACTGAGGTCAGGAGAATCTCAACGCTGACTGGCTGTCGCGACACACTGTATGTCACTCAGTTCAGTTGGCTGAGATTTGCGGCACCTAATGGGGATAGTTTGGTATACCGGTCCGGTCTAATATTTGGCTCAATATCAAACCAATTTAGAAATTTTTTACACCGACCCAACCCTACTATTTACCCCGTATTTCCCCTCAGGAACTGTTGCCATGTTTGTTGTGAGAGGAATTTCAGGCGAGACAAAAGCCCCTCGTTATTGAAAGTTACACAGTGTTAAATAAAAGGAGTGCTCCGTTGCACGATTAATGAAAATTTAATCAAAATTGCAATATGACCTACTGTAATTTTTGAATCGCAGGGAGGTAAAGTATTTGTTATAGGTGTAAAGTGTGTCATACATACCATTTAATTTAAATATTGCGGTGCTGCAGAGTTGTCCTGGCCTACACATCATATTCTACAGACTTAAGAAAACATCTTTGTTTGGTTTGGATCCATGCAAATATCAATGAAAATAAGAAAAATGGTTCAAGATGATTATTCCCTCAAATATTGCAAATCACATCGCAGACACAATATCAGTGCACATAATCGCAATTAGATATTTTCTCAAAACCCTAGTTCTGACATGGTGGAGAGCAACCTTAGCGACCCAGCAAGAGCAATTTCTTTGTGATTACTACATGTAGGGAATAATAGTAGCTTTTAGTAAGAGTCTTTCGACTGATGTGTGCGATGTGGACATGAGATTCATGCAGCCTTGGGTACAACCATTGACTACGAAACATAAAAACAAAAATAAATGGACAAAAGCACTAAAACTAATGTGAATAGCTAATATCACAACGCAATATAAGAGTATCTATGTGATTATTTATCAGGTTGTGGAAAATTCAAGTTATTAACCGCACCTCTCGTCTGTCTGTAGGCTATTAACAATTCATGTCAGCCGCCGCATACACAGACAAGAGCTGCGTCTTTGGCCCCTTTGATAAGTTATCATGTAAAGCCCGCCTCATATGAGATAAATTTGATTGGCCCAGCAAGTTTTTGGACAGGTGGAAATGGCTGTGAATTTAAGTGTTCACAAACCATTTTCACAAAGCAAATTAATTCACAAAGAGAATGGGTCTGGTTTACCAGGCTAAATTATTCTGTCTTTGCTAACTTTTTGCGTATTTATGCTCCAAGTGGTCTTGTTCTTAGTAGCTAATCCCTTTGACTTACTTGGTGTTAGTATTGAGATCAGTCAATCAATCAATCAAATGTATTTTTGTAAGGCCCAAAATCACAAATTACAATTTGTCTCAGGGGGCTTCACAAACTGCACAGACGTGACATCCTCTGTCCTTGGATCCTCTCACCAGGTGAGGAAAAACTTGAAAAAAACCCTAAATCGATGAAAAGAATCAGGGAAAAATAAGAAACCTCTGAGAGAACCGCAGGGGAGGGATCCCTCTCCTTAGGACAGACAGAAGTGCAATAGATGTCACATGCACAGAACACAACAACAAAACAATCACAATGTAGTTGCTACATGTTGGATTCTGAGAGTGTTTAGTGTGAGATGGAAGGACACTTTAAAATCTTTAACTGTCAGTCTTCAGAGGTGGGCCACATGGCCTGATGTGTGATGATGGGTAATAATGAAGGACAACGTCAGCTACTGAGAAGAATTTGTTAACTCGCAAGAGTTAAAAGCAACATGGTAGATCAAGAGAGGAGGAGCAAGAGTTTGTTGGAAGCCAGCAAAAAGAGTCCATCCACTAATGAAATGTCTGTCTTAATGCAGAACACACAGTGCTGCCAGCTCTGCTTTTACTGGCCGAGCCAAATGAGCCTGGCCAAAAGTCTGCTGCAATACCACCTGACCGCTACTCTGACTTTTCTTTTTCTTTCTTTCTTCCCTTTTCTTTTTTCTTTTTTCTTTCTTTCTTTCTTTTTCTGTCTTTCTTCCTTTCTTCCTGTCTTTTAGGAGCTTGGATGATGAGCTTCCTCACACTCGACGTTCTCGTTCTCCGACCCACTATTACGACGCTGCTAGAGGTCGCCACCAGGAGGAGGACTACCTGGATGACAGGTGTGTGTTTGTGTGTGAGCATCGCTTGCAAAACATCTAATTAGACTAAAAGTCATCAGAGTTGTTCCCAGTGTTTGTCAAAAACTGACTGCTTTTTGTGTGTGGCATTGACTGCTTATTTGTCTGCACAGGTGGGATGAGACAGCAGATTTAGCGGACTGTGACTGCTGCAAAGAGATTTTTTTTTCATTAAGTGTGAATGTCATTCATGAGATTTGCTTTAGCTTTATTATCAAACAGGTGTGGGGTTTTTTTTTTTTTGTTTACCATTATCATTTATGATATTTTCAGTTTAGTTTTTGTGTTCTTTCCTTTTCCCTTTTCATGGCTCTGTTTCCTTCAGGCCTTGAACCAAGTGTGGTGCAGTGGCTGTCCGTTGTTTTCCTCATGTATAAAGTGACTTTAGAGCAGGGTTGAGACAGAACGGCTTTGGTTCTAAAAATCTGTGGTTTTTCTGAGTATATGTGTTTGTCGTGTGAACAGCAATCAGCGACATCTTCTCTTTCCTGTTCACCCTCTTCTCTCTGCTCCTGTGGTTTTTTGACTGTTGTTGATTTCCTCATGTTTCATCCATCCCCCACGGTAACCACAGTGAGGTCATCTTGATCCACCAGTCAATGCGAGGCAAAAGTGCTGAGTGCCTTCACACCAGGTAAACTGGCCAATCATAACATCTTGTTTACATTAGGGTCCCAGATTTTTTTTTTTATCTGATTGTCTCTCTGTGCAATTGTATTCAAAAAGTTAAATTCATCACTCAAAAATGCAGTTTAGAAAATGAGGAATGGATGAGTTAGAAAATATCCCACTGAGATCGAGGCGCTTCCTCTTTGTTGTTAATATATTTATATATATTTAAATTAGGTCATTTAAAATGTAAAGAGAAAGTGATAGTGATAATATTCCTTGGAATGTACTGAAAAGATGATAAGTCAAAACAAAAATTAGTAGAAGTTGTGAACTGGATTTAAAAGACAAGGCTGATGATAGACTTTAAAAAAAATATATTATTGTCAAGAAATCCCATGAAAAAATACCATCTTTATTGTTTGTTTTGCATTATTACATGACCTCATTAAATACTCGACTTCGATTGGCCAATTATGACATTCTGTGGTCTGTTGTTTCTGAATCAGACTGCTGCTATGTACAACAGACCATTGCTATGAACTTAGTTCAGATCATAGACTCTGGAAGACAATGACTAATTATATCAATTCGCAGAAAGAAGTCAGTAAAATTACCAGTTGCAGCTCCAGGTGTGTCAACTACAAAAGCCCCAGCGAGAAGGAAACACATAGATATACGAGGACAGAAATGTCAACATCAATATCACCAAAAAGTCCCATTCACCTTGTCTCACTTTACCATCAATGCAAATGTTCAGTTTAATAATTATTATCGATAGGCCTATTTACATTGCCATGCAAGCAGTACCAATCATAGAATAAAACATTTTTTTAAGAGGACGAAATAAAATAATTTCTAAATCAATTTAATAATTTTAAAACAATATTTTGTATCATATGATTGATTGCTTTAGTAAAAAGCCATGTAATAAGTAGGATAATGCCCAGTTAGTCAGTCATTATTGGGAAGAAACCCCGATGGGGTGATTCAGGACTGCATCAGCCTGAAGGAATAGCTCGCTGTACATTATTTTTCTTCATCCCTACCATGTCTTTGACTCTCAACTGTGACATGATTCTTCAAAAATAGTCATGTACATGTAGAGATGTAGCTTTCAACTGCGGGTTAATCCGTATTTGAGGCTTGTGTAAGTGTTTTAAGCTGGACTGCAGGACAGTAAATATGGAAATGAAACAAAATAAAGTACATTGTGGGTTCTTGGTAATGAAGGAACATGCTCCCAATGCAACAGTGTTCCTCACTGATGAGTTTTAATTGATTGAAATAATTGAGCTTAACGGCACAGAGAAATACATAAATCTGGCTTTGGATACACATATGATACTTGTTAGTTTGTTCATTTCATAGTTATTTTTGTTCTTTTTATGGGATTTGTTGACAGTTACAGAAAAATAAACAATGATCACTGACTTTATCTGACAGTGACAGTTATTTTTCCCTGAATTTTGACTAATGTAGACAGTCAGGGGAACAGGTGGGGAATACGCAAGCAAGATGCAATTTTGAAATAATGTTTATCAGGTAAAAATAAGTGTCTAAACAAGTTGGCCAAATTGAGGAAAGGGAGGTCAGAGCTGGTTGTTTAGTTGTACTGCTGCCTCAGATCCACAAGAGGACACTACAGGACCATGCTTCCATTCAAACCGTGCTTCACTCTTAGCATGCTGCTGTTCTGCAATCATGCCACCCCACTGGCTTGCTACCACAAAATGCTCACCCCGGCTGCAATGAAAGGATCCATAGGAATTCATTCTGGACCCTCTTGAAGAAATCAGATCAGTGAATTTGTACCAATTCTGTATTTATCTTGATTTACAGTAAATGATTTGGAGGTCTTGTACCTGCACTCTCACATCCTGATACAGTTTGAGATTTCAAGACTTGTATTGCATTTAACATTTGCAAATACATGCAGTATAATCACCTTCACATGGGTCTCAACTCTGTGAGCACAAAAGCCAAAAAGGTAAGTTACACACTTTAGAGCACAGCTGTATGTGTCATTAGTGGCTTCTCATTACGACCAAAACTTCCTGACAGAAACACAGGAGTACAGTTTGGAAGCATTTTAGGGGAGAGGGGTGTTTTGACACGTGCCTGTAGATGAGAGCCGGCCTATGATGCTTATGCGCCTGTCATGCAATGCTGTAGTTCTGCTGGCTTGTACTGCAAAAATTTAACAGCTTACCCAGTGATTTTTTTTTTGCAAGGAATTCTGTTTAGAAATGTGTCATATGACAATATGACTGTTGTTAAGACATAGTTGACTGTCTTGAACATAACTTCCTTCGCTTTTCTAGTTTAAGCCAGTGTTTTAGTGTGGAAATGGAATAGTAGCTGTTGAGCCAACTTTTTTAAAACAACACTGTCAAGATCCGTCCTTGTCTGCCTGAAGTCTGCTGACCTCGTCCTCCAGGAGTTTTCTTTACCAGCCTGGTTCAACACATTACCTTTCTGACTGAAAGGTTTCACAGAAAGAGGCCAGTTGAACGATGTCTGGTTGAAAGGGAGGAGCCAAAACATACATCTTAAAATAACAATAACATAATACTATGTAAATCACTGGTTAAGTTGGGAACTTTTTTTTCCTTTAAAGCTGTCTGTCTGCTGTGCAAAGTCCCACGCACTTGTTTTTTTTCCCTCCTCTTCCACCTATTCTTCCCACTGTCCTATTTCTGTCTGCTGCATGCATGCTAACATCAGGAGATCTACTAGGTATAATAACTTACTGCCACCTAAGATGCCACTTTTGGTCAACGGTATCCACAAACAAAAAAGCAGGTAAGTCCATCGTGATGGTTCAGTATGCTTCCAACGAACAAACCATCTATACTTGAAGATTTTTCTACACTCTGATTTCCAGTTATTATTATTTTTCTAATGATTTCTTCAATGTTATTTAAGACAGAAATGTGGGACTCTCAGGATAATGTAACGATCCCTCAGGTTTATGTTATGGACAGTTTAAATTATTTTACTTGAAGGTAGAGTCCATAGTATTGTTTATTGCAGCTTGTAAATACAGTATTCAAATATGGCCCCTCCTCCCAGCTCAATGCCACCAGAAGTATCGTAGCATGTATTTTTAGTGTCTGTACCTGTGCAAGCCAAGTAGGAATATTACATTTGTTTTATGGAAAAGTTGATCATTTAGCAAGCTAACACAAGCTAACCCCCAGTTTTCGGCACCAACCTGTCCAACAGAAAGCAGGCCAACTGCGTGTCGCCCTTCATCCTCAGCCTCTCCTTCCTCTACAACCTCACGCCCGCATCCACAATTTTTTCCGTTCTTAATCGCATCCATTCACTATGTTTTATCCACTCCCAACCTTACATGCGCGCTGTCACTGGCTCTGGGAAACCCTCCACCTTCCCACCCAGAAGTGTCCCGATTAAACCAAAACATCAAATTATAGGTTGAGGGCGGGGCTTTGCAGACCATCACCGCACATGTCTAGGGGCCCGTAAGTGATGCTAAATCAAGACTAATTTTGTATGTCTATATTTTGTCTTTAAGAAAAATGCTACTGACTATAGCTTCAATTTCTGAGAAATTGTGTTTTGTTTGGCATGGCAGGCAGCTATAAATACAACACCCATGAGCCCCTTCAGCCATTGCTATGAGAAAATATCCAGACGGAGTGACAAATAAGAGCTTTAGCTAATTCAAAACACTTTGCATTGCTAATTGAGAACAAACACAGCAATTTATTAGCTGATTTAATCCAAAATTGACCCAGAATTCAAATGTGAACTCCATTAAGATGAAGACTGTCTTAAAATCTTATGTTTCTGTCCTTTGTTGCTGATATACAGTTTGTAACACAATTTTAAGCATGGTGATTGGATTTTTCTCACTTAAATGCACATTGGGAGTCAAAGTTTTCTTCTAACTAGAAGATTTTTGGTACACAGGCTCATATGTTCCACTTTTTTTCTCAAAATTTGCTAATGCAGGTATCCATTTTCAACTGGAGAGTTTTAAGCCCATCCAAGCCAAGAAAGTGCTCCAACTATGAGTCACCTAAAACTGTATGGAGAAAATTAATGCAACATTTACTTCCGCAACCAGGGGTGCTCAAAATAGCTCCTCCAAAAAAGTCTGCCATCATAACCTCTTGACTGTAGCACACTGCCTTCCCAATTTCTGTCCAAGAATTCTGTGTCTTGTACGAGCCCACAGTGTTTATGGAATGAATCACATGCTGTCAAACAGTCTCTTCTCAAAGGAGGAACTGAGGAAACAAATGAAAAATGAAGTAGTCGTATGAATGAAGTAGTTGTGCAGAGAACCCTTTAGAGAAAACATAAAAACTCATCGAACCCAGTCCCATTTTCTAATGTCGAAAAGAGTCTATTAGATACCAATGGACAAATAAACAATCCCTTTGTTTGAAGCATACTGTGACCTTTAGACATTATGTGGCGCCAGTCTAAATTTTCCTCAACCTGAGGAAGGGCACATCATCATTTTAATGTGATAAATTGTTGATAACCTCTAATATCTGGATTCTTGCTAACCTGTACATTTTAGTAAAGACACACAAAACTGCAGTCTATATAAGCGTGCTGCCTTCCTTTTTTGTAAGTATTCTCTACATCCGCAGGAGCTTCACAAAGTTTTTTTTTTGTTTTCCAATCAGGGCTTTCTTTACTTTGCAAATGCATGCTGTTTTGAAATTTTAATCTTGTGACTAGCTCTAGGCATCCTGCATGTCAAAAACTAAGCTCTGTCGCAGGATCGCACATGGTTAGGGCAACACGCTGCTTCATCACACAGTGTGCTGTAAAGTTCACAGATGAAGGGACGGTTGGGTAAGACACACGCATACATGTGTGCAGACTATTATCAATGGTTAAACATGTGGGCGTAAGCTTTGCCAGGTTGGGAGAATAGTGCATAGAGCATTCCATCATCATGACGATGAAAAACATTTCCACCATACTCCATTTTCATGACAGCCATGACAACAACTGCCATTCTTACCCCAGCTAGCCAGTAATGGTTTAGTTTTTTTCAAACTGGCATTTTGATTTTGGAAATCTAACTTGACTTTCTTTTAAAGCATCTTTTCTGTTTGTCCATTGTTTTTCTCTTTGTGTTTGTTTCTGTCCTCTCCTCCTGTCTCCTCCTCCGTTGGATGGCATGTTGTGCTGTGGTGCCTCTAGTGATCTGCAGCCCTCTCTGGACAGGGTTAGGAGCGCTAGCGCCAACTGTCTGACTCCAGACAATCATGCCCCCTCACCAGAGACTGAAAGGTACCAGCCTCTGTCCCCACCATCCCTCCTGTAGTACTCTGGTAGTCTCTTTCCCTCTACCTTTTCTAGTCTTTGCAGTTCTTTTACCTCTGGAGGCCCTATTCTTGGTAAAGATTGTGCCTCTTGCCTCACACTATACCCGGACCCCATCGCTGTACATCACTCTTCTCTTTTGGTCTGCTCTTCCACCCAACGGCTTCCATGTTTTGCCACAGTCCTCAATTATTGTGTATGAAAGCACAACAATTGATCTAAAACTGACCTGAGTAGATCATATATTAGCAAGTACTGGTAACAATACTTTCATTTATTCAGTTTTTGAATTGCTCAAGTCCAGAAACCTATCGCTAAATTTCATAACACTGATGTATCACTATGCAGCACTTTCACTGACCCATCAATGTATGAGCACATGATTTTATGCACCCTAGGCACCCAGCCAACCAGAGTGGAGCATGTGTTATTGTACACTTAACCAGCCAAAAGTTTCCAAGAAATGGCGGGTAGTGTGCTATATGCTCCCTTCTAACATTCTCATTAGCTAATGGCTAATAGTGCAGCTAGCTTCATGACTAACCTAGCTAACTAACTGTCTGTCAATAAGAAAACTCAGTAAATCACCTGTCTACTCCAACACTATTCCTTGTCATCAAACTGGCCAATGTCATCTTACAAACCAAATTAACAGCTGTTAGCAGTCACTTTAGCAACAATAAAAGCTAGTTGTCCAGAGCTGAGGCTTAGTGACCAGACATTGAAAGAAAAAAACAGAAAATATTTTCTCCATAAAGTATGATCCAATTAAACCAAAATTTGTAAATTCTTTTCTAAGTTGTGTTTTTGTGCAGCAGTTTATGAGGCCCTGTCTCCAAAAGCACTCTGCTCCTACAGTATCCTTTTTTACGTTAACAATAGTGGCCTCACAAAATTCAGGATTATGTTTATTGGAAACAAAATTGGTGTACGCCTCCGAAAGCAAAATGAGCCGCTAATAATTTTTTTGTCATTTTATGGTCATAACAGACTCTAAAATGCTGCCATTATTACCTACAACACTGTCTTTCTGCCTGTGTTGGGCCATATACCAGCATACACACGTATAATGAAAGACACAAAAATTTTTATTCTTGGGAATTAAAATTTTTGTATGTAAAGACCAACAGCCACCAACAGCCAACTTAGTGCTGCTTAGCTTCACACAGTCCAGTCCTCAGAAAAACTGACACTTAAATCCCTCATGTGGTTTATTTGTTTACTTTAATCCTTAGTAGCACAACCTTTTTCTCAGCGTCATCTACATCTGAAAACCTGACTGTGAGAATTGACTGTCCTGCTTGATTCAAAGAGCTTTCTGGCACCAGTGCTGCTTTATTGGTCAACCATTACACTCAATGTAATTGGAATACTTGAAAGGAGAGAATCATACTATTCAAGTTTATTTCATTTTGATACTCACATACAATTTTGAACTTAATAGATGTGAAAACCAAAGCAGAGCAGAGCTAAAAGCAGGATAAGTACGAGACTTTCATTACTCAGGAGGCCAGTATGACAGTTTCTCATAGGTAATTCTGCTGGATGTGTAAATGGGCAAATATTTACTTGAAATGTTTCTCATCAACTTTGCAAAGGGATTATATGTCAGTGTTGCGCTTACAGTGTGTTCTGGTGCCCCAAGTGGCCAAAAAATTCTCAGTTAGTATTTTAGTGGCAAAACATTCAGAATTTTTCAGTGGTTGGTAAGCTGATCATATGGGTGATGTATTTTATATGTGTACACATAGAAAATCTTTGTCCCATTCCCTGCCCCGGAGACGTCCGGCAAGTCCCAGGATTCTTATCCAACATGCTTCCCCTGAAGATGACAGGTATCCTTTTGTGGAACCCCAACCGCTTCCTCTTAGAGCTTGACTTATGCCTTAATATCTGATGCTGTGATGACCCAAACCCAAAGACTCAAAATTGTTTAGTTGGCTTATATTTAAAGGAGAGAGGCATATTTCAGGACAAAAATCACCACCCAGTATGTCACCAATTTCCAAGTTTGTTTTTGTTTGTTTGTTTGTTTTTTAGTAATGTAATGCCAAGGTCAGACTACATGATATCAACCCGATAGAAGCCCAACCAGAACCAGGAAGACGTAGGGCGTCGGGCAGGCTCAGAAGCGATCAGTGAGCATCAGCTGCAACAATTGATCGTTTCACCTCGCATAGTGTGTTCTAATGAACAACAACCGATGCCGCATTTAGGACTCCTCACCTCAGTAGTCAGTGGCGAACGCTTCCTTGCCGGTGACATCATGCACGTCGGAAACTACAAAAAATGATCGATTGGGAGCATCGTGTAATCTGTCATGTCTCAGCTGCGACATGGCAAGAATTTAGGACTCTTCAATCACCTGATCTGACACTGTAAACATTTTAACAGCCAAAAACATCTTGTAGTCTAACCCTGGCATAACACATTCTATCAAACATGACTGGAATCTCCTGGGTTCAGTTATGTCCTGTTGGGTTCAGGCAGATGTCAAGCTCTATCGTACATTTGTAGTTAGCATTAATCTCTTTGCTCAGTTCTGATATTTGTGTGACTAGCTGGTTGTGAATTTGCAACTTAAACTGCTCCAATTTTTTCTATTCTGGATAAAGTGTAGTGGGTGATTTTATCTTGTATCATATCAACAAGTTTAACTTCACGTTTTAGTCAAATTTAGTACAACAGGAAAGATGCTTAATTTTTTATGTTTCAATTCATTTTAAGAAATAGTTCAGCCTTTTGGGTGCTAAGCTTAATCACTTACTTGCTGAAAGTTAGATGGCAAGATTTCTACTTCTCTGAGAGTCTTAATGGGGAATTAATTCTGCTCTACAGTATGGGTAAATGAACAAGACATAGGAAGCTAATTTGTGATCTTTAGAGATGTTTGAGGTGGATTGTGTTACCTGGAACATCACCTCTCTAGTTGTTTGCCCACATTTCAGGTCAAGATAGATGTAAGAGTGTTTTCAATCTTCTAGGGGGAAAAAAAAAGCCCAAAACATTAAGACATTTCCCAAAATGCTGAACTGTTATTTTAAATGTGCTAATATTTGAAATTATCATTTTCTTGATACCAATAACAGATACAGTGCAACTGCAGAATTTCACTTTATTCCAAGAAATACAAGATAAAATGACTCTTGTCACTTTTTGCAACTTCTTCGTCCTAACTCTAAACTTGTAGTTTCTGGTCATTGAGCGGCACACAGTGAGAGTGAAGATGATATACAATTTAGAACTTGTCAAAAAAAAAAGTCAGAATGCCCCATAGGCACAGACAAGTTCTATTTTGTTTCATGATTTGTCACTCACATTGTGTAAAGGGTTGTTTGTGTGGTTTTCAGCTTGTCGGTGGTGTTTTTTCGGGTTTGCAATTTGTCACCAAGAGTAGCAGCAATGGTTTTCCCTTCTGGTTGTGGTTGATGTTGCCCTAGTTTTGTCCTGCTGCTTTTCTATCTTTCCTTCCTGGTTTTCAGTGGCCAGTTTGTGCTCCCCTGAACCTATGGTGGTTTGCACTTGGTATGGTGTGAAAACTTGCCTTGCTGAGTTTGCTTACTGCAGTGTTCGTTTTGTTCTGGGAATTGCCTCTGCAGCTTCTGTGTGCTCGCCTTCTCCGCTCAGGCTTCAGGAAGTCTCTTTTTTCAAGTCTTAGTGCTCAGCAATGACGTAGAATTCATGATGTCCATAATTCATATCAGGAGTATGACTGTGTGTGTGCGTGTCTGTGTATGTGTGTGTGTGTGTGTGTGTGTGTGTGTGTGTGTGGTGCATGTATCATCCTTGTCATTTTCATGTCCATAAATGGAGA
>JAQLOL010000003.1:2922021-2932964 GCA_029783665.1 Naso thynnoides | reverse complement strand
GCTTGTCACAGTTATGACCTTAAATTGATGATAATAGTGTAACTGGAAAATGAATCAATTCAACCTCTTAGAACCTCTTACTGTACCATCATAGGCTTAGTCTTTTTATATTTTGTGCAAATTTCTTGGTTGAGCTTTGGGTAAGTTTTACATGAGATGCCTGATAACTAATAACAGCCTTGATTAGAATGGCACCTGCAAAATAATTTTTGTTGAGAACTCTCTTCTTTGTTTGCCACAGAAGCTTCAGCAGGTAAGAAGTCGGGTAAGGCCGGCAGCAGCAGCATCCAGAGGAGCGTAGAGACAGGCATGGCTGTGGAGTTTCCACGGGGAGGGTCAGCCATGAATCGGCAGGCCAGCAGAGAGTCAACAGACGGCAGCATGAACAGCTACAGCTCTGAGGGGAAGTAAGTTGCATTACACAAGCTGCATTACACCTTGCTTTTTAATTGCAGAACACATGACCCACAGCATTTTTTCATGCTTCATATCTATTTTCTATAACTTAAGAAACCTACCCATAGTGATTGTGTGTTGGGCCATCTTATATTTTTAAGAGGTTAAAGAGGCAATAAAGGCACCGCACACTGCCATGCCTCTATCATGTCAGTAGGTACAAAGGGTGACCAACAAGGATAGCAACATAGTCCAATGCAAGTAGCTCTCATTTGTTTTATTTTGGTTCATCTTTTAGCTCATTGCAAAATAAGTGTTTCAGCTATTATTAATGTCCCATGAAGTTATGTATTGCTATGATATAACTATCATTTTAACAGAATGTTGACAGTAGTTTTTTTTTTCTTTTTTTTCTTTGTTTTCAAACATATAACTGTCCCCTTAAGTGCATCTCATAGTATGTGTTTGCGGTGGTGATGCAGGAAGTGTTGAATTATATGTGTGTTTGGTGTGTCAGTCTCATCTTCTCAGGTATGCGGTTAGGTGCAGACAGTCAGTTCAGTGACTTCCTTGATGGTTTAGGACCCGGTCAGCTGGTTGGCCGGCAAACACTGGCAACACCTGCCATGGGTGAGTGATGGCTGCTTCCAATCCACTGCACATTCCATTCCCAAAATTATACATTGTAGCCAGTAACTTATAATAAGAACTAAAATAGGCAAACTCTAAAAAGAGGTTTCTGATAGTTGTACAATAATATGTCTAAATGTGGCTTGTCTGTGTGTTTGCATATGTCTGCTATACATACAGGTGACGTTCAGATCGGTTTGATGGATAAGAAAGGCCAGCTGGAGGTTGAAGTGATCAGGGCACGAGGCCTTACCCCCAAACCCGGCTCCAAATCCCTCCCAGGTAACACAGCTGAACTCCAGCTTCAAATACAGCACTTCTGGCTGAGGCCTGAGAGTCAAACTCAAACCCTTCTTTTCCCTCCTCCATTATTCTGTCCATTTTCCCTCTGTCTTTTCTCTGTGGTCCCTCTTAACATGATCCCTCCATCCTCAGCTCCCTATGTCAAGGTGTACCTGCTGGATAATGGAACTTGTAAAGCCAAAAAGAAAACCAAGATTGCACGAAAGACCCTGGAGCCGCTCTACCAGCAGCACCTGCTCTTTGACGAGAGTCCCCAGGGCAAGGTGCTTCAGGTAATAGTCTGAGTTTGTGTAGGTGCATGGAATAGTGAACCAGGTAACACTTCAGTCTAATACTTGCCTACTTTGTAATAAGACTGTCCTTAAAAAAAAAAACAACAGCAAATAAATATATGAAAATTTCCTTGATTTCTGTTTTGCAATACAGAAAGCTTTTGGGCTGTAGTTTAAGTTAATATGACCAAAATACAGTAGCCTATACTTTTCTCTATGTCAGACCTGTAGTCTTGAGACTTAAATGTAGACTTAGTTGCTATGAGAAATGATTTAGACTTGAGACTTTCCACCCTAAATATCTGGGACATGAAAGAAAAACACATTATTGTCTCAAATTTCATCCAAGCAGACCTTAGTTGGACTTACCTCTTAAATATTTCATTTTATTATTAATATCATTTTATTATTAATATTATTAATATTTCATTTTTTTATTTATAATCAACCCATCACAAACAACTTGAGACAAAACTTGGACTTGTTTAAAACACTTTTAGAAAAGTTTCCATCACTGAATGTGAGACTGTCAATGTGTCTGTTCTAAAAGCATTAACCAAGCATTTAGTTTTACTTTGAGACCTTGAGTCTGGCCACGCTAAAGCTTAGGAGTCTTCATGGCTTCCTTCATGTCTTAAAGCTGAAGCAGGTTACTTTAGGGGAAAAGGTCAATAACTTTTTTGTGTTCTATTTGGAAAAAAATGTCCTAATACCCATAGATAGTTATTAGTAAGTGACATAGTCTAAGAGTATCACGAGATCTCTGTTTTCCCATAACTCTGTTCTCTGGATTGCTAAAAAATTCTATCGCTCCCTTGCTATTTGCCCTATCAGTGATGCTCTCTGTACTCCCTGTCATTATTGGTTGGTCTACACTGTGCTTCTTAGCGACAGGTTATGTCGGTATGAGCTGACTAGCCATTCGAGCCTTATGCTCTGATTCGCCAACAACAGAGTGTCTGTGAACAACACCATCAGTCGGCTCAAGCTTTAGCTGAGGCGGACCAGTTTACTCTGCTGCAACTTTCCCTGCAACTGTCATCTCGGTTCAATCTGGACTTGATAGAGAGAGCGACAAAAAACGAAATAAAACTCGAGCCAGAGCAAAGAAATAGAGAGGAGGCTGCACCGGAGTTGCTTCCCAACAAGTCTCATGCTACAGCTAACATTAACTTGTTAGCAAAAGTTACCAGCTGTAGCTTTAAGAAGTGATTCATGAACATATTGATACTTCGTATAGTCTTTCCAAGCTAGATGCTAACTTGCTTATGTGTAACTCATCTCTACCATTCTCTCCTCCAGGTGATAGTATGGGGCGACTATGGACGACTGGACCACAAATGTTTCATGGGTGTAGCACAGATCCTGTTGGAGGACCTGGACCTCTCAAGCACGGTCATTGGCTGGTACAAACTGTTTCCACCATCTTCATTGGTGGACCCTACATTAGCTCCGCTCACGCGGCTGGCGTCTCAGACGTCATTGGACAGCTCAGGACCGCCACCGGGCGTTCGATCCTAGTGGTCAAATGGCCACTGCAAACTCCCCAATAACCCTTAAATGACAACATGATGGACCACAGCTACTGGACCAGAACTGAGCAGAGGGCGAGAATAAGCCCTGAGGACAAGAAGCCCTCAGTCAACCAGTCAAAAGCCAGACAAAGCGACAGGGAATGAGAGAGAGAAAGAGAGAGGGAGAGACAGAACTAGCCAATCAAAGCTTAGCTGGAGTCTGACAATCATGTCTCACACCTTCCCTCTTCCTCCTCCGTATGCCTTTTTGTTTTCAAAGCTTTGCTTTCTTTGTGTTCTTCCCTGAACTGCAGCAGTGGAGGTTTCTGTCCAACATTCTTCACCTGTCTCTACTGATTTACTATTTTCTTTTATCCTTATATTCTTGCACAGCCCCTATCAGAGCACCCAATCAAAGTGGAGTCCTCCACCAAGTAGCCCTCCAGCCAATCACAGCAGAGCTTACTGCTAGGCCACAAGGATTTGTGGTGTCAACAGTGTGTCGGAGTTTGTAAGTAGCAAACTGAGGCAGCCTCATGCAGTTTGACTCATCGAGGTTAGCTGTTGTCTCTGCCGGTGTTACCAGGGTAACAGTATCGTAAATAAGCTTGAGGGGCAGGAATCTGGCTCTGTCTGATACGATCTAACCTCTATAGTTGAAGGGGTCGTGCAAATGTAAGTGCAAATTTGGACCTGTCAGAAAGCAAGCACAATAGAGGCTTGACTCATTTATTCAGAGAGAAGCAAACAAAAGTTTTTGTTCTTTGTCTAAACAAAGAGGAAAGAAAATGGGGGCCGAATTGATTATTTGCTTTCTATTTTTTAATTTGGAATCATTCTTTCTGTCTTTGTTTTGCCCAGAGTTCAGAATGGTACCATAAGGTGCAGACTCCCTCTGTGTACGTGTATGGTTTTCGAGCGATGGTGCGCCAAAGGCTGACGATAAAGGCCAGGTCACACTCGCCCGAACACCCTTTGCCTAACCCTCACCCCCACCCCCAGTGTCCGCCCCTTCCTGACCCCTCAAACTCCCCCTGTAGGAGGGAGCAGCATGACTCGGGGACGTTCCCCCATCCCCCTCGGCCCCAAGCTGCATGCACGTTTCTTTTGTTCCGTTTGTTTCGTTTTTTGTTTTGTTCTCTACTTTTTTGTAAAATAGAAGACGAGACAAATTAACGAACAATTCTCAAAAAAGACAAAAACTGAAAAAAGACTAGACAATGTGTGTTAGTTCCACATACTTTTAGGCCAGCTTGTATGTTGCATGTTCTTGTACAGTTTGCTCGTACTGAATATGAATACAAACCGAGAAAAGCCAAGCCATCCCCGCCCTCTGACAGGAGCGGACCAATGGTGGGAATCGACTCCACCCAGGCCACGCCTACCACTCTGGGTCTAAATATACATATTAGGAAGTCTCCGGAAAAAAAAAAAGAAAATTCGCTTTGTTTAAGGTTTTTGTTGAAGTTTCTTTTTTTTGTTTGTTTTTTTGGAACCCTTTGAACAACAGTGCTGTTCTGTAGTACTGAGCATACTCGAGCCCCTGGCGTATCTGCGGGTGTAGGTGTCTAAACTGTAGTTTAACACAGTCGGGGCTAGAGACAGAGATAGAGAATGTGTGTATAACAGCTCAATGTATATGAAGTATCATTATGAGTTTGACAGAAATTATAAAGAAATAGATATATGAATATAAAAAGAGTGTATCTGAATGCACACCCGTCACCAACACACATGCACACCTTGTACATACAAACCAGGATAAGTGGCTTGAACTTAAGTTATGAACGAACAAAACATCGCTGACACACTAACATTCCTGGTCTTGCTGAAGGGAATTTGCGTCTTGTGGATGTGCTCGAGCCGCTGAGCGGCACTGAGCCACAAGGAGGCGCTAATAGGCCTTTATTTTTGTCCCAGTTGTAGAAAACAAGCAAAACCAATCAGAACAAAGCTTACGTTCTTCTCCTTAACTGCCCTTTCCTGTGTTTATTAATATTGGTTTGGACTGGACTTCTAAAGCCAATGAGAAAACGATTTTGCAGACATATTTTGCGGATGTTTCTGTTGAAACCCTTGGCGGTGTGGCCGACTGCCCTTTCCTTTGTCAGTATTACTCCAAGAATACTGATTGTTTACAGCCCATGGCTCCCCACTCCCAAACCACGATTTTAGACGAAAGACTAAGTATTCACTGCAACAGTTCTTGTTTGTATAACAGATGTGGCTCTACTGATGTGTATGTTTTATATTAAAGAGTTCATTTTTATTATTTACAAATAAAAGACTGTGTGGAAGAAGATCATGGCTTTTTCGAATGGAGTCGTCTCACATTATTGTGAAGCAACACACACACACACGCACACAAAGCTGCAACAATATCAGGTAAACCTTTCACCAATATATAAAAAATACTCTTGCCGTATTCCAGTATTTTCTTGGAGCCACTTCCTTTATGACTGAGAGAGGGACAAGACAGAAGCTGCTGTGGAGAAAGAGGTTTGAAAAAAATCTAATGTACTAAAACAGATTTCTGTGTGTATGTGTGGAGCCCAGTGGGTTAACCTGCTGAGGGGCCCAGGTCGTTTGGACCCGGAGGTGGGAAGTAACACTGTACAAATACTTTGTTACTCTACTTAAGTAGATTTTTCAGGTATCTGTTCTAGACTTGAGTAATTAATTTTCTGGTAACTTTTTAATTTTACTCCCTACATTTTAACACACATCTGTACCTTCTACTCCTTACATTTTTAAAATCAAGCTTGTTACTTTAATTTAATGCTTTTGCCTTTTTGGCCGTGCTCAGGACGCTTCACCAGCCCATTATGTCAGTATTTGACATTTTGGGAATAAGATTCAACAAAAAACTAATTTTCTGGTGTGTTTAGGAACAGCTCGGAATAATCCTACTGATTTTACCTATGAGTTGAATAGTCTATGCATAATATCAATATGTTGTTGAGTCAGTACTTTTACTTTCACCAGTGTTTTTAAAAACACAAGTATCTGTACGTCTACTTAAGTAAGGAACGAGTGTACATTTGCCACCTCTGTTGGAAACCTACTGCCCCTTATGAATATGGCAGATTGTTTTTTTTTCACAAGACACCAGCTTGTACCCAAAAGCTGAAATTATGATTCAAGAGATTAATTGATAAATTAGTTTAATTTTAATTTTAAATGAATTAACTGAAAAAGAATCAGCTGCAATAATGATTCTATATGCTGGTTTTCTTAGTACTTGATAGCAAGCTAAATTTAACATTAACTGTGGCTTTGGGAAATTGTAATGGGCATTTTGTCATTGTTTCTGACCCATTATTGTACATTTTACATATATTCTAACCATTGTGTAGGTACTTCATGTGTCAAGAGAGAGAGGGAGAAAGGGTGAAGCATAAACACAAATTTGGTTTGTTGGCTTTTCACTTGCATAATGTAATTTTGTCACTTATCAAGGCAAAAACTTGTTGAATCCTTGACCATTTTAGTTTCAACTTCAGTTTGGACTGACTGTAGTTCTCATTCCAGGCTACTGTTGCCACCTTGTGGTGTAACTAAGACTGACTCATTTTTATCATGCACTGATGTGCAGTTCACTTTCTTGTTTGTTACAGCCCTCATTTTCAGGCAAATATGTTACAGTTTTTAATTTTGTTTACAAATATTTTCCAGACATGTTTTCCAATAGATCTCTACACAGCACTGCGCATTGCTAATCATCTCCTATCGAATCTTAGCCATTACTGAGATAATAAATATAGTTTTGTTGGCGTACATTC
Source organism: Naso thynnoides (assembly GCA_029783665.1). Classification (NCBI taxonomy): domain Eukaryota; kingdom Metazoa; phylum Chordata; class Actinopteri; order Acanthuriformes; family Acanthuridae; genus Naso; species Naso thynnoides. The sequence goes on along the minus strand of JAQLOL010000003.1, from coordinate 2,926,067 downwards.
GCTGTTTTTATTTTTGTTGCATAACAGATACAAGAACAGAGACCTCTGACAGACAAGCATACATAGACCGACACATGGTGCTAACAAACAAAAGTGTACACTATAGACACATCACAGTAACAAGACTCCTCAGGCTCACAAATGGTAGGCTATAATTTGAAGAGAGCATTAATTTCACATCTTTCCACATTCTTTCAAACAAAAAAGGGACAAAAGAGATTAACTTGATTTTCCTGCAAGCAAAGCCAACTGAAAACTGTCATTTAAACCACTTTGCCTTTATAGTTGGTTTGGGTAACAGTAAATGTGTTGCAAAACTGTCACAGAAGTTGATTCATGAGCTACTAGTGAAACATGACAATTATTGACATCATGCTGAAAAGCCAATCAGCTATTGCAACCTCAGATACATTACTGGTAATGCAATCATAACCCCCACAAACAAAACGAAACAAACAGACAAAAAACTGTGGCAGAGACAATAACGGAAATAATCAAAATAGAAGAAATTGATAACCCCAAAGATTGTGGCTGAGAGGGAAAGTCTGATTTTAGTGTTTTTCACTCTTTCAAATCTATGAATGTTTTCTTATTTCAAAACTAGGCCTGGTGTTTAGGTATGTTGGTAGGCGATAATAGTTCCCAACTTAAAGCTTTATTAGGGATCAGGAGGCCCGGCTAGAAATATCTCAGCATTTCAATTCAAAATTACTGCATTACTACTATTACAGTTAATCAGTTGTTATGTGCTACTATTGCTGTGTATTAAAGATAAAATATGTACATAACATAGCTTATATCACTAAATCAGGGGACGCCCGTCTTTCAAGAGTCTGTGGTCTCAGAAGGAAAAAGGGTGGGATTACTGTGCTAGAAGAACTGCTCCACTAACAAGGAGGTATATGGCTACAGGTGCTAATGTAAAGGAGCAAGTTGATGGCGCAAGTGAAGGCGTGTGGAATCATGGAATTTGCGTATTTCATTTTTAAACAACAGAACAACAGACAGAAAGGACAAAGTAATGTCGCCTATTAAAGTTTTATTCACCTGACATTTAGTCATGTTTGTCCCCTCCTCGTGAAGTCTAGGCCTGCTAATGGATGTATGTGACCTGAGACACTGAATCTGACTGGTGTTACCCCGGAAATTTGTGAAAGGTGGCAAAGTGAAATATGCTTTATCTGAATAAACTGATTTCTGAGTTTGAACAATGTGGAAATCTATGGGACACGGAAGTAGCCAACACAACTCAACAAAATAGGCAATATGACAAACACAGGCCTGGTCGGTTAGACTCAGGACTTTACGCTCTGCTTGAGAATCCTCAAATGTTGACATTAATCATGAGTCCAGGTCTGTACTCTGAACATTACGCTATAATAGACCTAAACAACATGCATTCATAAAGTATTTTGATACCTGCGTTTGAAATCGTCTCTCACAGTCACTTGTGAGTGGCTGCAGGCTGCTTGTCGGACCCACAAGCCTCTTGAGTTTCTGGGATCGAACCATCGATTCAAATGGCACACACCGCGTGGGCATAGGTGAGTGTTCTCGTTCACACCTACAGAGAATCTCTGTGGGCCATAAGCAGGTCTGGAAATGTACGCTTGGTGAAATATGAGACAGAATGTGTCCCTCTGTTAAATTGTTTTAAAAAATAATAATAATAAAAAAATAAAAAAATAAATAAATAATAATAATAATAATAAAAACAGTTTTATTGGTGAAATAGAAACAGTGTTTCATTTGCAGTAGTCCACTGTGTCACAATTTCAACATCAGCAGGATATGAAACTGTCAATTGTGTATCATGACCTTCATGTGTCATAATCCTTGCCACCAACATGTGAAAATTTCACTATAGTTGTGAAAAATGTACAAAGTCAGCTTCTTTATGCCTAAAGGGAATATCTCCCTGCTGCCATGTGAACAATAGACTCATTTCCATTAAAGTATTTAAAAAACAAAACAAAAGAAGAAAACAACAACAAACAGCAGAAAATTTAGCCCTCATAGAACACACGTTTAATGAACACGTGGCCTATAACACGATAAAGCCAAACACACACAGCTCATACAGGAGGCCTTCATGAGACAGGACAGCACCTGTAACTCTACGGAGGAGAAACATTTTCAGCTCTTAAGCGCCATCTTGTGGTGAGCTGTGTGAACTGACGAGGTTGAGGAAGCGCTCAATATCATCCTCATTCCCGCTTTTAGTTTCCTCTATAATACATAACAGGCTAAATACGTTGTTGTGTAGGCTGTAATTTAGAGCGTAAAATAATGAACACACTATAAACAACGTGACAACTTTGAGACAATTTTGTAGGCTATTAAAACTGAGCGTCGAATTAGGAAAGGTTGAGGATGTGCAAACAAACAAACAGCGCTTTGAGGAAAGCGTGTTTATTATATGTTGTAATAATTCTTCGAAATCAAAAGGACTGCATTCAATCCAGGCCTTTTAATTTCAAATATGGTTTCAAATACAGACCGACACGATCAGTGAACAACTTTCTGGATAGTTTCTGTAGGAATTCAAGCCGACTGTTCAGAAGTAAATCAACCAGAAACTGATTATCATTATTTATTAGGCTTCTTCTCAGTGGATACCAAATGCTAAAAGTCAAATGGAATAACAGGAGACAAAATTAACTTATGCCACGACAATTTTTTTTTTTTAATTTTTCACGTTGAATTTTCCAACATGAGTAACCATCATTAGATATTTCCAACAGTATGAAATATGCACAGGACCACTTCGGCGGTTTATATAATGGATTGAAATGTTTAAATGGTCCTTTGGACAGGTGACGGACTGGACCTGAAGTCTTCATAATTGAGCATTTGCAGGATTGCAGAATTGCATCAAAGGCACCGGATAACCTTTTTCATGAGTTCACCAAAGATCAAAGATCATCTAAAGAACGACAAGCAACAAAATTTTTCATGTATCATCTCTTCTATGCGATGATTCCGGATGTTGTGTTGACTTAAACTGACGCCCCCATCAGCCACTAAGTGCCGGGGTGATGAAAATTCCTCCAGACCAGCTGGAAATCCTGGCATGAAAATAAACCAAAGAAGAGATTTAATGTTCCATAGTGAGGTTTCGCTATCGTGGGGGACGCATCACTTACCTGCTCTCGACGTCACATCAAAAGTCGGTCAGCGCTCGACGGATCGAGACTTGAAGCGCGGGGAGATTATGCATTTCCTGTCAGAGCTCCCAAACTCAAACTGGAGATATTCTGCATGTCGAAATTCCCCTGGCTGCTCTCTGCCTTCCTTTAAACCTCCACTTTTTCCTTTCTTTTCTTTTCTTTTCTTTTTTTTTTTCAATTTTGATTTTTTTGAGGCCTTTTGTCTCCATTCCTCTTTTTCTTCTTCTTCTTCTTCTTCTTCTTTTTTTTTTTTTTAAGGCGCTAACGCTCACATGCAAACGTTCAAAAATCAGCGGTGACCACAAGGCATCACACGGGCCCATACTTTACTGCAGTCACTTTCACAGTCAGTGTGACCTCGTTCAGGCCGCTTTATTACAGAATGACAGGCTCGTGGGAAAACAGCAGCTTCAGCAACAAGTGAAAGGTGGTGAGAGACTGCGGTGAGTTCACTTCATCTCGCATATTTTTGTCATGTATGGACACAAACAGGAACAACATTCATTGGCGGTTTGGGAAAATGATGTCATCCGTCATCCATCGCTCCGGTCTGTGAGGTCTGGGAGTCAGACAGACGGGGGGCTCGGCCCGGTGGACTCGTAGGCCTACTTTGTGGTGAAGTGACGCCTCCGATTAACAGGCAGGCTGGAACAGAAGGGTGCCATGTCAGATTAGATTTGTTACGTCCCCCCCTCGATGTTAATGGTTTGAAAGCCCCCCTGTTTGTCTGTGTGGCAGCGCATCAGAGCCCATTAGAAAGTCGCTGCCAGTCCCCCCCCCCCCCCACCCCCCATCAGGCCGCGCCGCCCATCCGCCGCTTAATCTAATTAGATAGCTGTTCCTGTTCCTGTTTAAGTTTTTTTTGTTTGTTTGTTT
>JAQLOL010000003.1:2902799-2916198 GCA_029783665.1 Naso thynnoides | reverse complement strand
CTCTCTCTCTCTCTCTCTCTCTCACACACACACACACACACACACACACACACTCCTCCCTCCCTCCAAGTGCCTCTAGTCCGGCCCCCCTGATCTCTGTGTCCATTGGCTTCCACTGGGTCTTTTTCTCATGTCCAGCCCCCCCTCCCTCCCTCCTCACTCCTCCTCTCCTCCGTCCCCCCTCTCTCTCTCCCTGCCTCTAATGACCGTCCATTGGTGTTGTTATTGCGCGTCCCGTCCGTCCCTCCTCCCACTCCCACTCCCACTCGGGTGCCTCGGCCCTGCCCATGTTTTTGTATGTCGGGTGTCCGTCCATCGCCTGACGTTCAAGTTCGCCGGGAACGTCACGTCCGTGCACTTGAACTTGCACAGCTCAGAGGGGGGGGTTGAGGGGATTGGTGGGGGGGAGGGGGGGCTTTTGACATTTTTTCCATCTCTCTCCCCTTCTCTCTCTCCATCTACCTCTCTCTCACTCTCTCTTTTTTTCGCTGCTCTCCTTTCTCAAAAAAGCCATGACGGCGATCCCGCGATCCATCTTCGCCTCCGCGCCATCTTTGTAATATTTCTAATTTATTTTATTTTTTTCTTGTGGATGTCAAAGGCGTTGGATGAAGATATTTTTTGCCCCACCGGAGTCTCCTCTCTAACCCCGGCTCTCCCCGATGTGATCCGCGCTGAACGCCGCCGCCTCCAGCCACCATGTCTCGCCGCAAGCAGGGCAAACCCCAGCACTTAAGCAAACGGGATTTTTCGCGTAAGTAGAGATGAAAAAAGAAAGAAAAATGTCACTTTTGGCTCCCTTTCAATTCATTCAGCAAAGGGGAAGAAAGGCAGAAAAACAGGGGCTTGTGGACACCAGACGCACCGCTCGGACCCGCGGTCAACTGGACTTAACAGCGTTGAGGGAAAAGTGCGACACCTTCGTGCGTAAAAGTCGCTCGGAGATCCCAAACGCCAGATAGAGAGAAAAAAAAGTTTTGTCTGTCGGTTTGCACCCGTTTATGCTTCTCTGTTACACGGTGAGAATGTCCATTCACTGGCTGTTAAATGCTCTCGCCGTGGCTCCGGTGCCCTCACGGTCGCTCCGGTCAGTGGAAACGCGCAGGGATCCCGGTATCAGAGCGCGTCCTCTCCGCGGAGCTTCGTGGAGAAATCAACCCTCGGAATATCGCTGCCTGATAATCTTTGCGGGCCAGGTTTTTCATCTGCTCTCTCTCGTTCTATTTTTGGATTATTTTAGGAAAAAAAACTTGGAGGTGGATTTTTGGATCGAGGGGGGAAAATCTCGTGTCCGACTGTTTATAACTGCCTCTCTCTATCAGCACTTCGGTAGCACAGAGACAACACAAATCGATTTATTTTTTACACAGCTTCAAAAAGCCTAATGTCTCTCATGTGAAGGTTGTTTATTGATGTTTAGTTTAGATGAGACGCTTTCTGACTAAAACAGACAGCAGAGCCGCTGCAGCCCAGAGTTAGCAACAGGACAACAGCACATCCAGTCCTGTCGTTTTTGTCATTTTTCTTATAAATTTGGACCAACAAAAAATCCAAATGAAGATTCTAAAGCTTGATGTACTGTTAAGGTAAGACATGAAGATCAGTTTATTGGTGTGTTACAGTTGCAGCTGCCGGCAAAAATTGACAAGAATCCAACCTTTTTTTCAGTTGAGTTGGCAGAATCCGTCTTTACGCACGGGCTTTGTTTACCAGCAAATATTTATTTTTTCAAGTTTATCAGATGCATAAGTATGATATGTGACGAGAGAGCAGATACGTGTGTTTGGAAACTGCGGGGCGATTAGTTAAGTGGCGCTTATCACCGCACCATGTGCCACACTGTGTGCCGCTGCGAAGCGTTTCTGCGGCTCTCCAAGTGTCCCGCAAACATAAAACAAGAAGATATTTGGCCATCTTTACGCATAAGTACTCGATTATGTTTCGGTATGTTGACTGGCTGTCACCTATGTTTGGTTTGGATACAGGGAATGTGTGTGTGAGTGTTTGTGTGTATGTGTGTGTGTGTGTGTGTGTGTGGCCCCGACTGGGTGACAGCGCAGTCACCATGGCCATGTGCAGTCGCTAGGAGGCAGAGCACGATCAGAAAATCCAGCGCTGAACTTAAACCTGATCAGTTTCACCGCTACCCCTATCTACACGGGCTACCATTTGACGATCTCTTTAGAATAAAGGGAAGGTATACAAAACATGGGGAAGGAGGGTAGGAGAGGAGGGAGCGAGGAGGACCCCCCCCCCCCACACACACACACCCATATTCAAAACTACAATTCCTGTTCACCACCTGAAACCTACCTTTTCTCCTTGTATCTCATTTTTTTGTGCATTCCATTTTACGTCCTTACAGGCTGCAATCAGCATATGCACCTACGCTGTAGTACTCCTGCAGACCTGCCTTGCACCACACACAACAATCACACACACGTTTTTTATTTTGTGTACAGATTCACATTTGTTACTTACAGAGAGCAGAATCCATCCTGTTGCTCTCCTGCAAACATTTGTCCCTGATTATTTCTTGCAGTTCCTGGATTATTATTTTCTGAAAAATTCCACATTTTTATTGGATTGTTCAGCACTTACATTTGCAGTGCACCAGGGAAAATTTTATTTTACCTTTCAGTGTTACAACTCTATATATTTCCTCCTTTCGATTAAATTACAGTATCAGTCATTTGCATATTTTGCCAAGATGTAAATATATTTCAGAGAGTTTATTTGGGACAGAGGCAGCCAAGCCACAATTTAGTTTTCTGGTTGAAGCAGTTTTATAGTTTTATCAGACAGGTGGAACTTATAACTTAGAGCTTCGTACAATGATTTCTATATTTTTATCTTCTCCTTTTGTGTTATTTTCCATCTTTAGGAATGTGACTGCATTGCCATGCATGATTTAATATGTGATACAGACACATGATCCTCCTCTCTTCTCCTCACGCTGTTTATTTCAGCCAGTTGCACTGGCAAAAAAATAGACTCAAATAAGTGATTCATGCATGTTTCTTTTTAAAAAAAATTGAACTCTGTGCATGGAGACCTGCTTTGTATTAAAAAGAACATATTTTATGTCTCTTACCATCTCTCCTCATGCTCCATTAAATCCACCAAAATGTTTTTTTTCAAACCCCGGATATCCACTCTTGAGTTCAACTTAAGAGGTGAGGGGCTTATGCAGCTTTCATTAGATTTTTTTTTTGTTGTTGTTTTATCCCATGTATTTAATGCATTTAATGCCTTCACCCCCCCACCCCCGGGAGCTGTTGTGTAACTTGCGTGGCGTTGTGTTGTCCTGAAGTTAAATCAAAGCTGGGAGATGGGTGGGGAGGAGGAAGAGGAGGTGTTTGGTAGTGTGGAGGGCTGTAGTGGTGGTGCTCTTGGTGCAAACTGGGAATTTATCATGTCATCTCCATGTCCCAGTTTGCGTACAGATGTCGTGCAGGATTGCAGCGTTCAAATGATATTTTCCTTGAGGGGATGTAGTCCACATTCAGACCCTATCTTTCTCTTTCTCTCTCTCTCACACACACACTGACTCACACACACACACACACACACACACACACACACACGCATACACACTCTTACACATGCATGCACAGGAACGTTATCCTTTTTATCAGACAAAATCTGTACCAATCACCCAGACTGTGAAAATTAAAATCTATTTTTTGACTCTCAGTGGTTTTAAGTTCATTAAAATGTGAAATTGGCGGCTGAGTAAAGAAGGTCAACATGCATTAGGCGGCTAGCACAGAGTCAGACTCTTCACCTTGGACTGGAAGATTTTCCTTAAAAGAGGGACAGTGAATTATGTTCTCCCGTTTCACTTCTCTAATTCAGCGGGCCGCTCTGTTCGCACTCCTCTCCCTCCGCTGCAGGACGGCCTGAGCTTGACAAAAGGCTTCTTAAAAAAGTGGCCAGGAGTTAATCCAGCCTCAGAGGGGTGAGGAATCGGGTTGAATGGCTCATTTGGGGTGATTTCCTGCTTTAAAGCTTCTGGTATCTAAGAGTTCGGCACATGTAATCGAGGCCGAGGGAAGAGTTTCCCTTCTCCCTGACACACTCTCCCTGTGCCGCCTGCCTTCCCGTTCCCTTTCCCTGCACATTTGTTGGACATGCATGCAACCATTTTCCCTTCTGCCGATTACAGGATAAAAACCTGTACAAACAAGGTTAGGCCAGTCACACTCATCCACATATTTAGCTTTTAGGTGAATGATGTGTTTAACCGTCTTTTTCTAAGCTTCCCTGTCATTGGCTGTAAAATTGTTATATTCGAGGAATCTGATTTGAGCTTTGCAGCTATTCAGGATTTTCTTTCCAAGCGTTTACTCTTATGATGTGTGATCCAGATCAGCTTGCATTGTAATCATTTTTCCTGCATTACATGCATTTCTATCATTACAAGGCACATTTTCTCACCCCGTTATTGTGCGTACCACATGTCAGGCTTGTGTTTAGCTTTGAGTCTGTAACTCTAATCCTCTATGTGACACAATGTATATACTCTTCACTTGTCATCTATGACCACAAATAGTTTTATCAATAGGTTAAAGTTGCAGGAGAGAAAGAGAAAGACATAAGCATATGGTTGTTGGGTTTTTTTCAACCTTCTAATTACCTCTTTTTGTGCTCACTCTCCTTCTTCCTCCCACCTCTCTCTTCTTCTCCTCTTTCTCTGCTTGTTCCCCCCTCTGCCTCGCCAGCAGCCGAGCCCCTCTCCACGGCCATCGTCTCATCGGAGGAGTTGTCGGAGCGCTGCTCGGAGCACTCGGAGGAGAGCGGCAGCCTCAATGGGCATCACCCAGGCCCGACAGTGGGCCGGCTAGCCCGGCTGGGTCACGACACCCACTCCTCTCTGGAGCAGGACCTGCTGACCTGCGGTCAGTGTCAGGCCACCTTTCCCCTGGCAGACATCCTGCTCTTCATTGAGCACAAGAGAAAGCGTTGCCATGGGCCACCCTGCCTGGCAGTGGGCCGGGGACTGGACAAGCCCCCCTCGCCCTCCCCTGGCCTGGCCCTCACCCCGTCACCTGCACTGGGCTCCCTGCGCAGCCGGAGGCCTGTGGAAGTGGGTGTCCAGGCCACGCTGGCAGATGACGACGATGACCGGTTCTCATTGCCCCGGGGGATTTGCCCCAAACAGGAGCCCCTCCCAGGTAACCAGACCTGTTTCCACACCAACCAGCACACACCACCTTTGTCTAGATTTGATCACAGCTGCAGTAACGCTCAAATTAAGGGTGAAGCAGCAGTTTGCTGAGGCAGAGGCTGCCAGATTGTCTTTGTAGGGACGTGATTATGCCTTTATCTGCGTTTGTGTGAATGAAGAGGTAAAATCTTTCAAAATATGAAAAACAAATAAGTAATTCTCTGTCCTCTAAACATTTTCTAAATCATTACTCATCAGGGAATTAATTCACTTCTTCAGCTTCTGTGTTTCGGCTTTTTGATTCTATTTTTCTAATTGGCATGTTGTCATTTTGGGTGTGTGTGTGTTGCCCCAGATGGGGTCATTTATCTGTGTGTGTGTGTTATTTGCAACGGCAAACTGTGTATTGTTTCGTCAACTCAAATATACAAGTGTTGTAGGATGACACGCCAGCATTATCTATAGTCTAGCCTGCACATTCCTGATCAACCCGATCCGAACCTTGTGGGGGCTGCAGTCACCTGAAAAGTGGGTTTTCAGTGGACACACACATGCCAGTCCTTGTTAAGGCAAGAAATCTGGTAGGCTGAGACTTGTTTAGGGGCGACTTTTCTGCTGTCAGACAAACAACAACAGAGGGACGTCACAGGTGGGGAGAAAACCCGAGAGAATATGCCTCTGTTCTCTTGTGCAGCTGACACAAAAGCACACACACTTGTTTTGATTTAGGACAGCTTGTGTGTGTGTGTGTGTGTGTGTGTGTGGGCAAATAGTAGTCTTTCTCACTGAATAGTGTAAAGGGCAGTGTGTTTGTTCATGTGTGACAGAGAGAGTGTGTAGTGTGTAAGACAATGTAACGGATCTAATCATCAACACACATCTGACCTATTGTCCTTCAACCGATCCACTGAATTCAATGCAGAATGTGTGTGTGTGTGTTTTCCCAGTTTACCCACTTGGCCTGTGTGACCAAATCCCAGAGGCCAGTCGCAAAGATACATTTGTGACCTTGACTTTGTGTTACCAGTGGTCAGTGTGTGTGTGTGTTTGTGCACTTGTGAGAGCACACATGTGTGCAAATGAAGGATCAGTGACTGGATTGGATGCAAGGGAAACTGTGTATTTGTGTGTGACTTTCAGTCTGGGGAGTAACTGCAGCCTCTTTCTGGGATTGGGTGTGTGGAATGTGTGTTCTTGCATAACGTGTGTGTGTGTGTGCGTGTGTGTGCGTGTGTGTGCGTGTGTGTGTATGCGCCTCTCTCTCATGTGGCCCAAGCAGATGTGTCCTGCTCTCGATGTGGTTTCCCCCCTTCCACTGCCACATCTTACCCGACTAAATGCAGCCCAGCTCTCCATCGCTTTCATTCTTTTCTGCCTGTGAGTTTACCTCCATACTGAACCTCACAGGTGAAACACACAAGTTTCCTCCAGTTTTATGTCTCCTTTCCGTTTCCCTTTCCTTATTTATTTCTTGGTGCGAGAATCAAATGAAAAGTGAGCGGAGATAGGGGGAAAGCCAGTTTTAGTTTTACTCTTAGAGGGAAAGTCGTTTATTTAAAGCGCCTTAACACCACTAATTATTTGTTGCAGCACCATTTTTTATCTTCCTCGTGCATTTTAATTAGCAATAGTTTTTAGTGGCGGGCTGCCTGTACTAAATTAGCTGTTTCAGAGAGACAGAGAGGGGGAGAGGGAGAAAAAAACGGGGGTGAAGATGAAACAGAGCAGCCGAAACACACAAGCAAAATACTCATTTTATCCCTTCGCTTGTTGGTTCGTTGGTTGCTGCTCGAATATTCAGAATTTTAAATGTTGCGGTTTGTTTCCCATTTTTGAGTTGGTTTGTCTTTGAAGAAATAAGCAGGATAAGCTGTTTAAAGCGCAGAACGTCGTTCCTTGTAATTGATGAAGGTTGTCGCAATTTTTGCAGTTGCAGGAAGTAGTGATGAGTAAAACTGTTGTCAACAATACTTTTGACCTTTAACCTTTGGACTTTGGTCTTAGCCCACGAGAGTTATATCTGTCAGCTGTATGTCAGTTGTAAGAATTTTTGCCAAAGGTAATTGTGTTTCAGCAGAGTCTATACATTTTAACACCCACTCTCACGCACGCACGCACGCACGCACGCACGCACGCACGCACGCACGCAGACATTCACCAGCTAAACTGGGTTATTAGAGCGATTTACATCATAATACAGGCGTCTGGTTGCTTCAATAGCGTTGTGTGTGGGAACGTCTTGGTAGGAACAGCTGTACACTCAGACAGGAGAAGAAAACAGGACAGCAGCGTTATATATCTTCTCTGATGTTGACGTCAAGCTGAACAGCAGACAGACCGAGTATTATTAATGTTTGCTGTTTGGAATTTTAAATCGACAAGAAAAACTCCATCTGCAACGAGGAATTTGTCCTTTTATTTATATGTATCCTCTTTAATCGACGCTTTTCCTGGACCTCATACGTGCCACTGGACACAAACCAGCACAAACACCACCTCACATGCTGAATTAACGCAACACATTCATTTTGATAGCCTGTATTTTCCTCTCCGACCCCAGCTTTCATCCTAATTGACCCCAAACTGTCACGGTGAAGTAAATATGTGAAAGGCAGAAAAAAAAAAAAGCTGGAATTTTAACCGCAATGATAGTCATCCAAAAGCATTCCTAATGACAAAAAAAGGAGGCGAGGGTGGAATGTGTGTGTGTTTCTTATTTGTAAATGCTGGCTGGGTGCACAACTGTGCCTCATAGGTTTTCCTTATAGAATATAAGGCCCTTTACTCAGCCAGTATGGCATCAAAAAGAGCAAAACAACAAGCAATGGATTATATATACCTTAAACACTTAACATATGCCAGTTAAATACCAGTGACCGACCTCAGTATTTTAAATTCATCACTATGGTTCATGTAACTCATCTTTAAAGACCAGATTCATTATTTTCAATTAATCCTCTTGTCTTTTTAGGGGATTTATGCAAAATAAAAAAAGAAGAGATTCTATTTTATTTGGCTTCGTTTTTCTGAAAGTCCGATGCCTTGTCCTTCATCTCTGCATATGTAGCCTGTTTTTCTGCATGCATATGCTTATATAATGCAATGGCTGTATGGCTGCTTGTTGTAAAATGTGTGTCTTTGGTCCGAGTGCTACAGAGCTCCTCTGGCTGCTGCGAGGCTCGGAGGAACACAAAGCGTCGCACTTGTGCTGGAACGCTGCTATTTACATATCAAACAGCTCCGACCGAGACATTACCTGTGTGTGTGTGTGTGTGTGTGTGTGCGCGTTGTGTGCGAAAGAGAGAGAGAGCACTGTACAGGCAAAATGCCGATCAGTGATGCAAAAAGGCAGCAAACCCGCCCACCCACACCACACACAGGCTCACACACACATGGTTAGTGCTCTCTCTGTTGCCCATTTATTCTATTAATCCCTGACTGAGATGAAAATTTTGATTATAATCCCTGAGGCGCCCCTCATTCAGAAACAGCATCGCTAATGTCTCAAAAGAGAGGGGTTTTTGTGTGTGTGTGTGAGAGAGAGAGTGTACATTAATGTGTGTGAACGGCCATCTCTTTCTCGCCCTCTCTCTCTTTTTTTTCTTTCAACCAAAAGTGGTCATAATTTGAAAACAACAACAACGACAACAAAAAATTGCCTGGCTTGAAAATTGAAATTCAAAAAAGAATTCTTTGTGGATTATTTTAAACAGTAAATACAAATTCTGCTGCCCAGTTGCCAATTGATTTCTTGTAATTAGCATCAAGAATTTAATCCTTTCCTCTATGGGAAATCACTCATAGTTTGTATGTTAATAAGCTGCAATTGATATGTGGCCAGTAAAGAGAATTATTTATCATACTGACCACTGATTTTATTGTGTAATACCAGCTGATAAGCAACATTAGCCTAATAATAATAGCTCATTAGCAAAGATACCAAGGATGGTAAATCCAAAAATTTGCGAGAGACTAATTGATTTGATATTTTTCGCTCAAAAAAATCTGGTTTTCAGTTGTTCATGATGGTGTTCCCACTGAAGAGTCATCCTGGCTTGAAGCCTCATAACATGGGTATTGTTAGTCTATGATCTAGTGATTAGCAATTAGCTTATCATCACTGGCTAATGCTACCCACCTCAATACACATTAGTGCGTTTTTAACACCCATTTATTGTCTGGCTCTGTGTCAGATCTCTCTCCATCTCATGTCTATTCTCGCCCTCCTCTTCCTTTTTTTTATTTTCTCTCTTGGCTCATACATCTGTCTCCCTCCCTGCAACATTAGCAGTCAATGCAAATCCGGGACAGCCAATTGATACTGAATCAATTACAGTATGTTTGGTGTGTGTGTGTGTGTGTTTGTCTCATGCTGTAGCAAGCCTACAAAGAGATTTCACACGCTGGCTGCCATTACTAATCCATTGTCGCTGTCTCTTTCTTTCTCCACATAAGATTTTATTTAGTAGACTCAAGTGCAGCGTTTGAACTCCAGCATTTCTGTCCCAGTGCAGTGAGAATCTCACAGTATCTGCATTCTGAATGAGCTTACTGAATGCAAACGTTTTCATGTGTGCAGAAAACATTAGTTGTAGCCTAACACATAATGCAGACCATTGGAATGACTGGAAAAGCTAATAATCTGCCGCAAAGGCCAGCAGGCTGAATGTTGTTTTATATTCAGCGCTCACAAAAAAACTCCATAAACTGCATATTGACTAAACAGTTGATTATTGTCTTGCTGTAAATGTGTGGGTGTGTGTTTGCAGAGTGTGTCAGCAATCCAGACGGACCTGAAAAACTTGGACTTCATTACTGACAAATTTTGGACGCAGTGATAAAACAAGAAGGGAAAGAAAAGCTTTGTGTTGTTAAAAATAGAATATGAAACACATCTGATGAATTCTATTAAATGTGCTTTACTCTAACTTGTGCTGGGAAAGTCCAGAGCGGTGAGCCTGTTGATTTATCGTTTATCCTGTTTGGTAATGCTTACAGCACACACACATTCAGACACACACCCATATTTTGTTACATAAGATAGTATTAGGGCAGCCGCATTGAATTGCTAAACTAAATCTCGTCTGCCTTTGTCCTGGCTCTTTATTTAAAGGGGCACTCCAGCAATTTAATATTGCACCTACCAATAACATGGACAGACCCGTGAGAGACAAGAGATTACAGGAGATTAAAAAAAGTGGTCCAATTTGAAGCAGCACAAGCTGAGATATCCTGACTTTCAGATGGATCAAGCTTTAAAAACGCTTGATTCTACATTTCTAATAATGCAACTGATACTTATTTTTGTAACCTTCTTTGCTCATAAAAATAAATGTGTGATCTCCGGGTGCATGCTGATGACATCGTGATCACATCATTAGGGTTGACATTGTTCAACTTTTTTCTGTGGCTAAGTTGTCCTAAATGAGGCAAGTAAACTGATCCTTGAGCTCCTCTTCACTGTAAATGACTGAATGAATTTACCCACAACTCAAAGTGTCTGTGAGCAAGACACTGGACTTGTACTTGGTCCAGGGCTGCTGCTCTGAATGTGAACTTTGCTCTCTCTGAGGATTAGGGACGAGCAGAGACAAGAGAGTTTCCCTGTGTCGATCAACAGGCTCAAACATTAATATATTAGTTGTTTGAAGATGGATGTTGTACAGGCAACAGCATTAAACAGCAAGTTATTTTGACTACCATTTTTTACTGTGCAAATTAGATAGATCATTGTAGCAATTACAGGCAAACTGCCTTTAACAGTGAAAGATTTTACAACAGTAGCTGGTGCCTTTTCCTCCGGCAGTTGCACAGGAAGTGATGCATTTTACATGTGCGGTGAGTTTGGAATAAATATAAGAAGAGCTGGCCATGATCACCGCCACCGCAGCCGAACAGACAACAACAACATCAAAGGGTGAAAAAAATCCAAAGAGAAGGACGTCACGCTGCCCACACACTTTGATTGGCAGCTGATCCCTGGGAAACGCGGCACAGACACACCGCAGCGATGATGACCAAAGATGGAGACAGATCTGAAGAAAACAAAAGATCTTCCAGATTATCGTGGTTGGTGAACCACTGTAAAACAACGACAATGACAGAGAACAATAAGACAATAAAAAAAGGCCGGTGTTATTTCCCAGTCTGCAGTATTTGCAGCAGCGACAGTGTGTCAGTGACGTGCATGACGTCAAGCGGACTCCTGTACGTGCTCTGTGATGGAGGATTGTTTATTGATCTGGCTCGTCGTGTTTATGCAAGCGATTTGACATCCACGCTACATCTCCTCCTTCGCGTTGAGAGGGAAAGCTGCTGTTTTTGGCTCCCTCGCTGCTCGCTGTGTGTGTGTTTATTCCTGCGCACTCACAGGCACACTCAGCAACACACGCGCTTGGTCTGCTCAGGAGGTGCACGAGTAACTCAGCTCTCTTATTATGTTGAAGGCAGTTGAAGGCCTGTTCATAAAACTGTTTATACACTACAAAGCTTATTTATATAGGCCACTGGATTACAGACTGCCTCTACACACATACCACACACACACACACACACACACACACACACACACACACACAGAGTATATTCACATCTCACAGGCTAGATATGTGTTCATTTGTCCATGCTTCTCTTTGTGTGTAACTGTTCATACTTATGCAGCATGCCTTCGTGTGTGTGTGTATGTTTGTATGGCGTGAGTAAACATTAAAAAGTGTGTGTGTGTGTGTGTGTGTGTGTGTGTGTGTGTGTGTGTATGAGCTGGCAGTGTGCAGTGTGAATGCAGGACATCCCCTAGTGAAGTATGCCAGGGCTGAGCTGGCAGTGTGTGTGTGTGTGTGTGTGTGGCCAGTGTGCGTGTGTGTGTGTGTGTGTGTAGGGGCCTGGCTCCTTGCTCTGGTTTCATGTTCCCCATTTGGCTGAACTACTACTACAACTGCAACAGCAGCACGTGCACACACACACACACACACACACACACACACACACACACACACACACACACACACACACACACACACACACACACACAGACACGCACACACACACTGTATGTCTAATCTTTTATTTTGGCATAGTGAGTTTCAGGCTTTATCTTTCCTCGTACTCCCACCACCTTTTCTACTTTACCTCCTTCTTCTCTGCAAATCAAAAGCATGTTCAGTGTTGAATAAAGTGGTTGTCAAAGCAGAATAACATGTGTAACTCTTGTGATCACAAGCAGCTCTTTTTTTTTTTTTTTTTAAAACATGGACATCTCGCTGTAAATATGCAAGACGAGACAAGCAAGGCCCCTGATGGCACTGAACAGTTTGTTCTCCTAGAGGAAAACTGTGTCACAGCTTCAGTCTAATATCACCAGAACATACAAGGAGCCCAAAACAAGCTCAATCATTTACAGTCATAATGACAACACTAATAAAGTTAGTGTTGTGTTAGGTCATGTTTTAAGAGGAAACCAGGTTTCTCCAGAAGAATGCTCCAGAAATTTAAACAATTAGTCACTTGATGAAACGGCTGATTGAAAGATAATAAAAATCACTCACTTATTTACATGTTGTTGTTTTTTTTTTTCAGACAAAAAAATTGCAAACATAAATCACTGGTTTCTGTTTCTCAAATGTGAGGATTTGCCGATTCTTTATTTTTGCAAATGAAGTATATTTAGGTTTTCGGACTGTTGGTCAGACAAAACAAAGCATGTGAAAATGTCACTTTGGGCTCTGCACAAATGTGATGCCTAGTTTTCACTATTTTAGCATTTATGTACTTTTTAAAAAACTAACATTAATATGTAATGAAAAAACGAATAGATTCAGCCTTAATAATGCTCCTTCTTCATCTCCTAAGGCTAATTAAACAGCTGGATTGCCTAAAAAATGCATTGTCACTTAACATAAGATTATTATTCTCAGCTGAAGAGAGAGGACGCTTTGGAGATACGTGGTCATCACAGGCCAGTCTTGAAAAGCAGCTCACATATGTCTTCATTTTCTTTTCATTTCTGTGTGTGTTTGTACGAGGCCTAGTGTATGGTTCGACCCCGACTGCATTTACAAGTTGATGCCAGTTAACTCGTATTATGTTTTATGTAAATATATGTTAAGACATTTTATTACATCACTGTAAATATAAATACAAATGATTCCCCCTACGGTGTGGGGGGGGGGGGGGGGGGGGGGGGGGGGGGGGGGGGGGGGGGGGGGGGGGGGGGGGGGGGGGGGGGGGGGG
>JAQLOL010000003.1:2886926-2899148 GCA_029783665.1 Naso thynnoides | reverse complement strand
TCTCAGGCGCGAACAACAGCTGCTCTGTGCTGAACACACACACACACACACACACACACACACACACACACACACACACACTACCTTTCCTGGCTTTAGCATATTAGCATATTAACCCACTGTTAGTGTTCAGTGCAAGCTCCATTCCTTTTTTTATCCACCTGCATACGGACACCTCTCTCTCACACACACACACACACACATACAATTAATCAGGGCCATTTCAGATCAGTTTGCTGGCATGGAAACGGTGCCATGGAGGGTTAAAGAAGGAAAGTACAGAAAGAAAAAAAAAAGTTCAAACACACATAGAAAAAGAAAAAATAAGAAGCAGAATACCACTAATGCCCCTGACCTGCCAGGCCCTCCACTTCTAGAGGCAGAGGACCGCACGTAGGGAAAGATAGATAGACAAGGCAGAAAGAACGAAGGAGGAAGTAAAATATACATATTTTTAACCTTTGTGGAACTGCTGCTTGTGTAACTGAGTGCAATGCAGAAGCACATTTATATTTACACCGACAGCCGGGGTCAGGAGGTGCAGCAGGAAGGAGAGGGTTACACACTTTCTGTAAATTTACTCTGCTGAGCTGCCACCGCTGCTGCTGCTGCTGTTGGCTGCCTAGCAGGTTCAGTGAGTTTGATGCCTTGCTTAAGGGCACTTGCATGTCGGTTGACTGTCTGCCTGTAGCACAGTGGTAAAGTGGGTGCAACAACTTGAGTTTCAACTTTGAAGTTCTCACTGTGTCATTCTCAATAGTATTCTGATGCAAGGGTTTATTTCTAGTTTTGTACTACAATCTGCTCCTGTTTCATTTTCCTCTGTTTTCGTTTTCTAGTGGGCGATGTAGTGCCTTGCTCAAGGTTTTTTTGTTGCATTGATATTTATAGATAAGTTCTATTTAGATAGAATTTACAGTTAAAGATATTTTTTTCCTTCCTAGACTTTGCCATGGTAATCAAACACTGTACTCTGCACGCTTTTGTCGGCCCATTTGATAAAACACGCCCTTCATCACTATCATATTGTGCATGACACACCGTCTTTTAAGCTTGTAAAAGCTCAAAGGTTACATGTCGAGTGTGAGAGTTGCATGACTGAAATGTGACTGTAAACATGCCTTAAATAAGTCATGAAGTCTACAGTTATCAGTTAGGAGCTCACACAGATACACTGTACACACACACCTCAAAGAAGCAGACTACAAAGTATCATGACGTTTCCTGATAATAGAAGAGTAAAAACTGAAGCACAGCTTTAGCAAACAACTCATAAAGATGGTTGTGTTATGTGAAAGTTTTGCTTTTCTGTGTGCAAAGGAATTGAGGTACCTTGAAATCTGCATTGATGCGCCATTATTTAATATTTTGACATTCCTCTCAGTAAATGTTTAGCAATGAAAGGTGTAAAAATAATATTTTGAAATGTCATTATCATGAACCGAAGACCTTGCATACAGTCAAGCTTCCTTGAAGAATGAAGGAATTCTTGCTTTCACTAATGCTTTATAATTATTCATCTTTGTGTAGTTAAACTGCATAGACACCAGAGGTGTAAAATAAACTGTGTGTAGAAAGTTTAAAAGAGGCTGTGTGTATACAACACAATACAATACAACACATTGCAATACGTTATATGTATTTGTGTCTTTACAGCACCTTTGTAACTGCACATGCAGTGTATGTGAGTGGACATGTGGCAGTTTTGCTTAGCTGTTTTACAGTATATAGATGTCACGTGGTTATGTCTTTTACCAAGGGTCACTGGGTGTATTCTGTATGTACTGTAAGTGTGAGTGTGAGCACCATATGATAGGGCAAGTGCATGTGGACTTGTGTTTACAGTGTAGGCCCTTACAGTGAATGCAACATGAACTGTGAACTGGACACAATGGCCCACACCCGCAGGTAACGGGTAACGGACAGTCAGTTTATGTAACAGGCCCCATTGCGGTACGCAGCTCACTCATTTCTTCACTTGTGTTCTTGCCAGCGCTTCATATTTTCACACTAGCTGATATGAATATGCATAACACCTTCTGAGTTAATTTTAGTGCAGAATTAATTGATCTTTCGCCACTTCAAACAAGATACAGTCCGAGTCACAGCGCTGATTGTCTGCCCTCAGTGATGCACATTAAAATTCTGAATAAGGTCGTCGGTGTTGTGATATTTCAGCATGTTCCAACATGAGGAATCAGAATTGTCGGATCCTTTTCAGGTCTGGCTGATAAGTAAGCATATTTTAGCTTTAAATTCTCTGTTCACATGCTGAAAGCTGAAACGTGGCCTTTCATGCTGCAGACTTCTCAACTGGGTATGTGCATCAGAGTGTCAGCCAAATTAAACATCACCATACATGTGAGTGTATGTTTCAATGGTTAAGGTCTCTGACCACTGCCGCAGTGCTCTGTTAAAACATGCACACATGAATCCCCTGAGGTCTGTAAGTGGTGTAACTTACTGTTCCTACCTTTGGCCATATCTCTCCTCAGCCCCTCTCCTGCAGGTTGTTTGTGGCAGCATTTACTGCATTAAAAATGAGAGCTGCTTGGCTTGAAGCTACCATATCGGCTACCTTCTTTTCTCCCTGTGCTCTAATCTTATGTAAACATAGAAATCAGCTTCCAGCTCTTTCTGGCAGATACAGGCCAGCAGTGATGTCCCACTGTGATACATCCCTCTAAAGCCTGGATTAAAAGTTTGGAGGCACAGGGTGGTTAGGGGAGGGGAGTTTATGTAGGAGTTGGGGGGTTGTGTGTGTGTGTGTGTGTGTGTGTGTGTGTGTCGAGGGGGGCAGCTGTCATCTCTTCAGTGTATTTATACCTGAGAATAAAGGAAGAAAGATTGAACGAAGGCCTCAGTTTGGGTGCAATCCAGATGGTTTTTATGAAGGTGGTCAGACTTTGCAAGAGCACATCTAAAGAAAAAGCTATAATTGTTCAGGAGAAACAAATGTGTGCACACAAGGTTAGAGTACAAATGAGAAAGCCAAATCTATTTTTTCATTAATGAGAGGATGGCAGCACTGCGCTTTAATGTGTCTATTCTGCCAGAAATGCTCAAGAAGACAAGCATCCCAAAAAAGAGACAAAGATAAAGTGGAATGGAGAGACAAAAAAAAATGATACCTTCACCACACTGAAAGAAGCACGTTGTGACGTGACCCATGTCCGGCTTCATGTTCACGTAAAAGCAGCTGTCTTCAAAGACATTTTATGTATGTGTGAGTGTGTGTGCGCGTGTGTATGTCTTTATCTGCGTCTGTGGCTGTCCGTGTGTATCTGTGTCTGTGAATGATCTATGGTTTGTGTTTACTGTGCCATATTTCGGCCTGGCCTTCCGTCAACGGCGTACAAATGATAAATTGCGGATGTCCATTGGATTCACCCGAGCACCTGTGGTCCCTTGCTCCCCCGGCCGTGTGGCAGAAGAGCTGAAATAATAAATAAATAAGCAAAGTGAGAGATAAACAAAAAGGCCTCTTGGGTATGGAACTTTTTCCTCAAGGGCTTTTTTCTGGATGCAAGATTTATGGAGGATATTTAAAAGACACCTCCCGTTTTTTTAAACCTAAAGACACAGTCACAATCATCCACCTCTGACCTTTTTGGCTTATCACATCTAAAATGATTCAAGCTTGAGAAGCTTTTCCATCCTGAGAGTTAATTTTAAAGCTGTGACTAAGTCATTTTCACACAATTGATTACCTTGAGTGATTAACAACTCTTATCATGTCATTCTTTAGTCTAATAAACAGTGACTCTCAAGTTTTCACTCCAAGACCCATAAAGTGAGACAAATTATGTTAATATAAAATGTTAAAAATAAAGCCTAAAATAGAGCCCCATTAACTTAACAGTCAATTTGTCCAATTTAAGAAGCTGGAACCAGCCACTTTTAGGTTGGGCAATTTTCCTGAATGAACGATTTTAACAGTAAATTGTAATCAAAGTCATTGCAAAAATAATTTTCTCTGTTTTGACGAATCTATTCATGGACAAATAATTTCAGCTCTGCTCATTATCTGGAAGTGAGACTTGGTGCTTTCGAAGAACCTTTTCTCTTCTCGTTGCCCTCTGTCTCTCCATCTATTTTTTTCCGCCTCGACTCCCGTCTGTTAGTGTGCTAGCTTGGTCAGAGAGGGGAGCTCTTAAAAACTTAGACATCAGTTTATCTTCTAACTGCTCTTATTTATTGTTTATTTAGTATGTTTTAGTTTCCCTCTGAACCTGCAGGTTATTGCCTGACTGGTCCAAACACAGACTGTGAGAATCCTTCCTGGTTTGGATGAGATGATGCTGATTTGGATGAAGAGTGTGTATGTAGGCCATTGTTACAGCAGAGCTGTGACCGGATCAGGACCTCTGTGTTTTTTGGGTCACACCAATTAATTTCTGATGGAGACGGCTTCATTATGCTCGCACAAGAACTCTCACACATTTACGTGTGAACCTTTTCCCTTTAGTTTCTGCATTACATTGGTCTATTCTCATAGTCCCCATCTCTAATTTCTTTTTTAACCTATTTTGTGTTAAAATTCGTGATAGCATGCATCTGTGTGAACTTAAAAAGAGGTTTTAAATGCGTTTTTTTTTCTCTGCTGTGTACATTGGCCTGATGTCTGAGTTATGTTTTGCAGAAATAACTTGTCAGCTCTGTTCCTCCCCTTATAACATGTGCATGGAACTCTATTTCAGTGTGTGTGTGTGTGTGTGTGTGTGTGTGTGTTTGTGTGTGTGTGTGTTTGCTAGTCTGACATCACACAAGACTTAGTTTTGTTGACGACAGAGGCCTTCAAAGCATCACTGCTCCTTCTGCTCCTCCACCTTTTGGTTTCTGTCTCAGTTTCTCCTGGTTTTTCTTATAGTCTCCCTCTATGTGTCCCACCCGTATTTCTCTCTCTCTCTCTCTGCTGTGTTTGTGTTTTCTCGGCCGGCTTGTCTCAGTAACAGTAAATACCCTTGCTACCTGACACAGATCCACCTTTCTACTTGACCGCGCACACAGAGAAGGGCAGCTGTGTGTGCGTGTGTGTGTGAGAGGCAAACTGTGTATTCTCCAGTGACCCTCTGCCCTCTGGTTTAAAGGACTGAGTGAACGCACACTCTCACACACACACTCTCCCCCAAGAAGCCCCCTTCTCTGAGATAAAACACAGGTTTAATCTTTGACACTGTGTCCAAACTGGCCTCTTTGCAGGTGAGGAGAGCCTCCTGGGGAGTGTGTGTGCATGTGTGTGTTAGAAGCTGTTAGTTTCGGCCTGACCTAAATGTGGAGGACAATAGCCTGGAGGCTCTGTGTGTATTTGTGTGTACCAGCTACGTGGTGTGTGTTGTCCTTTTTGCTGCCTCTGTGTGTTTGTGTGTTCCCCTTTTTTGGTTTTCCTCTCAGTCTGCCTACACAATTTCAGCCTCGATCTTTCTTTAGTCAGTGTCACTTTCTTCTTCTTTGCACAACACTCCAAAAATAAAAAATAATGATAATAATAAAAAAGAAATCGGGCATTTTTAGTACATGGCTTGATTTTTGGAGTTTGCTTAATTTAGTCTTTTCTGGTGCAAAAAGTCCAAAGATAAGAGTTTTATTTATTTTTTTTATTTGAAAAAAAATTAACTGAAATGATCTGTTGTAGGTGCACTGTAAAAGCAAAAAAGGTGCAAAATGTTGGTTCACAGCTGCATTAAGGGGCCCTTCTTGCTGGATTTTTTCCCTACATTCAAGAGACACGATCATGATCATGATTCACATGAACACGACGACACTTTTAACCCATGCAAAGCATCTAATATCTAATCTAATCTCCTGTCATCACTGTACATACAATCTCAAGTCTGTTCAATATGCTTCAGTGCTGCAACAGAGCTAACCAGAGCTATTTTACATAAGTACCAAATAAAGTTAGTTTCATTTTCAGTTCTCCTCACACATTCGCTGTCTCACACTTGCCCACACAGTGCACCTTGGTTGTCACTGTCTGTTCAGTTCTGCCTCTTTCTCTTACTGCTCGTCAGACAAATATCACATTAATTCACTTACTATCCCTGCCTGAAATGCTCATGGGCAGAGTTCAACCTTCGTGCAAACTAGGTTGAGAGGAGGTCAACTCCTTTTAGACCAACTGCAAAGCTGGTTTAATGCACGTCACTGTGACTGTCTGAAAGGGACATCAGGAGGGATTTTAAGACTGTTGCTTCTCCTAAACCAGGGGTTATGCCAGCAATCATTTTAAAACAAAAACCAGTTTCCTCTTATTTGCTGTGACAAGATAAGTGGCTGTTTCTGTTTTTCTTTTTTTAGAGAAGGACAGGACTGGACACCACCAGCAACACTTGTCAAGAAATTTTGTGTTTCATGGCAGTGAAGTCAAACTCAGAATCTCATGTTATACGATCATCTGTTGGATCGCCACAAGCTGGCGCTGACTCATTCCAAGGTGGAAAATCAGTCCTGCTGGCCAAATCTGTGCTATAATAGATGCCTAGAAGTGGTATTTTGTGCCCCTGGCTTCTATAAAATCCCAGAATTCCTGTTTCTATTGCAGCGCTCTCTGATGATGGTGATGTTTCAAATGGAGATATTGACCTTTTAGGAATATTTACCATGTAATGCAATTATACCACTAATGGATTTGGCCCACTGATCTTTTTATGCACTGTGTCAGCGGGCCAGTAAAACATTGCTGGCTTTATTACAACACAGACACACACACACACGCACACACACACACTCACCATGCAGACCAGTCGGGCCCTGTGCTCATTTGCGTGTGTATGTTCAACATCTATAATCCTCCCTCCCTTGTGCAATCACACACAGGCTCAAACACACATACGAGCATGCATACACACCCAGCCACAAACACACACGTGTGCACACCAGACCCCTTGTGAGTGTGTGTCTGCCAAGTTGGACGGCAGACTGCCAGCAAAAAAGGGGGCTGTGATTGGGGTGAAGGCTCATCTGCTGGGGTTAGCCAGCTATAGCCAAACACACACACGCACACACGCACACACACACACACGCACACACACACATGCACATACAAACCCTGACCCAGCGCCCACTAAGATTAACAGGACTAATTAGCCCAACACGGCCCCCAACCTTAGCTATAGCAGAGGGGCGTCGGTCTCAGGCCGGGGTTACAGGAGTGCGGAGCTGTTTGTGTGTGGAATGCAAATGCTTTTTGCCACTGGGGTCAGATCGGTGATGAGTTGGAACCAGAGAGTGCTAATGAGCTACTTTCAGGTGGTATGAGTACAGTTAAAGTCAAACTGATAGGCCTGGATTATGGCCATATGCCCCATTTTACAGATACATCAGATTAAGTGACTGCATCTCATGGTCTTCATGATTTTTTGTGGAGTTTTTTGGTTGCTTTTATAGGTTTAGTAAAATTTCCATTAAAGTTTATTGTTTAAAAGGGTGCTGCACTGATTTCATACTTATACATGTCAGGATTTACTTGTTATGAGAGCTATTTCTCAGCCGTTGAAACCAACTGTATGGCTCTGGAACTTTACTAAAATTAATAAAATAACTCTCAGTGATGTCATCAGGGTTATCTGCAGTTAGGCTTGAAACACGTTTTCACAGAACACCTGAATTATAAAGTGAGAGCATGAATCTTGAATGACAAGGGCATTTAACAGGCGGTGTATAATGTAGGACACTGTTGAAGTGCATTATGGGAATCATGGGATTAAGTCTGTCTGGTCTAAAATTAAGACATTTTTTAGCCTCTGCTGTTTCAATTTTGACCATTTTTTCTTTTTTTGGAGGCCCCTCAACTTTATGGGAATGGCATAGTAAATCACTGGAGCAGAGTTTGCTGTTTTAAATAGAGATCCTTTTTAAAAATGTTTATTTATTGTCTGTATGTGTGTTAAAAAATTATTTTCAGCTGATACATTCGGCTCTAACTCCAGTCAAGGGAATTTAGGACTTTTGTTTCTTTGGCATGATGGAACCCACTCAGCCAAAAGTTTTTTGTTAGCGTGTTAATAGAAATAGATTAGCAATACTCTTTTCATTTGGTAACTCACCTGGAAACAGAAAATGAAGAAATTTGCTCATTAACTCTTTATTTGTAATTGAAAGCTACACTAGTTCTGATATGAAAATGAATTTCCCATTTTCACGGTGTCACTTTAAGCTAAGACCAGGGATAGGGCTGACTGCAAACACCTGTCCTGACTATTCTCACACCTACCGGTCAGTTCCTCTTTCACACGTCTTTTTGCATTCACGCACACGCTCACATCTGGCTGCAGGACTGACAAAAACAGGTAGTGAGAAACGTAAATGTCTGTTGGGGCGAAACATTTCTGTCTGTGATGGGACTGATTTATGTATGAATGAGTGTGTCTGTGTGTCTGCATGTGAGTCATGGTGGTTTGTGTTGTGCGCTCTCGTTGTCTCGTCTAAATATACCAGTGGATCATGAGAAAGATTTTGTTTCTTTTTTTTTGTGTGTGTGTGGCTACCAGCCTTCTAACACATATTGCCACATTGCTGCTGCCTTTCATTCCTGCTATTACACCATTTGCGAGCGGAAAAGATTTAAATAGGAGCCATTTTAAGGCCAGATACTGCATTTACAGAGCCATGATGGCCGTCAGGGGTTTTGGAATGATATGCTGCTGCCTTGTTGAGACCTTGAGGCACTTTTAATGGAGAGAAGAGGAAGAAAGGAGGTGGTGGGAGGTTATACATAAGCCTGTATTAGCCGGGCGGAGAGCGACAGTTTAGAAAAGAACGGCAGAGAAAAAGAGAGCGACATGCAGACACACACAGAGACAAAGAGGGAGGGCAGATGGTAGAAAGAGACGGTGCGATGTGTGAAAAACAACAGTTAGCCTGTGTCTTCACTGAGTGCCAGTCTGGCCTAAATATGGCATTCTTTTGACACTTTCTCCCCTCACACACACACACTCCCTCTCTCACACACTGTTTCTGCAAAAAAATACTAGACTACGTGAAGTCAGTAACACTAGTCGTGGGTTAAAATAGCCTTTTTAAACATATTTTAGCACAAGAGCTGTAAGCACAAAGCCGTAATCACAAGCTGACATCACACCAGCCTTTTGCTTTCTCAAAACAGTACATTTGTATTTAATTACAATAATAACAGTAACTGTGACTCCATTCCTGGCAATATTGACTGTATGAGTAAAATATGACCAGTGGCAATGTTATTATTGGCTTGTGATTACTGCTACACTAATGAGCAAAGAAAAAAAGCTTTGAAACAGTTATAAGCGTCCATTAACCTCGTAATGCAAGTGGAACAGATACTTGTTAAAGCTGTGATATTAACTGGCTGACGTGTTTCAACAAATGACAATTAAGACATGTATTGGTATCACACAGTCTTCTGGTGAAATGATGTGAGGGGATGTTTTTAATTAAATCGTCACTTTGTGTTCTGCATTTTAGCCAGCGGCTAAATGTGCTACAAGGTTATAGAATGTCCCAAACACAGCTCAAGAAGTCCTTTCTTTCATTCGTTCTTTCTTTCGTTCTTTCTTTCGTTCTTTCTTTCGTTCTTTCTTTCGTTCTTTCTTTCTTTCTTTCTTTCTTTCTTTCTTTCTTTCTTTCTTTCTTTCTTTCTTTCTTTCACTCAGTTTCTCTGCCTGCACCACTTGAGATAAGCGTCCAGGATATGTTCCTTCAACCCGCATGACCCTGACAGACAGCACCAAACTTAATCCCACACACACTCACACATACATACACGTCTTCGCCCCCTCTGGCTCTTCCTCCTCCTATAGGTAGATGTATAGGGAGGTAAGGGGGGCGGTTGGGACACGTTTTTTGGCAGCGGTTAGTAGGCAACATACAGTATATACACACACACATACACACACACACACTATATGTTTCAACTTGATTTACAGGCCTCAGCTGCATGGAAGGGGAGAAAGAAAGGGTGGGGGGCAAAGACAGACACAGAGAGAGAGAGAGAGAGAGAGAGACAGAGAGAGAGAGAGAGAGAGAGAGACAGATGGGGGGAGTATAGTTTACAGGTAGCACGTCTGGGAAAAGAAGTCATATAGCTTTTGTATAACAGTTTTAAACATAAGTGGTGCAGGATTTTACAATGTCTGGCTGAGGCTGCCCTGCAGGGAAAAGTGAATTTTCAAGTTGGGAAATATTAATTTGTGTACCTGAAATATTCAGGTTTCCAACCTTGAAAAAAACATCTCGATTGTTATCAAATATGTAACACGCAAGCCTATGTGACTTTAAAGACAGAAAGTGATGCCATACAGCACAGCTGTTTCCTTGTCCTGTCGCCTCTTATCATGCAACTGAAAAAAATATTTCGAGCACTTAGAAAAAAAACCCAACAACATACAAATTATACAAAGTCTGAAGTTAATCTCAGGGGTTAATCTCATTTTGACTCTGCAGTAACTCATGCCATTTAATGCAGCAACTAATGGCAATAAAAATGTTTTGTACCGTGTAGCTGTTGCAGGCTCTGCAGGATTGAAACCAGCAAACACTGGCAGGTTTTTGTAATAGGCTGGGTGACCTTCTTATCAGAAAACATTTTTTAAAAGATTGCCTAACGTCTGTTATGAATATGGTGGCCTCCTGGGTTGTTAAGAGCTTAAATGTGAGCAGTTTGTGTGTGTGTGTGTGTGTGTGTGTGAGGCCCTGAGGGTGCCTGAATGTTTCCTCTTTCATTCTCTTGTTCTTTCAATTTTTTTTTACCATGAGGGCATAAAAAT
This sequence comes from Naso thynnoides, assembly GCA_029783665.1. Lineage (NCBI taxonomy): Eukaryota > Metazoa > Chordata > Actinopteri > Acanthuriformes > Acanthuridae > Naso > Naso thynnoides. Next base: position 2,888,406 of record JAQLOL010000003.1, on the reverse strand, counting down.
CCTGCTGAAGTGCTGAATGATTTGCTTTTAATGCTGAAAGAGGTTGAGTCCAGTGTGTGTGTGTGCGTGTGTTTGTGTTTGTGTGTGTGTGTGTGTACTGCTATATGATGAGTGATGTTTATGTTGTGTCTTTCTCTCACCCTCCTTCTGTTCTGAAGGAGACAGAGAAAGAAAAAAGAAAGGGAGGAGGTAGGGAAAGAGGAGGAGGGGGGGCTGGTAATAAAATGTATGGCAAGCCTCTCGTCTCCCTCTATGAAAAAGTTGTGTCAGTGCGTATTTGGTTCTAAATCGTGTCTGGACCTGACCTGACGTGAATCCCGGCACTCTCCACTTGCAAGGAATGGACCCTGTTTATGCTGGAACTGAAGCAATTTCTCTTTTGTCAGGAGCCTAAAGTCTCTCTTTCTCTCTCAAAACGAGAGGATGGATAGATAGATAGACAGACAGACAGACAGACAGACAGACAGACAGACAGACAGACAGACAGATAGGCATGCTCCTGCAGGCTCTTTCCATAGAAGTGTTGGATATGAATTACCCACCTGCTCCTGTCTTATTTTCCTCAGCATTTTTTGCATTTATTGGAAACTGACAGTCGACAGCAGACAGGAAATTACAGGAGAGAGATGCCGCGAGAGTCTGCAGCCACAACTCCACACTTGGCTCCAAGCTGTCAGGGCGCCCGTGCCCAAGTAATATCAGTCCCATTCCCAATTGGGTCATGAAGTATTAAATAAACATTTAAAGATCTAGATCAAGCATAAAAAAAAAAAAGTAAATGGATTTCAGTGTCACTTGTCACGTGTGATTCCAGTCCTCAAATGTTTGACAGAGAAAATGTAAAAAAATGTCTCAAAGAACCTTCAAAAAGTGTTGTCTTAAAAAGGTATTACTCTTCTTATTCTTCACAGAAACAACATGTGGACACTCCTCTACCTTTATCTCTGGGGGGAAGTATGGTTTCTCAATTATCTTTGTTTGGCTAGCCCCTTCCGACCTGTGGCTGTATTTACGCGAATGCCCATTTTATCCATGGCTTTTAGTGGCATATAAAAAAATCACTTCCCCATCAAAATGCCCTCTCCTAATAGCTTTTCAGAGTTGTTTGGGAGCCGTTTGGGTATGGTCATTAGTGGACCAGGAGTGTGTTTGATTGTGTGTGTGTGTGTGTGTGTGTGTGTGTGTGTATGGTGTTTTGGACCGGCTGAGCGGCGCTACTAGGTTATCCTAGGTGGGGTTAGGGTTGGAGTGAGGGAAGGGGGGCATACAGACTGTGCCTACGAGGGTGGGGTTGAATAGAGTTTAGGAGTGTGTGTGGTGCAGCACTTAGGCCATACTGGGCCTGATGGGAATGCCAGGCCCCCACACCACTTTCCAAATCACTAATGGAGCATGTTTCGGCTTTCTCTCTTTCTCTCTCTCTCTCTCTCTCTCTCTCTCTCTCTCTCTCTCACACACACACACACACACACACACACAC
>JAQLOL010000003.1:2861186-2876480 GCA_029783665.1 Naso thynnoides | reverse complement strand
TTATACTTAGACATAACTCATTTATAGGTTTAAAGTTGCAAGAATGTATTACTACACGATGCAAACCTCAAATTTTTTTCACAAATATCTCAATTTTGAATGTCCATATTGGCATTAAAGCAACATTTCATCCAACTCTCTTGTATTTAATTGGTGCTAAAAAATTAGCAGTAGAAATCTTAAACCCTCAGGGAAACATATAGCTAGATGCCAGCTGATAAAACTACCTTTCATTTCAATTTGTTTAAGTGACCCTCTAAGACATGAGGGTCTCCCAGAGACACCAGAGTGTGAACTATACCCAGCTCTGGTGCACGCGGGTCGATGCCCGATGGCACATAAAGAAAGGAGATACTCCTGGCAGCAGTCAACTCCTGAAGGTCATGGCAGAGAAATCTGTTCAGACCCTTCTGCTGGCAATATGCAAATAAGTTTTTTTTTTGTTTGTTTTCAAGAAAAGTAACGAGTGTTGGTTCTCGTAATGCTTTCAAGAAAAAAACTACTACATCCTGACCACATGGATTTTCTGCAGCTTTTCATGGTAATTCATGCAAACTCTACATTCTAAAAAGTGTGCAACAGATAAGCACTAATTCTACCATAAAACATAATTATTTTAGCAGACTTTTGATGCTGACTTTTGTGGCAGCCTCTTATCCACAGATGTACTTAAAAAAATATTAACTTTTGAAATTATCAGTGTCATGGTAAATATTTAAATAGTTGATACTGATCTTTAATCCCATCACTCAGCACCTGCAGTTGAGGTTGGAAGCACAGGCTGTGCCTCGCTAACTCTTCAAGTGGTCAGCCTGTTGTCCAGTGAGGGAGAAAAAAGTGAGAAGGAAGGGAAATGTGCAAAGTCACTGGAGAAAGCTACCGGGTAATTGTGGCTCAGGAGAGTCATCATCAAGTGTGCTGTCTAATGAAACAACTGCACTGCGGTAATGATACTAAAGGAGGGGAGTGTACCACTAAATAATAAAATGACTGCAGTGTAGTAAAAGTAACAATGTAGGAGGAGCGAATACAGGGTTATAATCAAGTGGCTGCTATGTGCTAATAGCCATGCACGGGGGCACGTATGTTGTGTAGTGTTGTTGATGTTATGTGGTAATGAGCATGATGGCTGGAGAGACAGATAAACTTCTGAGTTGCATGTTTTTTTTTTAACTTTTTTTATTTTGTTTTTCTTCCAGTTTGCTCTCATTCTCATCATTTCTCACTCTCCTGCTATCTCTTCCCTCTCATTATTAGATACTGTGACAGCTAATCTGCTCATTGCCTTCTCTTTATTGTATTAATGTTCTATCTTCAGTAGTAAAATCCCCTGCAGGAAAACTGTCATTGTGTGTGGGTGGGTGTGCATATACATTATTGTGCTATTACATGTGTCTATGTGTCCATATATGACCGATGACAGATTGATTTATGCATGTGTGTATTTTAACATTTATAATACCGTGCCCTTCAAAACATCTTTTAAAATTCTTGTTCATTTGTTACATGTACACCCTACCTTTCTGTTATCTGACAGTGTTGTCTAATAAATATTTCCATGTTTGTGTTACATAACCAGGTAAAGTCATAAGTACACTCATGAAAACACGAGCTTGAATTGCAGCACATGAAAAAAAAAATAATTGGACTCAACTAATTATACAGATTGACTCTTAGTCTCTCCTTGTTGTTGTATAGAAATATATTCAATCAGGTCCAGTATGTTTTAAAATCTTGCAACACAGTGAAAGTTAAACACACACTTATGCAATGTAAATTCTTAAATAAAACCTGCTACTCAGGTTATTTAAAGAAACTCAGAATATCATCCATTTAAATGTAACTTTCATCTTTAAATTTTAAAATTAAGTTGAAATTAATATCGATTAAGCTCAGCACTTCCTGCAAAAGGTTTCACAATTAAAATCAGAAACGGAGATGATATTACACAAAGGACTGTTTCTGTCTGCAGAGAAGCTTAATAAATAATTACTACTGCATTTAAGAATTTATACTATAGTAATGTATATACTACATACAGTGATAATGAGTTATCACGTCAAGTTACCAACTAATTTGCAGGGTGCTGATTCTCACACTCAGCAAAAGGCTCAAAAGCATTGACCAGAGCAAAACAATTTATTAACTAAGGACAATGTCCCTGCCTAGTTGTCTTCATGCACATGCAACATGCAAAATGTCTGGATGAGGTGAAATGTGAAGAAAGAGCGTGACACAGACAAAGGCAGAGGTCGACAGGGAGGGGGCGACAGTCAGAAAAAAAGAAATGCAAGGAAGGCAAAGATGGATTTTGGGAAAGACGTGAGAGCAGGATGAAAAACCACTGTGATAAGATGACATTTGAGAGAGAGAGGACGAGACATGGCAGGCGTCGCGTTCATTTGATGTTTGAGGATGCTGACACGCAGCAGGAAATGAAGGATTATGGAAAGTGTTTGGAAGCATGTAGGAGCTTTTAGCAGGAGCTTGCATTCACGCGCCCACACACACACACACACACACACACACACACACACACACACACACACAAAGTAGTCGTGAAACATGAGCCAAGCTGCCTCACTGCCTCCCTCTCCCATCTAGCACTACATAAGTGTCCGGGCAATGCCCTTGGCTTAATAGGGCTTAATGCCTGTGCTTGTCACTGTAGCATGGCTGGTATTGAGTGTTAGGACATTTCTGAAACGTGCGTGTGTGTTCTCTGGAGTCTCACTAGTGGCTGTATGGCTTTGACATTTACCCCAAGTAAAGAACCGGATGCTATTATTTACCCCTGTCTTCCCTCTCTCTTAGCTTTTCTCTCCTTCCTGCCTCCTTAAAATTCCTGCTGCATCGAGACTTAAAAGTTGAAGCAGGTATTTGTCATCTCTATCTAAACTTAAGGTAGAGGTATCTCTTCTCAAATCTCATCTCTTTCTTTCCCTTTCTCTGACTCTATCTATCTTCATCTCCCATTCTCCATTCTGCTTTCTCTCTTCATTTTTCTACCTCCCAGTGGTGGAGAGTTTGCCTAATGAAGTGGCTGATGGGAGTATATTACAGAGAGACAGAGTGGAGCGGTCGCCTACTCTAAAATCCATTAACCTTACAGTTTCAATCAGCGTACAGACAAGACGGAGCTACGAGTCAAAGAGGAGTGTGTTAGCTCAAGAGTTACACTTTTGTGCCTTGCACTTGTTTTGTTCAATATTTTTGCTTTTATCTCTGTCTGAAAACACACACCTTTGTGCTATAAATATTTTACATTATTACTGAAGCTTACAAGCTTAATTTTTATCAGCTGACAGTATTCTCCTTTGTGAAGCAGGTGTAGTTGAGACACAATAAACTAGGCCCTGTACGCAGTTTCAGTGGTTCTCTTTATCCTTTCAGTATGTTTCCATGCATGTTTTAATTGCTGTAGTTATTGAATTATTTACTGAGTCTCTTTGTCATATATTTTTAGGACTTGACTGCACGTCTAACAGGTGTGACCAGGTCAGACAAAGAAGAAATTTTTGAATATGTTTTATAAAACCTGAAAAGCATAAATTATCTATTAAAGACATACTGGTTACATTTATTTCAAGACAAATGTAAATAAAAAATGTCAAAAAATTATTTTTTGTTTAATTCTGTCTATGATCACCACAGGCATGAAAGACAGTAGTATAATGACTTTGGCACCATGTGGTATCTCTGTATCTTCAGCAGGGATATATAGCAATATTAAAAAATTCACAATACAATAATATCTCGGCAAATAGTCCAGTATAAAAGTTATTAGAATATTTTTAAGAAAACACTTGGATAATTTGTTTGTCTGATTTGTTTGTAATTGTTATTTACTTACATGCTTTGTTTCCTTAAATGCATGTGCAATATATGTCAGGTGAATTGTCTTTGGCAAAGAAGATGATTGAACAATGACTTACAAATGACCCATCTCCGTGCTCTTTTCTTTGTCCTCCAATCATAAGTTCACTGTCTAACATTACTTAGACCAACAAAGTAATTTTCTACCAATAGCATCTTTTTGGCCATTCCTTGAGCTAAACAAGCTTCTTCCTTTGTTTCCTTCTTCTTCCATGAGCTGACTGAGAGTCTTTGTCTGCTGAGATGATGAGTTTTTCACACAGGTGTCCACGGTTCAGCAGGCTTATCTCCACCGGACTTCTTTTTCCTTCTTTCCACAGTGGTGTGCTGCCACCAAAGAGAAAGTGAAATTAAACACGGTTTGGCTTATTCTTGGGAAAGAGCTGCAGTGGTCAATGGTCTCTATAGTTCCCAGTCCCCTCCGTATCGCTCTGCTGTGGCTGAATCATAACTACACTTTTTGCCCCAAAGACCTATCGTTTGTTACCATCACATGTCCTCAATGGCATTGAAACACTGGCTATAACAAGTAAACTGCAATATCGTGAACTTGACAATACTGTGTCATCCCTGGTCTTCAGCGATCAAGATTCTCTGTGGTGATGGTTTGAAGTTGTCTATTGGACTTTTAAAGCTGGTGTCAGCAATGTCAGGAAATCAAGCTGGCATGAAACCCCTACGGAGGCAGCTTTGCTGCACCCTTCCCCCTCATTTTTTTTTGTCTGTAGCTCTGACCCACCATTCGCCTGGCTTGCATTTTTATTTCGTTTGTGATTACTCTCTCTTGTAGATTGATTGTCTTTCTACTTTGGTCTTCCTCTTTTTGGGTTGCTTTGCCATGTTTGCATCTGTTGCTAAAGCTAGAAGAGGAACTTTTTCTTCTGGGTTTTCAGTTGTTGTATTGGGATTTCACCAGCTGAGGGGATGTAAATGCAATTACCCTTTTAGAGCTGCCAATAGGACCATGCACTATTCTCTGAGATGACCTGTGATTGACTGAGGTGTCCATCACGGTTTTCATTTTCTAAAGCCTGTATACAGAACCAAGGAGAGGTGCAGAAGTCTAGTGTTCTTTCAGACCACCTGATTCACAAAATGTTGAAAATTCATTATGGAATTTTTGCCCAAGACATTAAAAATAAACCACCTGCCTCAGCTTTAAGCCATCAAAAATCAGACTAAGAATGACAAAAATAAACATTATCTGGGGAGAACAAACATGTTAATTATCTGCTTTTTTTGGGCTTGTTTAGTGTATGTGCACAAGAAAGCAGATAATAGATCAACACCTTAAGGAAACATTTTGCAAAATTAATGTCTGGAAATGTGACTGCTTCATTTAAAGAAAGGGTGATCCCAAACCATTTGGTCAAAGACTCAAAGGACAGTTCCCATGCTGGATATGATGGTTACCAAATAAGATCTTCTATATACCAAAAGGATAACACATCTCATGATTCAGCCAAGGGTGAAAACATCCAGTGCTATTATCAGTGCTGTCAGTGTCCAGGATGTGAGTGGTTCAACCAGAGGGAAAAAAAAATCAATGAAGCCTTGCTAGTTTTAATAATGTAAATGATATTCACAGGTTAGAGCCTGTGCAGGTGGCCACAATTAGTGGTAATTTGTGCCGATTTTAATGATCCATAATTTAGCTGCCTTTCCAAACTGTTGGTCATGTGGGATAAGTGTGTGTTTACAGAAAAGAAGATAGATAAAAGGGGAGGGGTGGTCAAAAAGACAGAGGACAAAAATTGAAGAAGGGGAAGAAAGTTCCTCTACCAACCTGAAAAACATACAAACAGGACCCCATCTATGCGCATGCACCTGAACACCTTCACATCTCTGGTTTATGACACCACACTAACCTGTCACACTTCAGTATCATCCATTTAAATTAGCATTTGCGTTTTTGTACCGAAGTAAGTCCCATAGCAGGAGCAAAATTGCATCTCTTTTAAATTCACACTCTCACAAGCACAAACACAAATGTTCCCTTTGCAGAAAGGTGTTGAATGAGTTTTTTGCGACAACCTCTGTGACCCTCTCTTTCTGGCTATTACAAGTAAATTGCAATGTGTGGATGTATAAAAGCTTCCATGTAAACCATTTAGTATCACTGCTAATTTGTCATATTCATTCTGCCAGTAATTAGCAGGTGATACATCCCAATTTGTGTCTATTCTTACATCCCACTTTATCTGTTTACATGGTAATGGGATGTTTTGTAATTTATTGTCCAGACATGTAACAGCAAAATAGCTTTTTAGCTAAAAATCACCTGGGATACTTAGCATCAATATTACAACCCCTGCAATGACACCAGTTTATTTATTCTGATGATTCTGACTGCAATAATATGACAGCATGTTTCAATTTATTACATATGGCAACTTTTAATATTTTTGTTGTTGTGTTTGTTTTCTCCAAAATAACTGTCTTTTTATCTACTCCTTTTCTCATATCAGCTTTGACCAAAATTTCAAATGTGATAGTAAAAGATTTTAAATATTTAGGTTTTACAAATAACCCGATTCAACTAAAAATATTTGGAAACAATTTTTGTTGTCAATATTAGATGGATGAATTTATTCCAGGGGCTTTCTGTCAGTATCTCAGTTCTCCTGGTTGTTGCTTTAAGGCTTACCATGTATGTAAACACATGCCCATGTATCATGAATAATCATTCAGTATAGAAAACAGACACAATTCTAGACTTGCATTCCCTCACAGCAGCATTTTGCCCCTAAATACATTTTCTAAACATTTATTTCAGTCTTTTTTGTAAATCCTTGCCTATGAATGATTACAAGAATGTAATGTGGCCTTAACTTTAGTGCTCAATTAATTTGTATTGTTGATGACAATAGTTAAGTGTCAGCTAAATGCCGACGATATAATATAAATGTCAAAATTTTTTGCTTGATTATGTGTATATCCGTTTATAAAATTGTGTATGTCTCAGCTTGTTCACTTTGTCAAATGTAACTACTTACACTGTGCTTAATCATGGAAGGCTCTGAATGGAGGCAATGGGGGTTCGTCTGTCATCTAATCTTGTAAACGAGCTGATGGTCGGCTGTTCGGTTCCCTAATGAGATTACACATGCACTGCGGGTCCCACCACAGGTCACCATCACAGAGGCCATTCAAAGGCAATTATTGTTTTAAATGTTTCTCTCATTGCCATCTCAATGTGACTGTGCATGCTTCACTGAGGGAAGAAGCTTTGAGGCAGACTGAAGGAGTTGTTTTTCCTCTTCAGTTGACCTAAGTGTTTTTTCACTCCTACTGTTTTACTTTCTTTGGGCGGCTGGGGTGTTCTGTTCTGTCTGTGTGAATGGGGAGTATGTGCATTTGTCTGTGGGGTGTTCAGAGCTGGTAGGGGTATGATCGGTACACGAGAGAATACAACTATAAAATACAGTGTACATGAGTAAATTTGCACACATTTGATTTTTTTATTTTTTTATTTTTACTGATGGAGATATACCTTCACACAATAACTGATTAGTCTTGCCATTTTTTCAGCTACATTAAAATATCCCCAGGTTGTCAGATTTCTTTATGTATTTATGCTATTGCCAAAGAACTGAGGAACCATTAATTTAGGGGTTTAAAGGATTTTGCTCTGTTACCTCTCCTTTATGTGTGTATGTGTGTTTGTCAGTGGGCCTCTGTTTAGATCAGTGGGAAGTGGAAGTCCGTCGGGATAGTCCTGTTCCTTTGTTCTGCTGCTGACAGTGGAGGACTCAGAGTCAGTCTAAAGGGAGAAATTATGTCCCAGAGCAGTCTGGGAGAAGAGCAAATGCATACATACATACACACACACACACACACACAACTTCTCACATGCTACTCATGTGGGGCATGACCTCAATAAGAGTTACTGCTGTATTTGAAAAGCCCTCAACAACATGTGCCGACTACTTCTGAAAGCTGTAACAGTTACGCCTAAGGTTCAAATAACAGATTGATTCAGTCAAGTTGAAAACAGTTATCCCTCATAATTTCGTTTGGTACACAGTACTGTTTATGTACAAATGTGTTTTTCTAATTAACATCACTGCAGCATTTGGAAATCCTTGATTTTTCTTAAATGCAAATTAAGATGTTTGAAATAATTCAGTTTTACAACTTTTTCAGTTAAAAAGCCTCCTGACTTAATGTGTTTTTCTCTGTCACAACAGGCAAGGAGGAGCCGACCACCTATACCTGCACGACATGCAAGCAGTCTTATGGCAGCGCCTGGTTCTTGCTGCAGCATGCTCAAAATACCCATGGCTTCCGTATTTACCTGGAAGGTGAACACGGCAGCCCTCTCACCCCACGCATGGGTGGGCCTTCATCCCTTGGTGGGGGTGCAGACTGCCCTTCTCAGCCTCCTCTTCACGGCCTTCATCTGCCTCCTGATGCAAGCCCCTTCAACCTCCTCCGCATCCCTGGCTCGGGCTCTGGTGGAAGGGACAGTGTTGGAGCAGGGGGAGTTGGTGCTGGTGGTGCTGTTGGTGGGGGCCATCATCAACGTTTCCCTCCCACACCGCCTCTCTTCAGCCCCCCCCCAAGAAACCACCTGGACCCCCACCATCTAAGCCCAGAAGAGCTGGCGCTGGCAGCCCACCACCCGAGTGCCTTTGACAGGGTGCTGCGCCTCAATCCTCCTCTGCCCCTAGACCCCCCTCCAACAATGGACTTCTCACGGCGGCTACGGGAGCTAGCGGGCAACACCTCAGGATCCACTCCCCCACTATCGCCCAGCCGGCCAAGTCCAATGCAGCGCTTGCTTCAGCCATTCCAGACGGGAGGGGGAAGCGGAAGTGCAGGGGGCAGCAAACCTCCATATCTTGCCACCCCACCCCCTCTTCCAGGTTCCATGCAGTCACCTGTAGGATCTCAGACCACTCCTACTACCCCTCTTCCCTCAGCAGGAGCAACACCCTCCTCCACCACCCCCTTAAAATCAAAGTGTTGTGAGTTTTGTGGCAAGGCCTTCAAGTTTCAGAGTAATCTAATAGTGCACCGGCGGAGCCACACAGGAGAGAAGCCGTACAAATGTCACCTATGTGACCATGCTTGTACACAGGCTAGTAAACTAAAACGCCACATGAAGACACACATGCACAAATCCTCCTCCCCAAACACAGGCAAGTCAGAGGATGGGCTGTCAACAGCCTCTTCTCCGGAGCCTGGTACCAGTGAGCACATGGGCAGTGCAAGCAACGCCCTCAAGTCAGTGGTGGCCAAGCTGAAAAGTGAGAATAACCGCATGCTGCGTGAGAATGGTGAAGCTGAGGACGATGAAGAAGAGGAAGAGGAAGAAGAAGAGGAGGAGGAAGAGGAGGAGGAGGAGGAGGAAGAAGAGGTAGAGGAGGAAGAAGAGCAGAATGGAGAGAGGACAGCCAGAAGAAACAACAGCTATCACTTTGGTTTAAACCTTGAAGCAGCACGTCAGCATGAAAACAGTGGTATAGGTAGCCGACTGGGATCAGTTGCTGATGAGAGTTCCATCCCTCGCTCCCTGCCTGAGGTGATGCAGGGGATGGGTCTGGCTGCTAGCATGCAGCACTTCAGCGAAGCCCTCAATGCACACAAACGGAATGCCATGGCCCAGGAAAATCACCTGCATCACCACCTCAACCGAGACCATCACCACAATCGTAACATGTGTGATGGGGACTCTGTGTTGGAAACAGATCGAGGGGAGGAGGGCTCTGTCTCAACAGTCAATGGGCGGGGAGCATCCCCTAATGAATCTGCCTCTGTTGGCCTCTCTAAGAAACTGATTCTGGGTAGTCCCAGTCCACTCAGTCCTTTTTCCAAACGTATCAAGCTGGAAAAAGAGTTTGATCTGCCCACTCCCACAATCCCGAACACAGAGAACGTCTACTCCCAGTGGCTAGCTGGCTATGCTGCCTCTCGACAACTCAAGGACCCTTTTCTGAATTTTGGGGATTCCAGACAATCGCCCTTCGCCTCTTCCTCTGAGCATTCTTCAGAGAATGGCAGTCTTCGTTTCTCGACCCCTCCGGGGGAACTAGATGGTGGGATGTCAGGCCGCAGTGGCACAGGCAGTGGGGGAAGTACACCACACCTTGGGGGTCCTGGACGGCCCAGCTCCAAGGATGGCCGCAGGAGTGATACTTGTGAGTTTTGCGGCAAGGTGTTCAAGAACTGCAGTAACCTGACAGTGCACCGGCGTAGCCACACAGGGGAGAGACCATACAAGTGTGAGCTGTGCAATTATGCTTGTGCCCAGAGCTCCAAACTTACTCGCCACATGAAGACCCATGGTCAGGTTGGCAAAGACGTGTACAAGTGTGAAATTTGTCAGATGCCCTTCAGTGTCTACAGCACCTTGGAGAAACACATGAAAAAATGGCACAGTGACCGTCCATTGAGTACCGAAATAAAGTCAGAGTAGAAGGCCGAACAATGGGACCTTTTTCCCTGCAGCTATGTCCGCAGTTAGTCCCCTGTTTATTCCAAGTCCCTTGTAGATTTGCCCCAACCCCAACACTCAACTTTTGCCAATCTGGCAGAAGCTTAAGACCATGTGCTCTGCACCAGCACACCCCGTTTCCATTACCCATTGAATGCATGATCTGTATCGGGGCAATACTCTTGCATTGACGCAAAACTTCGAGCCTTTCTCTTGTGCAATAATTTACATGTTGTGTACTATTTTCTTTTTTGAGTTTTCCTTTTCCATTTTTAAGAATTAGTCAGCATGCATAGTATGTTTTTGCTAATCAAAAAGAAAAGAACTTGTCCCTGGTTGGTTAGTTGTTGAGTAAATGTGTTGCTGTTTTTCTCTTGTTCTGTTTTTTTCTTTTTTATTTTTCAAAAAAGAGAAAAGACAAGAAAGATACACCATGCTGCATACATTCTGTAACACATATCATGTACAGTTTTGTGTTGTAACATGGAAAGGGAATAGTCTTTGATTTGATCCTCTTCTTATAACCCTGGAAATGCACTTATCCTGATCTTTCTAAAAGATGCCATGTTCACACAGGGTTAAAAAAAATATATATATCACACATTGGCTTGATGACTAAACTAAAAGTAACGGCAGCCTTAAAATTTCTTTCAAAAAGTCAAGGGTGTGCTAGAAAACAATTTGTACTATCATTTGGTAGAATAAGAAGAGTGCCTTTGATATATTCAAGACCGCATTGGCCATAATCTTATCTGGTATAAGTTTCAGGTCACGTAAGATAAAGCTAGAAGTTTTAAGCCACCCAGGGAAGGTCCTTGCATCAAGCACCTGACTGCTCAAATGGACTGTGACAACTCATGATGAAAGATCAGAGAGTTCTTGTTTATCATCATTTAGCTACCTATTACATGTTCAATAGGCTATCTTTAATATGTGGATTTCATGGCAAGCATGGTACAAGCAGTATTGTGTATATCTGAATTATTTGTAGTTTTGTTTCTGGTATGGAGGTACTTTTGAGATAAAGGTAATCTGTAACGTACAATCCTGAACTTGAGGGATACAGTGCATGGCTGAGAGGTGTCATGCATCTGCGGTAGCACAAACCTACAACGCTGCTTGATATGTCAGTGTGTGGAACAATGCATAAAGTAATATATGAGCTCCAAGTGATGCTAACTTTATTTGAGAGCATTGAAATAACTACAAGCTAGACAGACAGAGCAACACAGAACTGGACGTATGTATTATGGAGATTAGAGGCAATCTCTTTTACTTTACATTTCTAATATCAAAACAGGGTCATTAACTATGAATTGCAGGAGAGAAAAGAAATAATTGCATAAATTTATCTGTACTCCAGGGCTCTTGAAAAGAGTAAAATGCGATCATTTAAATCAGTATGCATAGGCTAATGCAGGGCACATTTTTGTTTGTTGTTGCTTTTTTAACCTAAAAGTTTTTTTGTTTTGTTTTGTTTTGTTTTTTGAGTTTCATTCAAGCTGTTCATAGTATAGCACTTGTCACTGAGAGTAAGTATCAGTATCTCTCTTGCATTTTCCCACACTGATGCAATGTTGGTACATGTGTTGAGTCTAAAAGCTAAATTGTCATTGGTAGGACATGAAGTGCACTGTTTCAATTTCCCTGTTTACAATTTTACGCTAAAGGGGTTAACATTGTTGAAATGCTGTCAGCTGACGAGGGTCCATTGTCAAAAGCAGTAAAAGATGACACACTTAATCTTTTGCCAGCAATCCAGCCTTGTGAACCCTGACCTTTGTACTCTTGCTGTTTCACCTTTGACCATTTGTCAGTTTGCTACCCCAAGAAACCCCAGTGCTAAGCCTGGGCTGAAAATTCACCCTGTCGGCAAGGTCTATATATTTAAGGGCTTGATGTTAGTTACATAAATTGCCAGTGTTCCTCTGTGGTTGAATCAGCTTTCATTGGTCACAGCAGAATCAGATGTTTTTTTTTTGTTTGTTTTTTTTTAAATTAAAGAACTATATGGTGACTTTACTGTCATCTGCACCTAAGTAATATATAGACCTTGTCACATAGACAACTCAAAACTTGTTGCTCACACTGCAAGAATCGGTTTTTGTATAAATCTTCCTTTAATTATATATAAGAAAATAAAAGTTTTTTGCAAATAACACTCCACTATCTTTAAGGCGAAACTGTATTTAAGTTTTGTTGTCGTTTCTCTTTTCCTCAACGTCTTGATGGTGTTCAAAACTCCGATCACAGTATATATGAAATGATAAAAAAAGACAAAAAAACAAAACAAAACGAAAAAAAAATCTGTGATGGTTTTGTATTTTTATTTTGCCTTTGCTCTTCACAGCTCTTCAGGTTGAAATACAATTTGCATTGGGAAAGGATTAAGATTATATATGAATATATAATAAAGAAGTTAAAATATAGGGAAATGCACACTCATGTCAGTTCCTATGCTTAAACACATTTATGGTCTACTTTTTCTGTATTTCTAGAATTGTATTTGAATTCAATGTTCACTTAGAGTAGGCACTATAGTATTTATATTGAGGCTCGTATTTTTAACTGTTGCTTGTTCTCTCTAAAGGTATTTACCATACCTTTTTTTGGTAGTGGAAAAAAATCCCAAGCTGCCACGGTATATTTTTTTAATTTGGCAGGATAATATAGTGCGAATTATTTGTATGTTTAAAGAAATAAAAGGAAAAACCCTATAAAAAAGCAGCTAAAGTATGTGGCATTGGGAGGCGTCTCAGGCCATCAGATGGCCGCCGCTCTGTTTCCTGTCCACAAAGGTGGTTGTACATATCTTCTTTGATTTTTTGGTTCGGACCTCCTTCCCCCCTGCTGCCAATCTTGTATGCAGTAATGCAAGCTGACGTCGGCCTGTTCTGTTGTGTGCTTCTGTCTCTCTCACTCCTCCCACCTGACTACATTCCAACATCAAGAAGAGAGGAAAAATAAAAGAAACAAAAAACTTCATATGCAGTACACGGATTACTAAAAAATCGTCAAAATAAAAACATTTAAAAGAAATTAAATGTTTTGCAGTTTTTTTTTTCATTGCCAAATACTAAATGGTGCTTTACATTTAGATTGGGTACTTTCATATGCAAAGCATATTTAACAATGACCCGGGGGACGTGGAGAAGCCTGCTTGAGTTAAGACTTTTTTGTAAATGGCAATGCGAAATATTTTGTTATCAGCCTTTTCTATTCCTATTCTGAGAGCTGTTTGTTGTAACTTGAACTTGAACTTTATCTTTTACTATGGGAGTTACTATTTATTATTACATATATGCTCTGTTCAAAACAGAGACATGGAATGGATCCTTTTTTTTGGTTTCTATTTTATTTTTATTTTTGGTTATAATATGATTTTGATTTTTTTTTCTTTTGTAATGGTGGGCGATGGTCATTGGACAAACCTAGCTCTTTAATTTCTGTTGTACTTGTTTGGGGTCTCTGTTCAGTTGTATTGGGAAAACCACTGTCTGTGTTTTCTGGCAGATGTCTGCATAATCCTGTTCACACACCCATTTTGTCCCTTTATCGAAAAACAATTAATAAAAAAAGAAAATGAAAGTATAACGGCACTTGTCGCTTATCTCCCGTGTGGTGTCAAGTTAAGTGTCTGTGTGCGTGCGTGTGTGTTTAGGATTTGGGCCCAAAAGTGTCTTTTACTAGCAACTGCTCAGCTTCTGATATCACCTTCTGATACTTATCATTACCTTTTCTTCATATATGTTACTTGTGAAAATGTTGATTTCTAATAAATTCCTTCAAATGGTTACCTTATCACAAGTCAGCATGTACAAACATGTAGTTCAGAGGAACAGTCTCCCCCCACAAGAGTCTACTTGTGTGTGTGTGTGTGTGTGTGTGCGCATGTGTTTTTTAGTGTCACTGATCTGCGCAGGGCGTTTTCTTAACATGCTCTCTCTTATAAGGCGTCAGTGTCTCGCACTGTTGCCTGAACCCAATGAACTTAGTCCTCCACCCCCAACCTCACCCTAGCCTTTGGCCCTGTACTATATGTACTTTATGGCTTTTGTGTGGTGTGTGTGTGTGTGTATGAGCTGTTACTGTCTTGCCCAGAAGGAGTAGGAAGTCTGAACAGGTGGATATTCAAGTGCAATAAATCGTGAAAAACTCCCGCGTCTGCAGTGTCATCCTACCTGTTGGTCCAGGTTTTAGTGCATGCCTTTGTTTATTATGGAAGCAACTGGTGATTTTAGTATATGTCTTTGTATATGTGCGTCACCTAGTTCACTTGGACTGCTTGCTATCTCAGAGGACGTATGTTTACAGTGGATGTCACTCCTCAAAGTGCAGTGGCTGTTGCTGATAATACCAGTTCTATGTGCCTTTCACAGACACGCGCGCACACACACACACACACACACACACACACTAACAATATCTGGAGCACACCCAAAGCATACACTACACACCTTCATACACTACCCTTGCCGAATCTCTATTTCTGCCCGCTAAATAGAACCAGCACCCACTAAGTCAAAGCCAGGATGTATTCCTGTGTATTTTATCTGTATTGTTCTGTTTTATCTATGTTTCCTGTCTTCTCTATATAATTCATATTAATGTTAATGCACCTGTCCTCACCTTGTCCTGTAAAAATCGCCGTATTGCACAATGATAAAAAAGGAAGCTATCATGCTTCCATTACATGAAAAATCCAATCCATTGGATATCATAATTTTTATTTTATATATATTTCCAATCCATTGGATATCAGAATTATCTTCCTCTGTAATATCGGTATCAACGTCCCAAATATCAGTCAGGCCCTACAAAATACATGGGTAATTCTTACAAAAATTATCCAAAAACAAACTAAAAAAACAACTAAATAAAAACAACATATATGGTGATAGCAGGATAGTAGCTTGGTGGTTAACACTGTTGTGTATCATTATAATGAGACATTTATTTTTTTTTGTATTTTAGTTGAA
>JAQLOL010000003.1:2838281-2850620 GCA_029783665.1 Naso thynnoides | reverse complement strand
CCCAAGTCCAACCAACCTCTTCTCCTGGGGCCTGACAGTGGGTATCACTGTGCCTGAAGAGAGGATCCCTGAAGCACATCTTAAGCTGTTGCTGGAAAGCCCTTGGAGAGGGCCGATACCTTTGGCACCATGATCAGGTGCTGAAGTACCCTCCCAAGTACATCAGGGGGGCTGCTGACAACTGCATGGGACTGGCAGCTGAAGGTGGACCTGGGGAGACAGCTCAAATTCCAGGATACCATCGCAGCAACCACACTGAGGCCAGACGTGCTGGTGTCTGAGCTGTCAAGGCAAGTGGTGCTGCTGGAATTGACTGTTCCCTGGGAGGGCCGCATGGAGGAGGCCTTAGAGCGGAAAAAGGCCAAGTATAAGGAGCTTGTGGGCAAATGCTGAAGCAGGGGATGGAAGGCCCATAGAGGTCGGCTGCAGAGGTTTCACTGGCCAGTCACTATGCAGGTCCCTCAAGCTGCTGGGAATCAGGGGACTGCACAGCAGGAGAGCCATCAAGACCATCACTGATGTTGCTCAGAAGGTATCACGGTGGCTGTGGATCAAGAGGCACCCCTCTTGATGGAACACGCAAGCTATCTAGACACAAGCTGGGGACTGATCACCCCTGGCTGGGTTGCCTGGGCGAGGGTGTCTAATGTTGAAAGACCCAAAACGCCCGATGACCCCTGGTTACATCACTGATGATGTGTCTAGGTTTATTTATTTATTTATTTATTTATTATTGTTAGTGGGGCTGGTTATTGGCAAGGACTTCACAATACGATAAGGATTGTGAAGTCATGGGTCACACAATGATTATATCATGATAGATTGTGATACGATGCACATTGTGATATATTGCAATGTTCCACAGAGTTCAATGAGCATGTCAAAACAGAGCTGATAAATTAGTTGTCTGGGTAGTCTGAATACATCACATTTATTCAGTGGACAAATTGAGTCAAAACAAGTGAATTCAAAAGTTTTTTTCCACTTTATTTGAATGGTATTGGCAAATTACCAGACACACTGATGTAGCTGCCATTACATCAAATTGAAGAATGAAATTCATGTGCACTCCTGCATTTTAACTGGACACACCGAAACAGTGGAAACACTGAAATTAAAAAACATGAATGTAAAGTGTATTAGTGTTCTTTTGTGACACTGAGCTGCAGAACTGGGTTTTGGCTTAGACTTCACAATATGATACACATCACGATACATGGGTTTATGATATGATGCAGATATCATGAAAAAAATATTGCAATACATTGCAGTATTGATTTTTTAGCACAGCTTTACTATTTGTTTTGTCCTGCTTTAAGCAGGTCTTCGTTTTTAATATTCCACTTGGCTCAGGGCACAGTTTTGTTTATTTTGTTTATGCCATGTGTGTTGCCACAAAGTATGCAACATCTGGTTGGTGAAGTGGCCCAGTCTGCTTGCTCTCTGTGGCTACTGCCGGGTCTGGGTCCCGGGTCTGATTCAAGATCAGGGAGGCTCCAACTCGATTGGGAGCTGTAAAATAATCGCATTGACACCACACACTTGAGGATTATCTGGACAAATAGTTGGTGAGCCTCGAATTGGGCTGGAGCCTCCCACCCCCACCCCCTGCAATCGTGTGTGGGGGGAAATCGGGCATTAAATCGGTCCTAAAATCCTCTAGTGTGTGGCCAGCCTAAGAAACATACATGAGGGTTACCTATGCCAGTGCCCGGTGTTAATCTATATATTCACTGTGTTTGAACTTTGATACTCAACAATTGATCAGTAACAAGATATAAGGACAAACCAGACAGGAAAAAGGAGGTTGACAACTCTAGAACACTTGGCTGCAAAATATAAACCTTTGAATCCTGGTTCCTCCTGTCAAAATGAAGGTAAAGATTTTGGTTTCCTGATCATGAAATCAGGGAGTGTATGTGTTCAGGTATTTCTTCATAGCTTTTCAGTTTTCATAAAAATGTGCAACTTTGCATCTACTTATTGCCTCTGTTTGTGTCACTAGACCCAGGAGTCATTAAACCCAAACAACTTGGAGTACTGGATGGAAGATGTCTACACACCAGGCTACGACTCACTGCTTAAGAGGAAAGAGGCAGAGTTCAGGAGGGCTAAGGTGTGTAAGATCGGAGCTCTGATCGCAGCCGCAACCTGCACTGTGATCTTGGTCATCGTTGTTCCGATTTGCACCATGAAAACATGAGCACACAAGATGAAGTGACTGTATATTGGAGCTTTTTTCTGGTCTGGCGGTATTGCTAATGTAAAATGACAGCTCCTGTACAATAGGAATTAATTCAGCAAGTGCATAATATACTCTGTATATCCATTGATTTATCAGTTGTAGTTTATTGTATTGTTATAAACTGTGGGACACAGAAGCTCTTAGGTTTGATGAAACTGAACTAAATTGTATTTGTTATTGTTGCCAGCGAATAATATTTTTATTTTTCGTACAATTACTGTACAGTGTATTTTGATCAAAGTTATTTTTAAAGAATTATCTGGTTGAATGTAAGATTTATTTTTATTTAATTATCTTTCTCCAATAACAAAAAGCATTTTAAGTAAGAAATTTCTGCACACACGTTTTTCTAATTAGAAATATATTAAAGTACTTCAGTTTCAATGAAAGTGTCCTTGTGCATAGATTTCAGACACAGTGTGACAACACAGTCAGACTGAATGTGTCATTAATGTAAGCCTACTGACTTGGAAATGACTAACCTAAAAGTAACTTGAATGTTGATGCCCTCATCTTCATTTTCTGATTTTTAACCAGCCAACAGCAAATACCTGCTTCTCCTCCTGAAACAGTGGATTTGTTCTTTTCTTCACAAGTGTTTGCTTAGCGCAGTGGTTCTCAAAGTGGGATGCAGGCCTCCCCTGGGGGGCGCCAGAGCACTTCAGGGGAGGCGCAGGATGAGAAGAAAGAATGAAAAACAATGGCCTGTAATTAACTTACAGCTAAGCTAGCTGACTGCCGTGAGGAGAATGGATCGATTCATAGCACACACAGTGAGGGTGGAGAAAAGAAACTGAGCAAGTATGAGAATGACCCTTTTTAGAGAGACTGGAAATGTGATCATCCCCCTCACTTCCACCTACTTGTGTGAGTGCAGATTTTCTGCACTGACAATGACAAAAAAGTGGGCCTACTGCTCAGAGCTGCAGGTGAAGGTTGATTTATGTTTTTTCCTCTCTGCAGTTCGTCCCCACATCCTTTAAAGACACAAAATTACAGTTGCTACTTAAAGTGAAACTAGACAACTTTTTTGGCTTAACTTGCTGTATAACCTGATCAAACAGTGTAATAGTGGTTGAAAAATGACACCATTCACTGTGAAATTGGTCTCCAATAAGCCCTGTTTTTGTCATGAAATTTTGTCCCAAAGGGATGAAGGAAAAATGAAAAATTAGTGATGCTCTCCCTACTCTCTGTCCTAATTCTCTGGTCTACGCTGCGCTTTCTAAGGTCTTTTCACACCGCTGCATGGCGACTTACTGCCTCCAGTCATTTCAATGGGGACAGTGCGGCAGAGGGGAGGCAGTTTCAGCTGCAGTGGTAGGACCAAGAAGCGGTTGCTGCCCACTTAATGTGCACAGAATTTGCCCTACCGCTCTGAGTTCACTGTGTTGAACTCAGGGTAGCATCCGCAAGTATCACAGCAGCAGCCAACAAATTGAAGGGGTCACGCAAAGCGAACCTCCAGTCTTTGGCGATTGGGGGTGCTAACTAACCTTGGGAACGAATACATCAACACCGCTATGCGACTAACCAAACTGCACAACACAGCTCTACTGATGTACAAGAAACTAAAAAAAAATCTGTCAATGGCACAACATTTCTACTAAACGGATAACAGTTAAACAACCCAGATATGTAGTAATCGTTGATTACTTGTGCCTTGTGTGTACCACTGTCCCAACACCAAGTCTTTCACTAAAGCATCTCCCTGTCATTGCTGCTTTGGACCACAGCAGTAGCAGCCACTTTTATAAATGCCAGTTTTTAAAAATGGCTGTAGTCAGGTTAGTTACCACACGTGGTGTGAAAAGACCTATAGCGACAGGTGATGTGGGTACGAGCTTATTAGCTCACCATGCTCTGACTCACCTCTGCCAACATCAGAGTGTCTGTTAGCCATACCATCAGTCAGCTCAAGCTTGAGCTGAGAAGAACCAGTTTGCTTCGCTGCAACTTTACCTGAAATTGTTTGGTCTCAGTGCAAACTGGACTTAAAAGAGAGAGAGACAACAAATGAAATAAAGCGCGAGCTGGAGGAAACGGCTGCAGTGGATTTGCTTCCCAATGAGTCTCGTGCTACAGATAATATTAGCTTGCTAGCTCGTTCGCAGAAGTTATCTACTGCAACGGTGTAAGCAAAAGATTGGCAACAGCATATGGAAAGAGAAATTGTGTTTAATAGTGTATTTAAACACTGTTTTTAAAAGAGATGAACATGTTCAAAATGTTTAATAAGATGTTAAAATGATGGGATACATTCACACTTATAGTAATCTTAAAAGATATTAAGAACAGATGGATGTGTTCAAAATATTGTAAAAAATTTAAAAGAAGAATATAATTAGAGTGTTTCAAGAAAAATGAAACCAGATTTATGTTTTTCATAAAATAAAGAATGTTAGCTCATTTATTTAAAAAAAACCTGGGGGGGTTATTTTATGCTCTCTGTGGGGGGGCCCACATTCTGAGACTTTGAAAACCCCTGGCTTAGTGAATATGTCTGCATTGTTGACTAAGACTCACCTGTGAGGATTGAAGAGCTCAGCCAGTTTCCCTTCATAGCACAACAAAAACATAACAGCATCCCTCTCAGTTTGTCCATTTATTCACTGCTGCACTCTTTAAATGCCTTAAACACCTCTTTAGCTCAACTAGACCAACAATTACCATGCCCATTTCATTTTGTGACAGTCTTGTTTTGCTTATTAAGGCTCCTGTTTTTGTTTTGTTTTTTTGTTAGAAAATTACAGAAATGTGCAAGTCCATCCCTCAAAACCCCTCTGACCTCCCCACATGGACTGTTGGACTCAATTCTAAGCGCATTGTTTTCTACTAAAGGGCAGAACCCTAATCACAAAAATATCTAGTAATCTTGAAAACTGGCAAAATCCACCTTTTAAAAAATGTTACTAAAACAGAAAGGAATGTGCGTTTAATGGGGACCATTTTCAGTGATACATTAATACACAAATGTGTATTAAAAGCAATGGTGGCAGTTGCCTCCATTGCTTCTGCGGTGCAGAGAACTGAGCAACATTTAAGTCATGATTTCTTAATCTCATCCTTTATTCAGTAAAACTGTTTCCATTTCACTTGTTCGCATTTTCCCTTTGTTGATTCACGTAAAAGCTTTTTTCCAATATTTCAGGATTTTTTTGGAATTTTCTGTTTCCATGTAGGCGTTTTTATGCGCAAATCGAAAGTGTACATGAAAACACGCTGATGGAAACCCAGCTACAGACACTCTCTGTACTCTCTGTCCTGATTGGCTGGTCTGCGCTAGGCCTCTTAGCAACAGGTGACATCAGTATGAGCTGATTAGCTCAACGTGCTCTGACAATGGATGTATTTTAAAGACCTGGATATTATGCCGCCTCTCAGCAGGCGATTGATTTTTCCCGGTGGCCACTCGTGGTACTGCAACAAAAAATCCCATGCAGCCCAAAAAGGATTTTTCCCATAGACCACAATAGTAAAAGAGAAGCCTGTAAAACTGTTCGCAGGACACCCCCAACTATAACCCCTGTTAATTACTGATCTTTGTATTCTATATTTTTAAGTCATGGACTTTTTATCCGTCAAAAAAAGCTCTGGAAAAGTCTCTTTTCCCAGCGTGACGTCACAGCTGTTAGTGTGCACTCCCAAGGTGCGGTTGAACTGTGTCTCGGGAGTGTGGATGCCTGCCTGTTGACTTAATGGGGGCTCCGAACAGTGCTTAATGTGGTCGGCAAAGTGAACTAAACGACTCAAAGGTGAGTTTTTTCGCGATTTGCATGTTCTCATTGCTCCGGGGCATGATGGTAGGCCCCAGAGCATCATGGGGGTTGACTCTACTGCACAGTCTCTTTGGGCCACATAATGCGGAAGTAAACCCGGAAGTCAGGAACTTTTTTGGCGTATGTGCCAGACGAGGAACTTCCTTAGAAATGAATGGTGGCCATTTTCCGGTCCGGTATCAGTTCTTATAATACATCCAGCGGACCCTCGTGGAAGGCGGTAAGTTCAAAATAAACCACTGCACAGAAATGTCAATGTCAACTTGTTATTGTCAGCTCTATGATTTTGAACGATTAATTTCATCACCAAATGTTTTCGTAGTGTGCTCATGTATTCCACGTGCGTTTAGAGTCGAATTAGCATTAGCTCACATTAGCGGTTAAGCACGCATGCACGCACGCACACACACACACACACACACACACGCGCGCACACACACCTTTTGTCAGTAACGTGGTTAACAAAATTATGAAGGAGATGTTTGTTTTCATTTAAATATGTAAAAAAAACGTTAGAGCTTAAGCGTTTGTTTTCATCTAAATATCTAAAAAACAATTAAAGCTTAAGCACGCCTGTGATTTTTCCCTTTATTATATGTACCATTAATTATAGAATCACTGTCATCCGACCATTTAACTTACTTTGCCACGAATCTAAAATCTTACAAACTCTGAAACAACATCACTCTGTAATGTCAGGAATATGCTTTAAGTTTAGTTTCAAACTTTTGACTGGTAGTGTATATATAATATTCAGATTTATGTCTGCTTTAATTGCATAATTACAAAGTAATTGATGAAAAGCTCCATTTTTATTTCCATGACACTTGTTCTCCATATTTAATGAGTGATGCATTAAATGTTTTCTTTTTTTCTGATTTACAGAGAGATGTGAAATGACTGCTTCAGTAAAGCTCACAATTATACTTGGGGAAAACGATTCCCAGAGACTGATCTTACCGGATGGGCTTCCAGCGACTGTTCTTGAACTTGTTGAGCCCATTAAGAGGCAGTGTGAGTCCAGTCTGACTTCAGGCTTCAATTCATGGATGCTGATTTTGGCAATGAATTTACCAACTTGACTTCTGTATCAGAGATCGAGGACAAAAGTACCATAAAGCTAATCTTTGATTCTGGCCTGCTTGGCACTCCACACCCTCCTTACTCAACTCCTGCTACATCACGCTGTAGTGATAACTCATCACTTTCATGTGGCTCATGTGACACTGACATTTTGTCATCTCCTTATTCTACCGCCTCAAGATCGCCTGAATGGCCTGTTGTTTCTGTTGTTCCAAAATTCCCATATGATTTTGAGCTGCAGCTGGAAAAAGCCAATGCTGCATTCAAAGCAACTGGAACTTTGCTCGACCCTGACATCAGACTTAAAACTGCTATTCTTGACGGTTTAGCTGAAGCAATTGTGCGGTACAAAGTGTACCCCACTGATAGTGAGTTTGAAGAGGTAGCAGAAGCCCTTGTATCATCACATCCATGTTTGAGAGAACCAGGCTCTGCCACTGGATATGGTGGCTGGAAAGTTAGTTTGAAGTATGAACTTGCCAACTACAGAAGGAAGCTCAAGCGGCTTGGATGCCCAGAGGTTGAACTAAATTCCTTAACAAATAAACCTGCAGAGAAGAGCAGTCCTGCTTATGGTGTGAAGAAGCCCGGAAAAGCTGAGGAGAATTACTGCCCCTCCTACCCATCAGGTGAATCTGCAGAGACACTTGAAAAGATAAGGGAGACCCTTATTTCGGAAGCTGAGAAAAGGAAAAATGAGGACACAGTGGCAGCAATGATGACCAAGACCTTTGCTCATAGAAGGCAAGAAGTTATTCGAGATGCACCCATGGTTGCAGTTTTTAAAACCAGATGGCCAGCTCTCTTCACTGTGTGTGAGGTAAATGATTAAAAATAGTTTGGAAACATTTTTTTTGTGGTTATTTCTCCTTCGTAATAATACTAATTGCTGTCGTATCATATCGTTTCAAGCTTTTTTGTCACCTTTACCACAAGACATAACTTATAAGTACTGTGCTTCTGTGGATTGGGCAATACAGCTAAATGTGTAGGTAGCACCCCAAAAATGTTTCCAAACAATTTTTCCAAGATTTGGTGGAAAATTATGATTGTTAAACTAATACACTGATATTTCTCTGTACCCATTTTCAAGTTAAGTGCTGAGTAGTATAAGGATAACAACAGTTGGTTTGCTGCCGAAGTTCGTCTCCGAGCTGGATGGTCACTCATCAAAACTGCTCCAGGTCTTTGGCGAGAAGGGTGGTGCTCAGGGAAGAAAGATAGAGAGCATCCTGATACCCACGAACCAGGTAAAACAAAAGGGACACACTGCCAAACGCGTCACTGTAATGTTGACATTTTAAGAGAAAATGTAATGGGGAGAAGAGAAAAGTAAGACAACTTGGAAAGTGGGGAAACTTTTTCACTGTTAGAATGATTTGATTATAATTCTGACTTTTGGTAGACTTAACAAAGTGAACTCAAATAACTTAATCCCTTAACAATCCAGGCTGTGCCACTGAGTGACTTTCCACTGCCAGTACCTACTCTACACTACTCTACTGGATTTTGAGAGGGTTTCCACTACCTCTCCTCCGTATATCTATCATAAAAATGACAAATAGGTTACATTTGGAAGAAAAAATGTGTCCTTTGTTTAATGTGGCATTATGTGTATGACATTTAGTCTCCCTGTTGGTTAAAATGGTTTTCCTCATGTTTTTCTTTCCTGGTATACATTGTGCGGCCCACATAGTCAGACTGACAACATTGATGTGAAAAGAGAGTGCATCCTCAAGTTGCTGTTGGTCTACCTGAATGAAGAGCCGGACAAAGTGGTGAAAGAATGCATGGAATGCAATTTAGCTTTCTATTCTCTCGTTCTTATGTCATAGATCACACATTATGTTAATTAAATAGCTGCTTTGGATTAGCCATGTGCCCCATTGTATGATATTTACAGTTTTATTTACTTTTTTCAAGACTGATGTTGACAACGGTCAAGCTGAAATGGAGACTGTCTTCGGTGTATTTGTGATTTGCAGAGAAGGTGCAGAGCTTGATGATGGTCCAGAGAATGTTAGCATCATTTTAGAGGGGGTAGAAGTCCTCAACGAGCTGGGTAATGTACCAGTAACAGTTGCAATGCTGTTCGCTTTAGTTTATGTGCTCAATCTCAGCCACCCTCCAGAGTGGAAATACACTTTTGAAGCTCTGCAGAAACTCATCATGGGGCTTGATGGACAGAGGTTGTCTAAGAAACTGCAGGTGCTGAAAACCCTGCTTGCACGTTAATATTTTGTAGGGTAACTGTTAGGGGTCCTCAATAATAAAAGTATCCCTGAGTCAGGTTGGGGAAGGAGGGAGGGAGCCGTTCAATCAATTTTAGTGTTTTAAAATAACAACCTCTTTTTATGTTACATTGCTCCCAATTGTTGCAGAAATGTGGAGAAGCCACTTGTTCTTTGTTAATCTATTTCTGTCTTAACAATGCTTCAAAATGTTGCCTTGTTCGAATTTCAAGGACATGTGTATTAGTATTCAGACTGCATTTTTCCATACAAAAGCAAAGATGACAAATTGGTAAATCTGTTTAATCTGATTTTGAATTTAAAATGAGACTGAATTAGACTGAAATTCCATTACATATTAATTTATTGAAATTGTGTATCTGATTTGTTTTTCTCTGAATTTAAAGCTTCATATATTTAATAGTGAATTCTCACCCTTATTTTTCAATATTTTCTTATTCAAAATCAAAATTTCATGTTTAAAAAAATAAAATTGAAACAAATGAAATTCGTCAACATACAAAGTTTAGAATTCAATTGATAAATTTTCAAGCTACCAAATTCAACCAGCAAAATTCAGCAGCTTAAAAAAATTTCAAATTCAAATTGAATTTCAGATTGCATATTTCGACACTGAATTTTGCCGGTTGAATTTGGCTGCTTGAAAATTTATTTAATTAATTAAAATTAATTAAATAAAATTAATTGAATTTTAAACCTTATATTTTGACACTGAATTTTTAAAGTAAATTGAATTAATTTTTTTAGAACTTTTTTTTAAACATGAAATTTTGATTTTTAAATTTCTAATTTAAAATTTGAAGGAGTGAAACCAGGGTAAAAAGCAATTCAGGTACACAATGTCAATGCATTATTTTTCATTGGTAACAATTCTACTTAATTTTTAATTCAAAATCAGATGAAACAGATTTACTCCAATAGAGGACTCTGTAGTATACAGATCCATTTTGAGAATTTAATTATTTATTTATTTTTATTTCAAATGCAAGGATGCACAAGAATGCACTTTTATTTTTTATTGTATTTATTTTTTTGCAGAGCCAGATGTTTTCTATGTTTGCCTCTTCATGGGCAATAAGTTCAATCACAAGAAATCCTGTTTGCTTTTAGGTGTTTTTTTCCTATCTTGATATCAACTGACATGAACTAGGATGACAAATGTTTAAATGTTTTAAGTAAATATTGATGTCAGAATTGATTTTTATTGCATTATTACTGTTGATTTTCATATGACTGACACAAGTCTTGTCTGATCAGCATTAATTAGTTGTGGTGTTATATCACCTAGAAGGTCTTTATATAAAAACAGCCTGGGGGGGGGTCAAAGTTTCTAGATTTTGACATTGTTCGTTAAAATTTGACTTTATAATTTAAAAAAAATTGCATGAATAAAGGTCTCAGTCCGTCTCCTTCAGAACTTTGATCCAAGCAGCTTGGAAAAGGCTTTGTAACATATTTTAGAATATGTTGGGAAATAATTTGCAGTGCTTTGTTTTGCAGATTTTAAATTTCCTAATGGTCTCCACAGCAGATTCCTGAAGAGAGCTATGTAATCAACAGAACAAATTCTAAGGCACTTATTTAAGTTTGATTTCTGACAGATTTGTTAGACAGTTAAATATATATGAAATGATACATGGTCATGAGGATAGTATCAACTTTTGGTTATTTCGGGACAGAGTTATAATAATGTTTTTCTGGGTGCTTTTTTATGTTTGCTTTTTAGTGGTTTTCAGATCACAGTTTACCCGTCCTTTTATCGAACACCTACTTGACTCGGTTGTGAAATTGAAATATGTTCAAATATAGTAAATGCTCTGGTTCTTGTACTTCCCACAGCAGGGCAACCATGACGGTGGTCTGCTTTATAATGTGCAGAGAGCACAAAGAAGGGAAATTACATTAATATTTGAAATAATGAAGCAGTGAGGTCATTAGGATGGTCTCCTCTGCTTCCATAGCAATACATTAAGCCAAGACAAGCGCCATGTATTTTACATGGTCCTGTCAACACAGAAGATGGATCCTGCAATATAATGATGTCCTCTTACAAGGTACTGTAGGTGTAAGAAAGGAAAGACAGAGATAGAGAGAGAGAGAGAGAGAGAGAGAGAAGATGTTGTTTCAGACACCAGACTGTTGCCTGTCCTCGGTCACACGTCTGACCCGATTTGCCTTCTAAAGCCTCCAGTTGAAGGAGCACAAGAAGGTATGCAAGCTTGCATAAGTCCATACACGTACATACACACTACACACATGCATTCACTCACACACACATACACCACACACAGTGTGTTAACCCTTACTCACCTTTCACCTCAGTGGAGATTTTGGCCCAAATCCCCCATGTGGCTCTGTCTGAGCCTGTGTTTTGTGACATCAGATCCTTGGCCATTTTTACTGTACACTGTGACACTTGAACACTGTGTGTGTGTGTGTGTTTGTGTGTAAAACAAGGAAGAGAGAGACAGTTCAGTGATATCCAGGCAACAGTCAGATGGATGCATACCTTGATCACAGTTATGTTTTATATAACCAAAATGGATTTGTAGAGAAATGTTTTTGCAGGTTTTACAACCAGAGGTGAGTTACCGTTCTTCAACATTGAAACAGCTAAATATTTGAGCATTTTGAATAGTGTCAGATGGTCAAAGACAAAGACGCTTTTTTTTTTTCCTTAGGAAGCATAAAGCCTTTATGCAACAGGAACCCAAAGGGTTTATAATTGTATAGTCTTTTGGGGAAACCCCCATAAGTAGTTGTCAAAAGCATTTATTGTACTTTCATTTACATTTCACAATAAACTATCTTCTTTCTTCCTCCCAGCTTCCTAATGTACCCTTGCTCAGGTCTGACAAGGTTATGTCAGAAGATGTGCTCAGAGGAGCTATTGATTTCCCCTCCAACCTCTCTGCCTTCCCTCCTGCCTCATGAGCAGGGGATTACACAGACGCACACAATCACAGACGCACACAATCAC
>JAQLOL010000003.1:2746397-2758827 GCA_029783665.1 Naso thynnoides | reverse complement strand
GTGGAACACGGAGGGGAAGGGTTAGCGGGGGGGGGCAGGATGCGTTTTTCAAATCTGTCTCAACAGCCAAACTGGTTTTCAGATCGAAGACCATAGCTTTAAACCAAGACTGTTGTTTTACATATTTTCCATTCTCAACATTATCACGTATATATTGTAGTGCCATCTGGTAAAACACATCTATTTACCAAGTAAATAATATGAAAGTGTGCCTTAAAAGAACTCATGCAGTATTTCAAAAGCATTACCAACTTCTTACAAAACAATTCGATTTAGAGTTTTCATATTCTATCCATTCAAATCTTTATCATGAATATCCTGACATATTACCAGGCTAAATATGACTACTTTACAAGTACAAATAAACTGTGCTGAAAAAGAGAGCTATTTTGAATTTACAAAACTCACATTATTAAAAATTCATATTTCTGAAGAAAAGGTCTATAACTACACCCAGTAAAATGGCCGTATGTCCTTAAACATGCGCCCCAGTACACCCTTATGGTAGGTTTCCTTTACATCTTTACACATCCTCCTTATAGGTCCTCCATGCCCTGTCAATATGTTGGGTATGAGCACCTGTATCTGGGTGCACAAAATGCTAATGGTGATTCACTTGGTAGTGAATATAACCATTATGCAAAAATCTGTTATAGGCCCTCCAGGAATCGCTGATGACCTTACTTCCAGGTTGGACATATTTGTTGATAATAGGAAGAAGTCGCTCCCTTGATCGATTTTCAACCAATTTCAGGATGGGCCGGTGGCGAGACCTCTTCACCTCTATCATGCCGAATACCCACGAGCATCTCCTTCAGGTAGAGCCTCTTCAACCACGTCCATACTTGACAAACAAAATGATAAACATTACATTTGAATACAACCCATCCCACAGTCATGACTGGAAATATTACAATGTTTAAGGTGTTAGTGATTCAGACTCATAGTCAGAGAAGTAATTAATTAAATAATAAATATAAAATAGAACTGCAAGCAGTTATGAACGGGGGCCAAGCCATTCCGCGCACCGCCCAACCAGGCCACCTCGGTCGCACTCGTAAATAACGTCGTGAATTTTGGACCTAGCAAAATTCCTTTGATAACTTTTGGTCAGGACGGTCTGAAGATTGTATGAGCAAATTTTGAAGCAGCTCGGACAAATACCCTAAGAGGAGTTTGAAAAAGTACAATTTACACATTTCGCAATTAGCGAATAAAAAAAGTCAGATAAATGTGCATATTTGACATCATGTTATTCAGGGCAATGTAGAGAACGCAATGATATAACGCTTTTCAGTTTCTGACCTATGGTTTGCAAGTTACAGGGCAAAATTTGATATAGCGCCCCCTGTTGGTGGATTTGCACAAATTTTTATATATGGCCTCAATAGAGTCCCAACAATAGGCACAACAAATTTGGTGTGAATAGATCCATCCTTTGTGGAGATATAAATTTTTGGTGTCTGTAGCGCCCCCCTTGTGGCTGAATGTGACCAACTTTATAATATAGTCTCAGAGGTGCCTCAGTAATAAGCATACCAAATTTTGTAAGAATCCAACAAACCATTGCTGAGATATAACATTTTGGAGTTTATAACGCCCCCTAGCAGCCAATCTTCACCAAATTTGATCCAGAGCCTCTGGGGTTCATGCTGAACATGTTTCTTAAGGTTCATGTTGATAGCATGTAATGTGGTTGAGATATGCCTAAGATCTTATTTAGATTGTTAACAATTAAAATTTGTTCATAAATAACATGGCCATTTTAGAACATAGCAAAAATCTTTTAACTTTAGACCAGGTCCAGCTGAAGACTGTGCGTGCCGAGTTTCACACCAATCGGACGAAACCACAAGGAGGAGTTCAAAAAAGTAGGTTTTCCAGTTTTCGTGATTTTGCGGGGAAAAAATTATAGGCGGAAATGGGCGTGGCCTAGCCTACGTAATTCAGCTCCTTTCAGGGAACATGGGGATATAAGGTTTTTGAATGTGCGACATACGGTGTGGGAGTTATAGGCCAAACGGTGTTGACCTTGGTTATAGCACCCCCTGCTGGCAGACATATATCATTTTTTGTGTCTGAGGTACGTGCAGGGGTCTGGACCAACCATCCAAATTGCATCATCCTACCTTGTATGGTTTAGCCTGTAGAACCACTTTTATTCGGGGAAAAGTAAAAATAATACTAGAACTGCAAGCAGTTATGAACGGGGGCCAAGCCACCCCACGCACCGCCCAACCAGGCCACCTCAGTCACGCTCAGTCGACCTCTGTCGACCAACTGCGATGCCCGATGCGCTTCAAGCGTGACCCCCACGATTTTCTAACTTAGTCACGTCTGTCACACCGCTGAAGTATTTCTAACACTGCGTGGTAAAAAGCATAATGACATTCAAAGTCAAATGCTGCTTTCCAGATAAAACTTAATTATAGTGCCCCCTAGTGTCCGATTTTCACCAAATTTGGCACAAACCCTCAGAAGCGCATGCTAAACAAAGGTCTTAACTTTCATGATGATGGCATTTAATTTGGTCGAGATATGCCTATACTCATATTTACATCACTTTCTGTCAAAGATTGTTCGTAGATAACATGGCCATTTTTCGAGCTATCAAAATTTCTTTGATAACTTTGACTCATGACAGTCTGAAGATGGTTTGAGTAAATTTTGACGTAGCTCAGGCAAATACCCTAGGAGGAGTTCGAAAAAGTAGGTTTTTCACAATTTGCGATTTTGTGAAAAATAAAGTCCACCAACATATGGCCGTGGCCTATGCCAGGAGATTCAGCTTGATCAAGGGAATGCTCGGATGTAAGATTTTTGAATGTGCAATGTATGGTTTGGGAGTTTTAGGCAAAGAAAACCTTGGCATCAATTGAAGTCAAACGTCAAATTCTGCTTTAAAGATATAACTTAATTATAGCGCCTCCTATTGTCTGATTTTTACCAAATTTGGTACAGACCCTCCAAATTCCATGGAAATCATGTGTCTTAAGTTTCATGATGATAGCATTTAATTTGGTTGATATATAGCAAAGTTTGTATTTAGATTGGTTACGTCAAAACTTGTTCGTAAGTAACACCATGAATTTTAGAGCTAGCGAAATTCCTTTGATAACTTTTGGTTATGACTGTCTGAAAATTGTATGAGCAAATTTTGACGCAGCTCGGATAAATACCCTAGGGGGAGTTCGAAAAAGTACATTTTCCACATTTTGCAATGTTGTGAAAAATTTTCTTTGTGGAAATGGGTATATTTGACATCGCGTGATTCAGGGCAATGTAGAGAACGCAATGATATAACACTTTTCAGTTTCGGTTTCTGACCTATGGTGTGCGAGTTAGAGGGCAAAATTTGATACAGCGCCCCCTGCTGGTGGATTTGCACAAATTTTTATATGTGGCCTCAAGAGAGTCCCAACAATGGGCACACCAAATTTGGTTTAAATACATCCATCCCTTGTGGAGATATACATTTTTCCTGTCTGTGGCGCCCCCCTTGTGGCCGAATGCTACCAACTTTATTAAATAGTCCCAGAGGTGCCTCAACAGTAAGCACACCAAATCTGGTAAGAATCCATCAAACCATTGTTGAGATATAACATTTGAAGCTTATAGCGCCCCCCTAGCAGTCAATCTTCACCAAATTTGATCCATAGCCTCTGGGGTTCTTGCCGAACATGATACTTAAGTTTCATGTCAATAGCATGTAATTTGGTTGAGATATGCCTAAGTTTGGATTTAGATCGTTCTAAATAAAAATTTGTTCGTAAATAATGTGGCCATTTTAGAAGGTAGCAAAATTCTTTTGATAACTTTAGATCAGGTCCAGCTGAAGACTGTACGTGCCAAGTTTCAGACCGATCAGATGAAACCCCAAGGAGGAGTTCGAAAAAGTAGGTTTTCCAGTTTTTGCAATTTTGCCAAAAAAAGTTAAGGTGGAAATGGGTGGGACCTAGCCCACGTGATTTAGCTCCTTTCAGGGAATGTGGCGATGTAAGGTTTTTGAATGTGTAACATACGGTGTGGGAGTTATAGGCCAAAACGCGTTGACCTTGGTTATAGCACCCCCCCACTGGAAGACATATGTCATTTTTTGCATCACGGGAACATAAGGCTGACAAGCTGACATTGGGAGGATTAACTGAATAAAGATATTTGGAAAAATCAGTGACCATCTTCCTCTCATAGATACCAGAGAACATTGAACAGTGTCAGGACAAGATGATAACAGCAACTTCTGGTTTAACTCACAAAAACATGTCTTCCCTGTGGCACTCTGAGCAAGCGAATAAGCTCAAAGAGCTAACAAACTTTGAGACAGTTAGCAAACAACAGTTAGCTAAATTAACTTTCATTGATTCATATCATGGAGCTGTAAGGAGAGACTTAAGTCATATTTCACATAGCAACCCCCTCCCACAAAAAACAAATGAACAAACTCACTTCATTGCAGCCTTTTGCTGTCATTAACAGATGCACTACTCAACTACTTCTAGCACTACAACAGTTGTGCTTTCTCTTCTCTTCTCTTTCTGTGCGTAACCATTCCAGGACACACACACTACACTCACTCACACACACACACACACACACACACACACACACACACAGACACAATGCAGAGCAGAGGAGAGACAGGTAAAGTTACTCAAGTTCAATAAAACTCGTCAAGTTCATGTAACTCATCTCAGTTTTTCATACCAGCCAACCTGAATTTGGCAACATTATTATTATTTTAAGAGGTGGTGAGACCAAATTGTGGTACAAAAATGGCGATGATAATTTATAATAGATCACCAGTTACAGTGAAGGTAAAGAGCTACGGGTAATATTTTCTCACCCGTTCAAAGGGGGCAATCAAAGACAGAGCTTCCAGACACTAAACAACTGAGCTATGACCATTTTAAAAGAGTAACTTGTTCTTCAGAGTGTTTTTTAAGAGTGTAGTGGGACAATCCCTTTCCTCCTTGCGTCTTCACGGCCAAATCAATGGTCATTGTTTTCCTCCTGTGACGTTGTGAATTAACACAGGGACAGAGCTTGGATGTAGTTACTGCTGCCTTTCTCTTACAGAGACTTCAAGGTCATTTTCTGATTCATGTCAAACAGGAAGGAACATGTAGCCTCTGGTTTCCCCTTTCTTCCGACTAACCTTTTTATTTATCTTTCTGTGCCTTTTCTGTGCCATCCCTTCAGCTGAATGGCAACTGTCAAGCCTTAGTATTCATCAAGACTCAATCCTTGACTGGAATCTTGATTTTCTTCACCCTTGCACACCCTTGCCAAATTCCTACAGGCAAATAGCTATGAAAAATTTACCAATAATTCCTCACCTTGTGCTGGGCAGCTATTTGTTGTCCAGTTTTAAACTGTGTAAAATAATATATTATTGAATTCCGGGGAGGAGAGTAGAGAGGAGACAGGCAGAGGGAGGGCAAGGCACAGAGGGAGACCAAGGTCGGCTCGTTTTGCCCGAGGAGCTGTCGATCAATATCATTTGGTCAATAACTTCTTTATTACTATCACTATCACTCCAAGCAATATGATTTTTAAAACTTTTCTCTCTGTTCAAATATTGAACTATGTGCCAACTAAAATGCAAACCCCACCGCATAAAAGCTAAGTGGATGCTTTGCTATTCTAATATTTGATATTTAAACATATTCATCTGACTGGGGAATAAATGAGATGTGCTCCATCTCCATATTACCATTTGTCCTTATTTTATATTTCACATATTGATTAGGCCAGTTTTTGCATAATTATCGATTAAGGGCATGACTTGCCAATGTCTGATGATTCTTTAATATTTGCATAAACTCATAATGTAAAAGTGGCTGCTTACGGAAAGATCTACAACCCCTTGCGGCTTGGCGAAAAGATGTTCACAGCCGGAGGAAATTTTACAGATGAAGCTTTGGCAAACTGCAACTGCATTAATCCCACAACTAAAAAAAAAGAAACTGGCCCTGAAGATTAATGATTCTTCTATTTGTTTTATATTTGTTTAATGCTGCTTATTTTAGTATTATAATTGCTAAGGTAGACACATTTAATCCCATTAGGTCTTCTCTTTTTGCATTAGTTTTGAGAACTGTCTGTTGGTCAAACTTGGTCATTAAACCAAGATATAATCCTTAAGATTATATTTCCCATTTACGGTTTTAAAAGTTAAGAGCATTTTCTGAGAGGGTTTTATAAACACTTGTATTTCTGCTGGTGTTTCCCAAAACAAAATGCAAGGACAACTTTGCTGGTATGTCTCCCTTGCTTCAAAACATTACAACTTTGGCTGTGAGTGGTGCTGAAGGTGATGCTGAATTAACTTTAAAATATGTTTGCATGCTGCTGCAATCTGTGGTTCACTTCTAATAAACTCAGCAAGACAGTTTTCTCTTTGTTTGACCAGACCCTTTAAACAGTAAAAAGCAGATTATCACTTTACACTCTGAGACTTAGCACCAAAACACATGTATGGTCCAGCATCTATGTATGTATGTGTATATGTATGTATCTGTCTGTCTGTCTGTCTCTCTATATATCTATCTTTCTATCTGCCCTGCCATTACAGAGAAGATGAGAGGATATGTTTTCTTTCCTCTTCATGACGTAAACAGTTTCAC
Organism: Naso thynnoides; assembly: GCA_029783665.1. Taxonomy (NCBI): domain Eukaryota; kingdom Metazoa; phylum Chordata; class Actinopteri; order Acanthuriformes; family Acanthuridae; genus Naso; species Naso thynnoides. The sequence goes on along the minus strand of JAQLOL010000003.1, from coordinate 2,752,201 downwards.
TTTGTTTGAGAGTAAGGGCGAGCCTGCTGAGAGCACAAGTGGGTGACAAAGAGACATTGCTGGAAAGCTTGAATGACAGAAATACACAATTATAGTATTAGTGGTCAAGCACAATTTTTTAAAACTTCCTTCAGCAGCAGCTGCGGTGCACACACAATAACCCTGTGTATGGACTGGTAGTTATATAATTTTAGAAGTCCTCAAAGAGCTGAGAAAAAGAAATTTGAGGTTCTCTTTTACATCATCTTCCCCTCTTCACTAAAGTGCCTGGCTGTCTCTGGTCATCATTGTAGCAGGCATCAACTGTGCACAGTTCTGTGTCTACAAATACCAACCTAGCCCTGTCAAAACATAAAAAATACAAATGTGACTAAATTATTTAGGAAATTATATAAATCACTGGACACCCCTTTTAAAACTGTTCAAAGCTAGTTTAAATACTGTAGTAAAGTTGTGAGCATTTTATTTTATATTATATTAGCATATTATTATTTATCAGGTTTGAAAATAATCCAGGAATATCTTGGGCTTAAAAAAAAGGAAGTTATTTAAGACTGTAGGGAGCTTGAGCCTGCTGGATGAGTCCTTGTATTCTTTCTCCTGCCACAGTGACAGTCATCATCCACAAAGAAGGAACTTGCTCCCCGGAGCCAAACAGTTAATGTATTTTACAACTCAATCTCAATGCTTTTTCTGTGCCATTCTTATTCCTCTCGCCAGCCTCGCTCTGCAGCACATGCTGAAGGCCAAAAAAAGAAAAAAAAGAAAAGGGAAAAAAAGAAAAGAAGAAACAACAATAAACACAAATGCAAAGAAAGTAGAATAACCCATAAAAAACCCTGGCAGTTTCCCAGACTCTGGGAAGGATAAAGACCTTTTTACTGCCATGTGTAAAACAGGTTTACAGTCACTTAACACACAGGGAAGGAAAGAGTAGTCTTTTCAACTGCTGCAGAGGTACAGCAGACTTCAGAGTTTATATATTTGGTACAAAGGTGCAGGTCAGTTAAGTTTCAAATAAGATAATAAATGAGTTCCAATAAGTCACAATGCGCCTGAGTAGATCTGAACATTTATGTCCCCCCAAAATTCCTCTTAATCTGCCATGTTCCAAATTTTGTCGTAAAAAATATAAATGTTTATTAATAATCTTTTTTTGTACCTTTAGGTATCTGCAGTTCAAACAGAAATCAGACTTTACCTGAAAGGATAGCATCTGTTAAAATCGGATAAATAAAGAGCACCACTGAAAAACAAAATCCCTCATCAAGGTATGCAAATAAGAATTTTTCTTTTCATCCCTCTATGCTCCCAGCAGATCAGCACTTCACAGAACAAGTCTGAATTCATATCTGGTGAATGGGAAATACAGTATTTGTTTAAAAGTTTTCTACTCATTCTGTCCCTTTTTTAAACATCATGCATATTTTTTTTCTTTTACTGTACCACATTTTGCTGCTGCAACAGTTAAGACTGTGAAATTAATTTGTAACTGTCAATGTCTTGCTGAGTCTGGATACGAAAGAAGCCAACCTGAACTACACAAATTGTGGTGGGGTTTTTTTGTCCGGATACTTCCTACTTTGTGCTGTAGCTGAAAGATTCCGGCTGTGTTTTGGATAAAAACACTCCTTTTTGTAATTGTGCAGACAAACAGACATAAGTCTGTTAAATCACAATCATTATTTGTGTATAGTACAGTATGATTTCCCCAGTACAGTATGAAGCTCTTGTTGTGGTGGTCGAATATCCTCTGACCTTCTCCTGACCAGATGACTTCTGGCCCAGTGCCATAGGTTGCGTCTTTGATGTAGTAAGGTAACACTTAATTTGCACAGGGTGTTTTATTTTGAAAATTTACTGTCTCTGTGTCTGACCTCCTGTATGACCTAATCTGTTTGTTGCAGATTGACATGGCTTCCATCAAAAATAGAAACAGTGTGTATTCTCTGCAATGGGGAGCATAGAGTTGCTTCTTTGACAATTCTGACACATGCGCTGGTGCACCTGGTGGGATCCTGAGCATCATCTTGAATGGCCACAATTAACTTGAGCAATCGCGTCACAGTCTCAACGCGGAAGTGCTCAGTTCAATCTTGCAGTTTGACGTCATTGCTGCCAAATACAGTTATTCTTACACAGTTAACAACAAATCATATTGCTTGATGTTAGCTGTCCGTTTGACTGCAAAATTAAGCTAAAATCAAGCAAAATTCAAAACATCCATCAACGTATAAACCCCCAAACCATCATGTATAATTGAACTGTAATAATTATCATCCCCAGACTAAATGGTTTGAGCAAATAAACTTCATTACATTTTAGATGGATGATACTCTTACTCGAAAAGTAGGCTATGTTATCTGTACCAGACACTCATTTCAGCTTAGTATTTGGCTCAGCCCTTGTATTTGGTTTCTGCATAGGTCTGCCAGAGGCCCCTAATTTGGCCTGGAATTTAAGAAAAACTGGATAAGGATGACCCCAGTACCCAGACCTCTGACCCCAGTAATTGTTGTATTTGTTGACATGGTGATCTTTGGTCTTACCCAGACTGGAGCCTCAGGAAACAAACAAAGACAGCGTGGGGGGCATAGAGAGAAAGAGGAAAGCTGAGGGATACAGACACATCACGAAAGTAGATGGACAAGGAAGAAACATGTTTATTACGTGTTGTTAGGCAGGATTTTTGGTTTTGGTTTCCACTAACCCCTAAATAGCTGGCTCTTAAGCTGCTTAATGTTTCACTATAATCAACAGCTAATGGTTAACTAAGTGCTGCTTGGTGCGGTGAAGGTAGAAGACCAAACATCTCATTGATGGCAACATCATTAAACCACGAAAATTGACAATTTTGCTGCTCATAATAGTCTTTTCTTTGTCTCATGAGAAGTAAATCATCTTCTCCTTTGAAATTAATGTATTCTGACCCATTTCGCCTAAGTCTCCCCTTAGGAGAAAAAAGGAGCAGAAGAATAAATTCTAAGAAGTCTAAGACAAATCCTGTGCAATTTGAGATGAATAATAGAAGCACATATAAAGCAGAGTTTTGTTGCTTCACCACCCCCCCCCCCCCACAAATAGTATGGACGAGCATGATTCCAACTCAACGACTCAGGACTTCTTGGACACTATAGAAAGAGAAACAAAACTAGAGAAAAAGAAGAACACATGAGAAACATCACTGAGAGGTATTAAAGGCGACAATTTCAGTTTCACCATTTTCACAGAGTTGCCTCCTTTCTTTTCTCTCATCACCACAATAAGCAAAAATAAAAAAGAATAGGAGAGAAGAATAAGAGAAATGTCAGCTGGAGGTCAGGCTGGCATACTCTGTGCCTTTCTCTTTACATTCAGAGGGTAAAGAAAGGTTAGCTTTGTCCGATTTCAAGTATAACTACACTTTACTTACACTGCACTTTGCATACACTTAATTACCGTTATAATAAAAAGAATGGGGAGACGTTGTTGTACACACTCTAGCACATATTATATCACAGACAATGTACCTATACACAGACAAACATGCAAGCCAGGTATACAGAGATATACATTCAAAGACTGTTCATGATATATATAGTGAGCACAGGGGAAACAAACCCTGAATACATTCCGACACACACACCTGCCCCCTTTCTGAGTGCCTCTGGGGGACTAAAGGCCCTGACCTTAAAAGTCAAACTCAGTGTAGAGCAAAATGGTTCCACATTTTCCAAATATCAACACAGGAGCATGTATGTTTTCATAGCAGGACTAACAGGACAGAAGGACCCTCTGACCCCAAACCTTTTCTGAAACATGCTTCCTGGCATCAGTGTATATCAGTGTTTTCCACAAATATATTTGTATGTCAAAAAATGTTAGAAATTAATATTTTTACATCTATTATTCCCAAATATTGGATATAAGAAGAATATTGCAAATTTTCTGTCTCTGTTTGGCTAGTGTTATTTTCAGCACCAGCCAAAGATTTAATACTAACCTTTTCTTCCTGTATCTGATCTCTGTTACTTACCTAATCCCCCAATAAACTTGATATGATGATAGTGCTAGCAAACAGTTGCCTATTTACAATTCCAGTGCACAAGGAGAAATATAAACATATTTGGAGAGATTGTTTTTTGGGGGATATCCTGATGAATGTCTGTCCAATATTCAGTCCACTTCCAACAAGATTTCATCTTAAATAGCTAGTTCTTTAGTTACTGAATACCTAAATCCCCCACCTTATTGCATGTCTGCTGCTGTTTAGTGCTGCAAATAGTGAAGATATGTTCATTTTATTTTATTTTTGCTAAAAACAGCTGCCTGCTTTGGCTGGAAACAGAGGTTACGCCAGGCATAACCCCTTCACGCTGAGCTGAATTGTTATTCTCTGCAGATTATTTACCATTAGAAATATCGTTGAACGGCACGTAGTCATTTAATCCATTGTCAATATAAAGTATGGACTGGTGCAGGTTTGAAATTTAGCTTGTCTAAAGGTATAAATATTTTGCTTAATCTAAACAATGAGTATAAAGAGGTATGACGTGTAAAAGAGTCAAGTGAAACTGAGTCCAGAAATCACTTAGCAGCATATTTTTCAGTTTGAATAACCACAACATGGCATTAAACATGTAGCGCAACACTGCTTGAGTTTTGCTTATGTACAAACATGAACATTATGACAGCCATTTAGCCTGTACCTTGTATGCAACGTTGTCTAGGCATGATTAGATTAAGTAGCTGACGAGAGTGTTATTAAGAGTAATAGCTGCAGGACAAATATCTAACTAACTTTGTGGAAAACATCCGCACCATATATTAGTTCTACTATATTGTAAGTGTAGTTCCCCTCTTGATTGAAAAAAGATAAAAAAAGATTTGTAACTATAACTTCCATCTTTAGGCTTCAGGTAACCTCCCAACCTCATCACTCACAGAGAAACATTCATTTTGGCAAAATACACACCTTTGACATATTTCCAATGCATTGTCAATTATTTCCTCCTCAGCCTGTATTCATTCAAGTTACTAAAGCACAATGATGCCACAGTCATACTAATCATCCTCTGACAAGGATATAGATGCCAATTTCCATGTAAAAAAGCCTTCATTACAACACGAGGTCTCTGGCGGTGTGGTTGTGAAGTTCCACATGGCTAATAACAGCCTGGAATCTCCTCAGGACCCTGATCTTTTATTCAAGTCAGCCCTTGTGCAGTCCAACAAACTTCATTTATATTGCATGTCCTAGTCAGCAGTATGGAGAGATGAATTAGCCTACACAGTCGCGGACACAGTGATTACAGGCTGACAGGCGACTTACACACCCCCCTGCAAAGAGCCGAACATGTCTTCATTTTATTTTTTTCCCTCTTTCCTCTGTCCTTCTATGGCCCGGAGCAGCTGATACAAGGGATTCTAATAGAGCAGAGCGCAGGAGAGACGAGGCCAGGGGAGTTTTAATAATGAATGGATGGCAGTGGTGATGGGAGAAAGAGAGGCAAGAAGTAAAAAAGAGCTAGTGAGAAAGAGAACTGTGATTAATGGAACTTTGTGGACTATTTTAACATCAATAAAAATGTACATTCATGTTCAAACATTAGTTGTGTTATTGTGAGCAGGTGCATGGTGAGGTTGTCTATGTTAGCTTGCCTGCATTTTACAGTACGGGCTACCAGGTCAGATTTAGTGGGGAATGTATTTAAAATCTTTACTGATTCTTTAGTAAAAGTTGAGTCGTTTCTGGTCATTGAAGGTGATGTAAAAAGCTAAAAGATGATGTGCAAAGCTCAGGTAGGACTGGGTTTTCTTTCTGT
>JAQLOL010000003.1:2716420-2731766 GCA_029783665.1 Naso thynnoides | reverse complement strand
TGTTCATCTTGAAAGGAATGGAGGAGGCAGTGAGCAGTTGGATGTCTGTAATATTGGTGCATCTCACAACATGTGGGCAGAATGATGGACCAGCAGAACAACGGGCCGCCAGACCAGCGGTGCGACACCGTAGCTTCGGCCATTGTGGGATATGCTATCTGGAAGCAGGGATACACAACAATGACAGCTTCAGGGTTAGAAAACCTGACATGACCGGCAGCAATAAAGCAATCATAATACTTTTCTTGTCTTTTTTTTTTTTGCATTAATTCTGCATTAATTAGTTTGTATTTCAACATACATTAAAACAGACAGTTTATTTATTTTTATTACAAAGAAAAACAAACAAAGGCAGGATGCTACAGTTGGTAGGGTTTTGAGGGCCTCTTAGAGGTTGGAGGCCTGTGGGCACCAGCCCAGTTGGCCCGGTAGTTGCCCAAAAGATGAGGAAACAGCCTCGCAACGAGGCAGTAATCATTTCACTGGTCAACACTCCACCTGGCATTTTGTTGGTTGGGGAATTTTGATAGGATTGTTACACAAAATAAATCCATGAGCAGAGAAAAGATTTGACAGCAAAAGTTTAACAAGCGCACCAACAAGGCCAAGTACAAGAAGATAGGCTGAAGCCTGAGCGCAGCAAATCTGTCCAAACAAGCATTATAAATGTATTTGAGCATGAATGTTTGTGCAGAAGCACAGCAAATCAATGCGCAAGAAGGAACTTTTTAAGTGTGAGGACAGGGTTTGAGGGAAAGCATTACAAAATCTGCATCTGAAATCAATAAATCATGCTCTTAAACTGAAAGACCATGCTCTTGATTAAAGATCGGAAAATACCTCCATACCACAGAGTGTTAAATGCAGGGTTGTTTGTTGTGGCAATGTAACTCTCCTGTAGGATTTTAAGGTGGATGAAGCTTTCAAGACCCAGCGGATAAGATTGCAATGTGATGACAATGTCTTCACAAAACCGGAAAAGGGGGAATGGAGATTTTGTAGCGTCAGTTTTCAGATGTTGAGATGATTTTAATAATCACGAAAAGATGTAAATTAAAAGTGCGAACCCAAATAGGAGCACAACATGGTCTCATTGCGTTATGCTGAAGACTCTAAAAGCGACACAATACTGTAATGTCACTGAAACATTAATGCACAATTAAAATTTATAGGATTTAGTACACAAATATTATAGCAATTGGTGTAAACCTTTAATACATTATCAGCAGACAGCAGACTTTTGCATTTAATATGGAAACACACTCGATTGTAGGCAACTTTCCATCAGAATAAGCCAAGTCTTTTATCTGTTGCCCATTTTGGTATAAAAAGGGGATGGTCAGGGTGGCATGGTGAGTCAGTGGTTAGCACTGTTGCCTCATACTTGGGTTCAGTGCCTGGCTGGGGCCTTTCTGTGTGGAGTTTACTTATTCTTTCCAGGTTTGCATGGGTTTCAGTTAATCCTCCAGTCAGTGCCACTGACCAAATTACTGGCTTAGATCTGAAGTTGGTTCCTGTGCACCACACTGTTGCTGCCCACTGCTCCTCAGGGACTGGTTAAATGCAGAGATTGAGTTTTACTGTACACTGTATATGTGACCAGTAAAGTTCCTCTTTTAAAATTAGTCCTGGAATAGCTTGTCTTCTGTTTCCTAAAGCTTTTGATTCTTGAAGATATTATTGAGAGAAGCTAAGGAAAGGGCAAGGCAAGGCAAAAAAAAAAAGATATGGAATTTAATTTGGAATCAGAATATAAATCACATTGAAAATGCATCAGTATTCTTTTTATTTCTCAGTCTGGCATTGTAATTAGCAACATAAGTAGTGTTTGTATTCCCTCTAACTTTATAAAAAAATGTTTTAGTTCTTATTGTGGCACAGATGGGGACATCAGTGAATATTAAAGTCAAGAGAAAATGAGAGATGCTTTTTGCAAAGTTGCTCTAATATATTTATATGTCTCAAAATGAATGATAAAAGAAAATATCAAGTGAGGAATTATGCAAGAGCACAGAACAGAGCAAGGAAAATCAAGGAGGGGATTAGATTGAAGTTTTTTTCATTTCTTCTTATGGGGAAAGTTTGCCTTTTATACACTGTTAATTTTTCCATCTTCGGCACATTATTGAGTTGTTTCCTCAGGGGTGATAGACAAGTGCTTGCTAGGCCAAGCTTCCCTAATGATGCCTTTGTGGGGACAACAACACTGTGTTCAAAGGCAGAACTCCAGCCAGCTTACCCATTTACAACCTGACAATGTGCCACTGTAATTAAAAAAGTGATCGCAGAGACATGCAAACGCACTGAGAACACGCACAAAGACACATACACACAGACACACAGACACACACACACACACACACACACACGCACACAAACCCTTCTTGAGATTATGGTAACTAGCTACCACTGTGGAAACTCATTCCACTGCTTTTAAACAGGCCATAATGCCACTCACAGACCCCTGACTATTTAACATGCTAACAAGCTAAAAAAGCCTTTCCACAACTGTAACACAGGCTAATGCACTGCACATCCCGTTGTCCATCTAATGCGGGGTTATGCTAATAAGATAACAAGAGTCATTTCATTGTGGTAATGTAAGATGGACTAATGCCATATAGTTCCCATAGCATAAATTCTGCTAACAAGCCAACAAGCGAAATCTGCTGCTATGATAAGGGGCTCAAGAGGCACATTGCAGTCTATCTAAACATGACATAATTTGTTAAAGAGGTAGAGTCTCAGTTCGTGACTGGAACATGATTTAATGCTAATCAAACTGACCTCATCACTTGCATTAAAACTATGGACAATATACAGAGACTTTTCAAGGCCATGCTGTAGATATTTTCTTGTGGTTGAAACCAACAATTCAAGGAAATGTAAATTCAGTCTCAGAAATAAAAGTGTGCTGTTTGTTTTTTTTTAGATTATTTAAGAATGTAAAGCCTTACCATCACAACAGCGCTGGCATGGGGCATTAAAACGATTGCTTGAAATCCAGTGTCTATAAATTAGTAGGGACACGTCTGCTACAGCTTTGACAGTAGCTGTATGTGTCCATTATATTCAGCTGAAGCTGTTTCACTGATCAGAGAAGATGCATGCAGACATACACACTCTCACACACTCTCTCTTTCTCTCCACTTTTTACGCAGCAAGAAAGAGCGCAAACTCTTACTGTACCGGAGGCAATGCAACAGAGCAAAAAATGTTGCTGACAAATATTAGCAATGTATTCATCAGGAGGGATACAAGTTTGTTGGGAGTGGGAGGTCCTTAGCTGTGGTTTTTAGGTCGGGGAGAGTTACTTTAAATCTGGTCAAACATGGCTAGCATGCAGTCACATGATACTGTGTAGTAGTAATGTAATTTTGTTGTATTGTAAAGTGAATCTCCACTAGAATTTTAAATGCTGTGTCAAGTTGCACCAAGATGCTTGAGAGGAATCTCCTTTGCGCCAAAGCCTGCTGGACTCACCTCCAAGCATGTTACGGTGACGTCTCACCGACTGGAGCAAACCCGTGAAATCCCTCTTCTCTACCTCAAACAAGAATGTGTCGGTTTTGGTGACAATTTCAATGACGCTTGTCTCTGTAATGCATTATAACACATTATGAACATATATAGCACATTACAACACATTCAAAACACACTGATAATGTGTTATAGGTGGTTAGGGTTAGAGTTAATCTTAAAGAAAATCAAATCTACTAATCCTAATACTACTGGAGAAAAGGTAAAAGCAGAAAAAGTCACAGTGAGTTATTAAAGAGCTAAAGACAAGAGGCTGTTAGTGCATCTCTGCAAACAGCTCACTACCAACAGGTAAACAACTTCCTTTACCTGCTGTGTTTTTATGATGAAAAAACACTTGTATCAAAACTATAGATCAACTGTAGACAAGACGGTAGCCCTGTTTTAAAATGCAAATCTCTGCCATGCTTACCAGTTAAGTCAAATGAAGTCAAGCCAAGCCAGTACATGTAATGTACATGGAAAAGCCCTACAGTATAGGGATGACCTATCAATTTAATTTAACTCCATACAAAACACATCTATTTTATAAAATCTTATGTTAGAAGGGTTGGGAAGGTCACTTTGGAAATGTAATAGGTTACAGTTTCCTAGTTACTGTATTTAAAATATAATAAGTAATGTAACTATTTCAGTTACTTTATCAAAGTAATGTAACTTGCTACATTTGATTACTTTTCTAAATTTCTAACAAACGCTTTCAATTGTTGACCATTTTCAAATGTTTTAACCGGGCAGTGGCAGACGTGGGGCGCAGCAAATTCAAACTAGAGAATCAGTCAAAAGCATCAGAACAGCATCAAACTTTGCTTAATGTCCTTACTGGAAATGGCAAAAGAAGACATTGTGCACATCAAAAACATGCAAAGCAACAAAATGAATATTATTCAACATATAGCCGAAGCTTTTCACAAAAAAATATTCAAATGTAATCCCCTTTGTAATCATTAACATTATCATAAGTAATTTATTTTGCGCTACTTTTCGTAGTAACTGTTACAGACTACAGTAGTTATTTTGTAATGAAATTACAGGCTTCCATTACATGTAACTAGTTACTTCCCAACACTGGATGTTAGTAAAATGCTTTTGCAACATAGCTGCAGTCACGGCTGTCCGTTCACGAAGCCTCTTAAGTTCTGTCTTGTCAAGTGTAGGGCTATGAGACAGCAGACTCCTTGCCCTGGGAGTAGATAGATGTGTGTATTGGGCATCACGTCCAACCATCCTTTCATTCTGTCTGCCCCCCTTCTTTTCTCTGCCCCGCCCCCCCACACCACCACTATCCAAATAGAGAGATCTAGAAGAGGAGGGGTGGCAAGGTGGCAGGCGCCCCAAATGTAAAGCGTACGCAATCACTCAGATACAAGTGGCACCGCTAAAAATTGCCTTCATATATCAGCTTATGGTTTACGGGCTGTGGCAGAAAGGACGGCGAAAGGTCAGGTGGAAAAACATATAGACGTGTCAGAGCCACTGCTCGGGGCGCCGGAGCTCTGGGCTGATGGCTGAGGAGATGGGCTGGCTGTTGGTGTGTGAGTGAAGTGTATGAGTATATGTGTGTGTGCTTGCATGTGTGTGTGTGTGTGTGTGCGTGTGTGACAAACTCAGGGACACTAAGGCCGTGTTTGATAAGAGCCGAGTGTGTGCATGCTTATACCTCTAAATGTCCGCACAATGATAGACAGAAAAACCCTCCACGGTGAGAGCAAGAGATGACTTTATAGGTTCAGGATTTGGGGATTAGAGTAAGATTACAGTTTATGGTGCGCTGGCTATTTGAAGCTAGATTTTTAAGGGAAAATCTCAAGACTTTTCCACATTACCAGTTACTTCAACACTTCTGTCACTTGGCCTCCGAACACATTGAGAAATCAAAAAGAGCCTGTCCCAGTGTGCTTTTACCAATAGGCATTTCAGGCATTGCTCTACCCCACTTCCCCTCCTCCATCAAACCCCCATAATCTAAAACTTAAGAATTTAAGGTTCACTTACTGGCATTCGCAACACCTGGGACACTCATCCAGCATCTGCGTTGCCGGCACGTATGCTTTTTTTCAGCGTCCATTAAAACAGATTAGAGCAGCCACACAGCAAGTGGGAGATAGACGTCAAACGCATGTCGGACACATGTTGACCACAGTGCAAGACTTCAGCTCAGGAGGCTCACTGTTTTGTTTTTTTTGGCGAGATGCATGCAGCTCTATAATAATATAGATGGAGAAATAACTTGTTGCCAGTCGTATTGACATCATACCAGCAACATTCAGGGTAGTTTCAGCATTTCCAGCATGTCTTTCAAAACCTCTCACAAGTGTGTATATGCAGAGAATCCTTTCATTTAAAGGTTTAATTGTGAAGCATTTGAAGGATTTTGACGGTAAAACTGTATTTGTAATTTAGGATAAGTGACAGTCAAACCAGAGATCCAATGTAGTGAAGTTTAGTTTTGCTTTTTAATTTAGACTGATTACAGACTTTGGCTTACTTTATCTAACAACACAGTGTCCATCGTACCAGCCTGGAGTGGGGACACACCTGCAGCGTCTGAGCGGGAACAAAACTGTGCTTAATATTATGACTTTACAAACAGCAAATGACTTGCTTTAACAAATTTTGTTAGAATATAATATGAAGAACTGTAAAGTATCGTTTCTATGAGGCTGTTTGGTCAGAAAGTGACGGATCATAGATAATAAACTTTGCATTTCATCCTTGCTGCAGCTTGCCTCACACTTTCTCCGCCCCCCCCTCTCTCACAAGTCATACGTTGAGAGAAGTCATGTAGAAAGACATTAAGAGAGACAGTCGCGCTGTCTGCAGTAGACGCTGCATGTGTGAACAACAACAGCGGGAGAGACGCAGTAGATCAATGATACAGATGCGCTGCAGAGGTAGAAACAAGATGTGTGTCCCTGGCGTCATGCTGTTGAGCTAGAGCTCAAACAATCAATTAGTTGATGAACACAAAATTCAAGAGCAATTATCTTAATGACTGCTTAAATATTTGAAGCATAGATGTCAAATAGCCTCTCTGAGAACTGCACAATTTAATTTAATTTTTTGGACAAAAAACTCTTCCACAAAAGAGCATGGTTTGCTGAGAGTTATGAGACAGGGGTTGATGGTACAACAAATAAATAAAATTTGAATAAAGTGAACTTAATCTTCTTTTAGCTACAGAGTCAATATAACAAACTCAAAAGTTTGCTGTCCATCAGCAAGTTTGCTGACTCAGGGAGCGTTAAATTTATAACATTTAATTGTTTTAAAAGATGTACAGTTCATTCATTTCTTCATTATCCTGAACAAAATTCCAGGGGGCAGTATACAGAACAGTACAGATAAAACAGGGAAGCCCCACAAGCTGTTGTGAGTGAATGGCAGTAGTCTAGCTGGTTAGCATGCATAGTTCATCTGTTGGTCTTGTTGATAGCCACTATGTCACCATGCCTCTAGAAGCATAGATTTCTTGGAGATGTGCCTATTTCATTTGTTGGTTGACCAGGCCTTAACTTTTCCAAGAAACTACTCAAGCTCTCTCCTGTTGTCAGAATATGTAGAAAAAAATTAACCTTTAGTAGCTAGATGAGCAATTTTTCTGTGATAAAAACATATGCATGAGGCTAAAATTTAGGAAATTGTTCCTTCGGCATTTAAACAATGAAATTAATATTAGTGTAGAATCAGGTTACTGATAATGGTTTGGTGCATGTCCGGCTAGGGTTTTGGTTCAGGTATGAAGGTGTAGCAAAGAGGCTTCAGGAACATTTGTGTGTGTTTGTATTGTGTATGTGTATACTTCATTTGTGATCTGTGTTCGTCTTTGTTTCATCTGTATGTGAGGTGTACTGAAGCAAATTTCCACAGTCAGCAAACACATGGACACATGGACACACACGCACACGCACACACAGGTATATGCTGGATACTGTAACCTCTCGGTCGACCTCCGCTGACAAGACAGATCGCTCCATTCATCTATGGGTGAGTGCACCGAGCGCTTCATTCATCTGCGGCTGAGTGGATCAGGCCGACCAGCATTTTTCACACCGCTGGCCCATGATGCATCTGGGGCTCTGGAGGAATGTCACTGGCCTGAATGCTCTGATCTGTCATGAGTCCCTGGCTGCCACACCACTCTATACACAGTGACACACTCTCACACGCACAGACAGACAGACAGACAGACACACACACACACTATCGCGAGGGTGGCAGGGTGACCTGTCGGCTTGACAAGATGATCATAATGCCCTGAGAAGTTGTAGGTTTCATTTCCATCAGCCAGGTCTTTGAGTAAGATATTTGATTGTGTTGCACACTAAGTAATAAAAACTTAATTGCTGTAGGTTAAAAAGTATTGAGTAAAAGATGTCACTAATTTAATTTATATACTTTGAGTAATCATTATATGGTTTTGTCAGTTTCTTCTACTCTAATTTAAATGCATGAAATGTGGCAAATGCTATCATATTACATACATTATTCTTTAAGGTAATAGAAAAATTTATCTTTTAATTGTATTGACAGTTTTAAAATACACATTGAGGAGATTGTAATTTAAGGGCTTCTTCTTATTTTTAACATTTTTATAGCCACACCTTTCTCTGTTAAAATTGTGGCAATGTTACAATTGTATTAGTTCCCTTGTAAAACCTGTGTTTCCAGTCTGTTCTTGTGTCACAGTCCTCCATTCCTGGTCAACTGCATTCATTCACAAACTCTGCCCCAAGCCACTCCCACCTTATCAGCCTAACTACACTCACCTGGCCAGGTAGCTGCTCAAGAATTATAATCAAGCTAGTATATAAGCTCCCACTTCTTAGAGACTTACTGCCAGATTGTCACCTGTCACGTCAGTTTCCCGAAATACCTACCAGTCTTTTGTCTCCAACCTCGAGTTTTGTCTCCTGATTTTGGCTCGCCTGTGACTGCGAGAGGTTAACTTTAATCTTTATGCCCGATGACTAAATTCTTTCGTCTTGTTTGAACACCTTGTTTGCAGTTTGGGTAAACAGGCAGGAAAATTCTTACCACTTTACAGCACCCCATCTTATACAACAGCTCCCTCTGATTTTGGAGAAACTGGCCTACGTAGGCTACATAAACGGAGAAATGCTTTCTAGCTTTGCCTCTGTCCTCTGGAAACTGTACCTGTACTCTCAATGAAGTTTCCTGACACACATATAACTGGACTTTTTACACAGCTTACTGGTAACTTTTGTCATTGCCTGTTGCAATTGTAAATGCAAGTTAGCTCTGTTAGCACCTGGAAGTGTGACATGGCTGCAACAAAAGCTTTAAAATACCACGTGGATTACGTTTAAATGTCTAGGGCAAAAGGGGATCCAGCAAAAACTGCTGATGTGGAGCAGTGCTACAACAAGCAATGGAAGGGGGGTCTGGCAAGCAGGTATATGCTACCTATCAAGGCAATGCTGATTGATCTCAGCAGTCTCTACAGGCATCAAGACAGAGACAAAGGCTGGATTTACACCACAGGTCTTGATGCCAAATTAAAATGTGATAGCTATATTCAATTTTTTTGACCCCCTGCTTACATCTACTTATAAACATGGCTCACAGCTGTTATCTACATATACATTTGGGTGAATACTGAGCAGCTCTTCTTCTAACAGCTCCTTCTTGTTCCATTACTTTTACATAGGGTATAAAACTACTCCCAGACATGTTTGAAATTGATTCTCTGTCAACAAATGCTGAAAATGGTCATGTTTTGGTCTGTAAACATGTTTTTAATTATTAAAAATGGTCAGCTAGGGGTACCCGGTGGCTCAGTCGGTAAAGCAAGTCCCTCACATACAGAGGCTATGTCCTTGCGCAGCGGACCCGGGTTCGATTCCACCTGTGGTCCTTTGCTGCATGTCAATTGGACATGACATACGGAAGAGAGAGGGGATGACATGCAGCAAAGGCTGTAATGTGGAATCATACCCAGGGCTGCTTCAGCATGGACACAGCTTAGGACACTCATTCTATCAAATGAGCTACCACACACCCGATGGTTAGTCAGTCGGACAGAGTTTTAGCAGTAGCGTGTAAGAGCATATTTTTTCAGGTTCAAGTTAGGTTGACATGACATACTGCTATTTTGAGACATGTGCACTGTTTGAGCAAACATTAGCAAATGGTGAAAAAAAATGTCTGAGCATACATGTTAGTTTCAAGACATAAAGTTAGTTTTTTTTCTGTATTTAGCACTGCATTTGAAGATGCTGCTGCAGAAACTTGATAATTTGACTGTGGTACGGCGTTTAAAAAATGTGGGGGTGCTAAATAACACAAAATACATATGCTTACATTATGTTACTTCAACATTAAAGTCGATAACTAAGAAGGCAAAATCAATTTATAAGGACAAATGATAATTACATGATGTTGTGTCAAAGTACACTGCATAAAATTTCTTCCCTAGTGAGTTATATATGTTTGAAAATTAGGCATTTGTAAAGCAAAACATCCGTTTAGCATTTATGTGATGGGACTGCAGTTTTTCTGGCATGTTGTTCAATAAGTAAACACCCACAGGTATACACCTTAATTCCAAAACCATGCTTAAAAATAAATAAGTAAATCAGTGCCCTTCCATGATCCAGCCACCCCTTATGCAAATCAGTTACAACTTACAAATGTGAAAGGAAGTGAAATTTCTCTGTACTGTTATTCAGTGCATATACAGTTCACACTGTCTGTGGCTCTGTGTGGTGGTACCGTGCTGATCTTATCTTTCAGCTGTTGCTAAATTTTGAGGTACCTTAATCTTTTTTTGGCCAAACAGCTAAGAAATAAGTAAACTATGCTGAGATTTAGTGTGAGAAATTTTGATCAAACGACTGAATGAATAATGAATAAGACAAATCTCTAGAGTAACTTCTGTTAAAAAGTAGTTCAGCAGAAGTGAAACAGAGGAAAAATGCCCATTGCGGTGTAAGGATAAGTTATAACCACCTCAGTGGACAGAAGGAACACCTCTGAAAACCGGCTGACCTGCAGCTTCACCCGGAACAACTAAACCAGTTATTGTAACCTGGCTCTCACAAGTTAAGGACAAGTGAATCGATCATTATCAGTATCTCTGTGTGTTCAGCTAATTAAAGTGGTAATCTTGAAGATTTGAATTACACTGTTTCTAACACCACCTTTGGTAATAATCTAAAATTGCAGGCACACTTTCGGGCCTTATTTCCTAGAATTCATGTCAAAACCAAACAGTGTCAACTGTATGATAACGGTGGATCGCCTGTTTCCCTTCTTCAGAGTGCTGAGTTTTCGTTTTTTTTTGGACCTGGCACTTGTACTTCAACTGCCAACACCTGGATGCTGTTTTTTCTTTGTGCATTGATCCATCACAGCAACTGAAAGGAAATCAAAGAAATGATTAGACACAACTAAGGGCGAGCTGTGACTTTAGCTTCACCTACCTTCTAGAAAGACCGACCCTGCAGACGCCACAGAATCCCAGATCATAGTACTTGGCAATGCTGCAAACATGAGTGCTTTCATAGGCCATAGGCCCAGTCCACATTGTTTTACCTAACTGTGTGATGGATAGTGATGTAATAGACATTCATTAAATAAAAATCTTCAAGATGACCACTTCAAATATCTACATCTGCATCTGGGTTTAGAACGGATGGGACTTAAACCATAAGTGGGTGAGACTGAAACCTGCATTTAGTGGGCCTATTAATTTAAGCCTGAAATTCATATGGTCTGATCAACTGATCATAGGTAGTGAAATAATAGAGTTTACTATAATCCAACATATTGACTTCTGCTGCTGTAGATGATCTGCTTGTGTGTTTTCACCTCACGTACGAGAATGCATAATAATCCTTTTCACAACGCAGATTGTATGAACGCAGATTTTCTTTTAAATGCAAAGAAATATTTTTTTCAATAGTACCATTGATGTCTAAATGTGGCTTTACTTTTATTGTGAAAATGGTTGGTTAAACTCTGGTGTGGTCCACATAATCAAGGTGAACACCTGAAATGGGTCAACAATGAAAAGAATTCTGGTCTAGTTTGTCAGTGGTGAAAAGGCAAAGCATAAAAAGCTGAACTGCTATTAAAAAAAACTTTCATGGAAGGTATTTTTGATCCATCTAACCCATCTAGCAGGTGCTGTAAAAGTGTTGGATGGACCAACAAATGCAAGGCCACAGCATTAGACTCTGCAACAATACCATCCTTGACCATTGCCTCTTTTTTTGGGTGGAGTTCATTACTGCCTAGCAGACATGAGACCAGCTGATATGTTCACATCATGCAAATCTGCCTCATCTTTTTGTCTCAACATGAGATTTTTTTTTCCTCAAAACTCCAGAAAATCTCTTACTTTTGTTTGTTATAGAAGGACAAGGGAAAGAGATGGAGGGGTGGAGGAGTGCTGATGGTGGCCAGACTGGGCAGAGTGTGTGAAGCTGAAGTAATGATGATGCTGATAAAGTGCATAACAGGCATTCAGTGGCACAGCTGGCAGTGGCTGGCAGAGGTGGCCCAGTTAGCCCAGTTAGCCGGCTGGCTTCCACTGGACCAAGCACAGATGCCCATTAACTGCCCCACTGATGACACCCCTGGGGCGTAACACACACAAACACGCCCACATACACACATCAAGACATTTATAAAGGCATGTAAACACACGCATATTATACACAAAAACAAATGTAACCACACATATGAAAAACACACACACCTGAACAATATTCTGCTGTACAATACATGCTTTTGGTTTCTATTTTTTTTTTGATACAACCCCCTCCCCCCCTCACACACACACACACACACACACATTGTTTTTTATTGAAAGTTCAAAAACTTACACATATAAGGAATGACTCAGTCAAGCCCAAACACCCTTAAATGTACAAGTTTCTAAAAAATGTGTCCCCATATATGCACACACACACACACACACACAAACACACACACACACATTAACAAAAATCTCATGCTGCTCAGCCACTATGTTCCAGCAATTACCACACAGACCCTGTGACTGCCTGCACACACACACACACACACACACACACACATGCACAGAAAAACTGCAATTCTCACCTCGGGGCAGAGATGTGCTCTGATGTTTCCGGGGCAGTGGGCAGTCACGAGTGTGTGTGTGTGCCTGACAGCTGTTTGTGTGCATGTCCATGTGTCCGTGTGTGTGTGTTCTTGTGTGTGTTGGCGCGGTGCCCTAATTTGACAGAGCTGGAGCAGTGGTTGATCCCCAGTGCAGTTGATTTGGCTTGATGTTGACCCTACAGGCCTTGTCAGCTCCAACATGCTCCCTGTCTCCTCACGTAGCCCGGTATGACACTGAGTGGACACACACATACATGCACACACCACGCAATAGAAGGGCACACATTAACAAATATTTGTTTTCTTTGTTGTCTGATCTTTTTTTTTTAATATGCTCTATTAAGATTAATTTTATTTACTCATATTTTTATTTTATTGTTGCATAATGACTAATTACATGGTCATGAAATATTCTGATCCCTACATGAGTTGAGAAATAAAGTTAAACTACAAGTAAAAGAACTTAATTACAAATTGTAATTTAGGTGAATAAGTTATCCGAAAGTGTACAGCAAGTGTACAAGTGTAACACTTTAACTATTTGTTATACAGCAAAAAATGATGATGTAAAGTCAATATGTAACAGTCAGTTGAGTAGGTGTGTTAAACCTCTTGAAGGCATAACGTGGAGGCGAACAACGTTCACCTACAAGTTGATTAGGTCATGTTCATTTCAATATAAAATAAAAACGTTCTCAAATTTTTGGTGAACGTTTAAAAAGATTTGACAAAGATTCAGTAAATCCTGTTGCTTAGTCTGTAGCTGTAAAAAAAAAAATCCAAACTGAAATGTATGTTAGCCAAATGAAATAAAACAGGAGTGGTCCGTATTAATACATTTACATTTATTGAAACAGAGTGATATCTTCAGAGAGCCATAAAGTGATCACATATTGGCAATCCACGTGGTTAAATTAAAATAATTTTAAAACTAACTAAAGTGATATATTTACAGTTCCAAGAGGAAACTGACAAAACAATTTCTTCTTGCCCACACCGCCAGGTTATTGGTCCATCTTTTCTGCTACATTGGCAAGATGGCAAGTGCTCTTTCATGTTGTTATAGTTACAAGTTTGGTAGCGAATTAATTTTGAATGGTGATTAAACTTGAGCCGAATTACATGTGTGTTAAACGGTTTTAACACGCACCTGTAAGCCAATGGGAGAAGAGTATTCACCCACACCCTGGCATAAGACATTTTGTTAATGGATCAAAATAGATTAAAAAAAGAAATAAATTACTGACGCATAATGTGTTAATCTATGTCTTTACATTTTTAAAATTTTATTATTTGTTTTTACCAAACCACCTATAAGAAGCCAGTGGGGAGAGTTCGGGAGTAAAAGCATTCACTAGCCTCAGAGGTTTAAGTTGGGATTGTAAGCAGTTTGCTAAATATGTTGCTCATTACAGCTTGAAGTCTCCGTGTGACAATTAGGCAATAATTTGTAGAACCTCCTAGGATAGTATAAAAAGCATGCTACTATGTTACTATCTTTTGGAGGGAGACACTGGGTAAGAACTGACATAACACAGCCCTGAGGAAGTTAATGCGGAAATAGATTTTTATTTTTATTTTTTTTAATGGTTGCATCAATCTCAAACATGCCAAATAATTTAAAGTACAAAACACAGAATAAGTAAAAAATAACACCAATAATCATCACCGGTGTGATCACTGGTGGTAATGTTACCAGAGAGAAACACTCATTCTCATTAAGATTATATTGTGCCATTCTATCACTCCTCCTCTTCCTCTTAGGCGCATAGCAGTCACAATGAAAACAAATGTGTAGCCGAATTAACCTCAGTACTACATCCGCTTGCCAGCACAACACTAATCAATGCAAGAATCAAGCCCGTAAACACATCTTTTCTTGCCTTTGGCTCGTTGAACCAGCTTCCAGACAAACATTAATAGGTAAAAAGTGCACAACTAACGCCATCGTTGGTCTGTTTGAATCCTAAATTGTGTTCTTCTTAATTATCACTGCTCACAAGCCCTGCCTGTTCCAGGCTTGCAACCAACAGCTACTCACAGACAATTTTGACAATGTCTTTCTGCCAATGCCTGCTCAGCTGTCAATCAAATACCGGCAAGTACAAAGCCCTCCCACATCTCAAAATTCCCTCACTGTGTAACTTAAAAAAAAACAAAAACAAAAAAAACTTAACTCCTAACATTTCCCACATGATGGGATTAAGTTTGTGAAATCAGTTGGATATTATAAATTGCCTGCTACTTTAGTAAAAAAGACATTATGCGTGGTTGGTGTAAATTTTTTAAATAGGGAGTAAAACCCTCAATCCACTGCATGCCAGATAGTACTACGCCTCTGTGTTAATGTTCTGCGTGTGTGTTTCTCTTTCTTTTTCTCTTTCCATAATTCTTACACTTTCATCTGTCTTTTATTCTCTTCGTCTGTTAGAAATAACAGACTTTCTCTAGTTACTCATTTGTGCGCTTTGATCTAAACATTTCTCTTTCTTTGGACCTTCAGAGGGGTGTGTTTGTGCGTCTGTATGTGTGAGTGTGTGTGGGTGGTTGTGTGTTCATCAGGCTGTCCCTGAATGCTGGAACGGATCCTCTGAGGTAAAGGCCAGATTTTAATCCCTGGGTCCATCTAATCTCCTCATATTCACATCTCAGATTAACACACACACACACACACACACACACACACACATACACA
>JAQLOL010000003.1:2701549-2713391 GCA_029783665.1 Naso thynnoides | reverse complement strand
GTATGCATCATTGCAGACAGTAATTTTTATTTCTTCACTTTCTACCTTTCCAAATGTACAGAAAAGCAGGAATTTGACATCCAAACAAGAACACAGTATTTGCATCTCAACATTTTTTGCTGCTTGTCACAGCTATTCACACTTTTTTTTAAAGACTTGTTGGTGAAATTATTATTCATTGTGTTTCATACAACAATTCTCTAAGTTTTTTGGTCTTCTAACGGGATGATATATCTTGAAATATTTGAACCACACATGCCTTAGAAAATCAAAACACTATTCAGGGTCCCGGTCATCACTTGTGTAAGAGGGATCAAGTGGACTTTTAAAGAACTGTTAACCATCTTTCAAAAACAAAAATGCTTACTGATTCAAGCATCAGTAATTATACACTAAACAAATATCCTTTTTAAAAAGCATCTAAATGATGATAGTCTTGTTCAACAATTTTAACATCTTATATCACCAAAAAAAGAAACCAGATGAACAGTTAAATTTGTTATTTATACAGAGTCATGCATTTAACAGAGAAGACAATTTTAAATGTCTTAAATCTTAAGTTTTATAGTTGTGAAGTAATAATGGGTAGCAAACAATATTTATGCCTAAAAGGAAGCACGAACAGACCTGGAAGGCAAAGAGGTTGTAGCTAGTTTTTCAATAATTTATTCCCTTAAAAAGTACTAAGATTGTTTCGATATTGTCATCATTTGCTGTATAAATATCCTGTAAGTTAACAAATAAATATAATGAGATAGAAATGTTACTACTTGTAGTTTTCAGCGGTTGTTCAATAGTTGATTTTGGAGAACTATTGTGTGGCTTTTAAGCTCTCTATCTCTCACACTGAGTAAAGTGCCATTCACCTACACTCTGTGGATCTGCAGGGGCCGCAGCTGTGGTGCCCTTCATATACACACCTACACACATGCACACTCACTCCCCTGTGTCCCCCTGCTCTGGGTATTAACTTCCCTCTCTGTAGCAGCTGGAGTCACATTGTGGTGAAACCTTTCTTTACCTGAAGGCATCGCACACACACACACACACACACACACACACACACACACACACACACACACACACACAGAGCTCCATGCATTTTGTGTATATGTTTGAATTTTATTAACTTAAATCTTGATATTTTATAAGGCTAAAGAAACTGTTCCAAGACCAGTATTAGTTAGTTCCCTAAAATCTGTTTTAAAATAGAAAAAAAAGCCTTCTCTGCACTAAATGTGTCAGAAATCAAAAAAGACCCTTTTTTTCTTTTAACACAAAGGTTGTTCATGTCCATTACAGCCTGAGGTCTATCACAAGGGCTGTTCTGGTTTGTTCACATTCTCTTTATGCTGTTTGTCTTTGTGCATTTGTAGAAATCTGACAGTGTGTCCTTTTAACATTTTGTACATTATCACTTAATCTGTTATGACTCTGACTCTCTCTCTCTTTCTGGGCTCGATTTGCTTGAGTCTAGGCGCAGCACAGGCGCAAGTCCAAGTTCTGGGCGCAGGGAACGCAAGTAGGTGTTGCAATCTTTTTTAGTAATTTGGTGAACAGAGACAAAGGTGCATCTTCAGCGCAGCTTTGTGCAGTGGTAAGGTGGGAGGAACAGACAATTTGAAGGTGTGTCACAGCTGATTTGAATCATGACCAATCAGATCAGTTCCTTTCATTCCCTTTAAGACCGCTGTGATGCTGCAGCATATTGTCAATTTCAGCTAAGGAAAGAACGGACATCGTGTCAGCCAAGCTCTACGCAGGAGAGAAACTGACACAGGCTACTTGTCCGGGAGGTTCAGGCTCGTAATTGCCCTTTACTCATAACACCATTGATGGAAAGCAATGTGCTTGTAATGTCACCGATGGCGTGGCGGTGTTAAAAGCGTAACATTCCAGACCAATGAAGATGCTTCATATCACTAAATTTCACAGGTAATGTTAGGCCTGTTATCACACAGCAACACTGATCATGCACGTGGCAGCTAAATAAAAATCTACAAAGCTCACAGAATGCAAGTCCTTTCCCAGATCCAAGAAAAGACGTGTTTTTTTTATAGCTCTTTACGGTCAAAACCAGACTAGAAATTGTAATAAATAAATGTTGTGGCTGTCCCAGGCTGATTCTATGAGTAATTAAAAATGTCTTAAAATTAATTAATAGCCATGCGCCCTACTGATAAAGAAAAGGTATCCAACACCAAAGCGGAACATTTTGGTGTGACCCGAGCATGTCTCATAACTTCAGTGTTCAAGGGTGGAAAAAGTAAAAATTTATTGAAAAGATATTGATCAAATTATTTTTAAAATTCACAATATATTTTTGTGTAAAGAAAATTTATGCTTCAACCCATTTGTTGGCATTGCAAATATTTCAGCCCACTTTTCTTTCTTTTTTTTTTTTTTTTACTGCTTTGAAGGTGACCCACCGTCTCATAGCACTGTCTCGTGACTTGAAAATCTTTTCTCTTTGTTTGCATCTGGTTACTTTGGTTATTACATCTCCGGCCAAGCACACACTCAGAAATTGATGAGGTAATTGTAAACAGCTGATGGGAGTATCAGCTCTGTGCTAGGAGCACAAAGGGCAGGCCACAGTTTACTCTCTGGCAGGAGATGGCAAAGGCGGAGTTTCACATGGCTTGAATAAATTAAAACCTCTGCGCTCGACATTTGCGCCTTACCCCTTAGACAAGCGCATGGGGCCCTTTTGATATGTTTAGAGTCTCTTTTATCAGCGTTTTCCTAAATTGTATCGTATTGTATCATTATTGCATCAGCATAATAAATTATGATGTTGTTTTGGCATGATTTCTTTTCAAGATATCCTGATCTTCTTTCAGTTTCTTTTGCATGTTAAAAATTTTATTATCTCCACCAAATAATTTCTCGTTCTTCTGTGTTTTCTGCTCTTTTCTCAATTGCCTCAGCGCGTGCAGCCATGCGTTGCAGTTCATGCTGCAGTTCCCTAATTTCTTCTTTAAATTAGCCAACTTTTGTTTAGTTTCATTACAAAAGTTTTCCTTCTTTTTGGAATTCTCCTAACTCTTTTGTAATGTCTGATGTATGTACTTTATTATGCACCTTATGGGATTCTTCCATAGTTTGTATCAGTTGTTTGTCTCTCAACTCGAAATGAGTTGTTTTTACCTTTCATCTTCGTCATCTTAACTGCGCCAAAATCCACCCCTCATTCAAACTGAGGTTAAGTCTCTTTAATTATTTTTGTCTCAAATCATTATTCTATCATTTCTGAGCACTTTTAGGATTTAGGTTTGAAGGAAGATAAAACACTCCACTGCCGTCTCACACATGCTCCTCATTGGGGACAGAAGTCAAACATGCAGAGAGTCCACTCCTTAGAATTTGTGGCCTCTTTATGGCAAAATCCATACTTGAAGTGTTGGATTTTGGTGCGACATTTTGTACCACTTACTAAATATTGGAACCAGAACCAGTGTCATTTTGCCTTTTGAAAAATCAATACTGTTAGATGGACAGATGCTAAAATTACATCTTACTGTCACTAGTCGCTAAGTTACAGCACAGAATTTCTGAAGACAATATGATGAGAGTAAGAAGAGTTGACCAGCAGGGTGATGGTAGAGGATTAAATGTCAAAGCAAAATGCAAAAAGCACCTATACTTCACAATATTTCGGACGCTGATGGAGAACTTGGTAACTCGAATGAAAGAGGAGCTTCTTAGCTAACCTGTCGCAGCTGCAGCTCTTCATCTAGTTCTTCTTCTTGCTCCATTACTTTTACAGACAGTATTAAACTACTCCCAGAATAATATGAAGGTGATCTGTTGTCAACAAATGGTGAAAATGACCATTGTTTTGCTCTTCAAAAACATTTTTTGATGATCGATCATGACTAGTCTACTACAAGATAAAAGTCAACTTGTGTTTCGCCCATTAAATGCTTTTAATGTGAAGCTGCATTTTGGAAATGCTCTGTTTGCTTTAGCAGTAACTTAAGACTGCTCCCAACAGATAGTGTTATGTAAAAAGCTGATGTACCGGGGATTACCAGTGGTGTCACGAGTTTATTAGTTTGAGGGAAAATGCCGTCATTGCACCAACTGGACAACACTCAGGAGAAGTATATAATATTAATAATATGATATAATACATATTTGAAAAGAATTGCTGAATGATCACTTGAAGCTGAAGCTGAAGTTTGTAAAAGATTAGTTGAGAATAGAGGGTAGAGTAGCTTGTAGAATATTTATTTTATTTTTTTTGCAGTTTGGTTAGGTTTCATTTATTGTGTGAATTTATTAAGTGTTTTGTAGACCTATTTTAAGGGTTAATTTATTCCTTAATGGAAAGTTCAAATTTGCCTCCACAATTGTATTACCCCCCCCCCCCCCTCCCCATTTAAAAATATTGGTTTAGACACCGTTTCGGCGCCGGGAACCATTTTAAAGGTATAGAATGCACTGATATTGGAAAAACCCAAATGATAACCAGCCCTGCTCCCTACACATAGTGTGACATTATGACCATGCTTCTCAGATTGAAGGTCAGGACAGAATTTTGTTTGTTTAGGCATGCAACTGTAACGCACTATTTTCTTTTCTTTATTGTTTTTTAGACAGGGCATGTCTTCATATACCACAGAAGTGCGGTTGTTGTTTTTCTTTTTTTATGCCTTTACTGTTTTGTTTGGATATATATGT
This sequence comes from Naso thynnoides, assembly GCA_029783665.1. Classification (NCBI taxonomy): domain Eukaryota; kingdom Metazoa; phylum Chordata; class Actinopteri; order Acanthuriformes; family Acanthuridae; genus Naso; species Naso thynnoides. The sequence goes on along the minus strand of JAQLOL010000003.1, from coordinate 2,708,705 downwards.
GTAGTCTTTAGCAATGAAAGTCACTGAGTGCTTTTTCTTAAGTACTGCACCTAAATACAGTAGCATACTTTTCAAGTATTGACATTTTATGCATACTATACCTGCTTTGACTAACATTTGGCAAATTAATGTTTGTGATGACATTAGAACAAGCAAGGCTGCTGCAGCAAATCCCTGATTGTATTGATCTGAGAATTGGTGAGTTTGGTTGCTTTTGAATTCAACATGCAATTTGTGAAAGGAAGGAAGTGTTTTTTCTTCTTCTTCTTAGAAAAGTTAATATCATTTTGAAAAGCATTTTTTTCTGAAGAAGGACTATGGATTTCATTGCTCTTTCTTACATTGCAGGTGCTCTAAGCTGTAACTTTATCTTCAGTATGAACAGGAGGAATGATAATAGTTAACACTTTCAACTTACTGTCATCTGAGTATTGTATTAAGACAGACTTTGAAAAAGACCATATCCTTTAAATTCTTTTTTGTTTTTAAAGTGTATTAATGCTTGTGCGTGCATGTGTGTGTGCTATTCAGACTACATCTTCACATTTCAAGTGTGTGTATGTGTGTACACGATGCCAAATGTGGACATAAAGTTCACAGCAGCAGCAACCGAACAAACCCAGGGCTGTGTGTGTTGCGCACACCAGTTTTAGCCACTGAAATAAAGACGTCTGGATTGCATCCCCTCCTCTCTCTTTCTCTCTCTCTATCTTTCTCTCTCTCTCTTTCTCTCCTCTCTCTCCTTCGTGGATATTGATTGGGCCGAGCGCTTTGAGTACAAAGAGTTAAGGCCTGAAAGGCGAAACAGCCGCGATTTCAGAGAAGTCATGAAAGTTTAAAATGCCTTCTCTTTCAGCCGGGTCCTGAGAGACATGTTCGCTGTGCGAGTGACCCCCGGGCGCATTTGGAGATCCAATGGTTGAACCTTGCTCATCCCACGTTGAACCAGTCAATACCTATTATTAGCTACTGCCTGCCCTCTGCTACAGGGCCTGATGAGGCAGAGCGAGAGAAAGAAAATACCTTCTGAAGGCCTAGAAGTGGAGAGAGCAGTGCCTGTTTGAGTGTGTGTGTGTGTGTGTGTGTGTAAGTGTGTTTCGTGGTTCGCCGATGGAGGGCGAAAGTGTGAGCATGTTGTGGGCATATGTGAGTCTGGCAAAAGTAAGTGTGTGGAAGCATTTTCTGTGTTTTGTGATGGGAGTATGCAAGGTCTTGGTTGGCAAAGTATGCATGTTCTGTGTGTGTGTGTGTGTGTGTGTGTGTGTGTGTGTGTGTGTGTTTGTGTGTGCAGGATGGGATTATGTTTGTGCATTTCAGTGTGTATGTGTATTTCATGTGTATTTTTGGTTTTGGAAGTTGAAAGAATAAATTGTGCACATCTTAATTTTGTCAGTATTTTGTTGTGGGCATGCAACTCCCCATTTAATCACTAAATGTGTGTGTTGCATAACTGCAGGTGTCCCAAGATGCAAATTGTGTGTTTAGTGTGTTATGTGTGTCATTAGGCACTACTGGTAAAGAGATTTTTCTATTTGTGTGTTAACTAATAAAGAACTACCCTCCTTGTGACAGATATAGGCCACAAAGGGCTACTTTATTACTAACGGAAAACACACAAGCTTATTCCTTTGAATAACTGACCTAATTATATAAACATGTAATTACTGCACTTCCTTTACAAGCCTATAACTATAAAAAGATACAGACACACAAGCACACATTTTTTTCAAATGGCACTTTTACAAGTAACATTATGTAAATTGTGTTTTATAATGATTAAAATCAACACCAAACATGCTGTAAAACACATCATGTGAAACCGAACACTTGGACACCTGAGTGTGACTGTACACACAATTATCCTTTTCCATTTGTGAGGAGATTTTAATGTGGAAACACTTCATGCAAGTTTGAAGTTCATACCTCATCTCTCACATCACTTTAATCTAAAACACATCAACATGTTTAATTCCACATGTTTATCAGTCGCACTGTATGATAACAATATGAATTACTCTCTGATGTTGTATGCTTGACAGTCTTCTCAGTGTTTTGCCTTGAGCGACATAATGCTAATTAGGTATATGGATTGAATAACTGCATAATTAAATACACTATGACTCACATTTACATTCAGTTTTTCGGGATAGATGTTCCCATTGATTTTTGAATAAATGTCTTTTAAGCCATGCCATTATAATAAGGTGAGCACTTGCGCTTTACTTTAAAAACTGTTTCATATTATGTTAACCGAAAAGATGGTGGCACAGTGGATGATCCACTAATATATAGTACAGATGCATTTTTGAAATATTGAGCTCTGCCTGTATTTCCCTCGAACTATCTGCTGTGCTTACAGTAACTGATTAGCAGGCTTTTTAAAAAAAATACAATTAAGAAAAATAATGTTATATTCCATACATTATCACTAGGGATGTAAAAAAATACTTAATGGAGGCAAATGAAAACATTTTAAACATGTTTCCGAATCTAGCATGGAGTTTAACAAAAATCAATAGAGCTGTCAAAAGGTCCTCATGAGTTTCGAGTAAATGTGAGACCCTGCCATCTGCTTGCTAGCTGTAGCTAGTTGAATTCCAAACCACACACTTGCTCCAGCCCATCTACTTCCCTAAAATGATCCTTCACTGAAAAAACAGTTCAGTTCTAATGTGTCAAACATTACCCGAAATAGTAACATACCATTTGCAGTAACTAGCAATGACTAAAACCATGTAATTTATTTTACAGCAACTTGTGAATTAATACTGCTGCGGAAGATACCACAATTTAGCTGGATGACCTGGATTCTGGGACAAAGGAGCTGATAGCATTTACAGGAAAAAACAAACAAACAAACAAAAAAATCCCCTGTTGTCTGGACCTAGAAAAAAACAAAACAAACTTAGCTGCTTTATGTTTACTGTGTCCTTTGGGGAGGTAGACTTCATCATATGGGGTATTTCTGATTCAGCTGTTCCTTTACAGTACAAAGAGAAGCTGCTTTATAGTACAAAACAAGAAGAGGTGCTAAATTTAGTGGAACAGAGCTCCTGCTTAACATCAAACAGAGCCATGGTTTGTAGAGTTTTACAAGTGTTGAACGTTAATGGATAAATCACTTCCAACTATTATAAAAATCATTTTCAATAATACATCAGTGGTAGGAGGACAACCCTAGCCCATTTTCAAGAGTTTACGGTAGCCTATAACAATTGATTTGGCAATGATATATTGATATTTAAAAAATCTGAACGTCACACCTTTAGAGGAGAATACCTTCAACAGTCACAGCTTTTGATGGAGATAAATAGCTGGTGTGAAGGTGTAGACAACTGAAACACAACAACAAATGTGTTCACTGCAGGAAGTCAAACAAGTCAAAAATAAATTCTGCACAGCACCCAAAACAAAGCAGAAATATTTCTGTTTTTCTCTGAACTACCACTTTTCCTCTCGGGTCTGAATCTCCCCTAAAGAAAGAAGTTAAGTTTGGCAGCTGAGACAAAGTGGGGGCTGACTGAACTGAGTTTCCCTTTCAAGACAATCTGTAACAGTTAACTGAAAGGGCAGCAATTACCGCACATCAGATGCGTCTGCGGACAACTTTCCAACACACATGCATACAAAAACGTGCTGCACGCACACCCAACCTGTCACATCACGACACACTTGCGTTCAGCGTGTCGACATATCGCCACCTGGAGCGAGGCCTGGCGATAATGGATTAGAAAAGTCCAACTCACACTATGTCCCCCAACACACGCGCACACACTCGAAACACACACACACTCTTCCCCTCTAATTGCCCAGGACTGAGTGCGACCCCCACCCCCCCACACCCACCTCGCTGCTCTCCCCCACCCTCTCTCTTGCCTGTCCCCAGCTTCAGGGGCCCATCCATCAGCCCTGTCCAGTTGGCTCTGGTCATAAATGGGCAGACGAGGCAGGCGGGCAGGGGCCTTGGTCCAAAGGGGCCCTGAGGACAGAGAGACACAGCACCCAGCATATGCTTTCTAAGTACTGAGCTGGAGGGTGTCGGGGCATTCAGACAGGACACCCATGGGAATGTGTGTGTGTTCAAATGTGTAGGCCTACTTAAACTGCCTTCCTTATGAGGGTGATAAAGGATAAAGACCGGGTAAAGGACTTTTTGCTGGTGCTTACTTCTTCATTTGGCTAATTTAGGATCAGGTAGGGAGCAAGTCGGTGCTTTCAAAGTTAGACGAAAAAAGACTAATTTAAATGGCAAGCAACTTAAAATGACGAAAAAATAAATAAAATTTCCTAGTGTCAACAAAATGAAAGTGGTAGGGGATGCAAGCAGATTTGGCCTATTTATTAGGAACAATGAATATTTAAAACACTTTACATCACACTAACACAACTTTATAGTAAAAGGTAAAGAGGCAATGCACTGAGAAGGTGGAAAGCCTATGTGTTAAAGAAAGTTCATAATTTCAAGAAATATGTCTTAGTTTATATTTGTCTGTAAATTACACCTTAAAACTATTCAAGTTGTCATGTATTGTATTGATAAGCTAAAAGGTAAGAATGAGTGGGTAAAATGTTGGTTTTAATCAGGGCTTGACGTTAGACAATAAAATTATATGCATTAACCTCTTCAGCAGTCAGCGTAATATATATAGATTTGTCTAGTCAGTGCACTTGTATTTTTAACCTGTCATTGCATAGAGATCAGTGCAGGACCAGTCGATGGCATGCTGTAGACTCTACAAACTAAATGTCGAAATGACCACAAACCACAGAACCGACAGTAATGGAAGTGGGCTGGGTGATAGAATTGGAGGCGTGTGAATGGCTGGCTAACTGCAGTCTGTTGGCTGCTCTCTGCTCTGGAGATCAAAACTGTCAGTGAAGTCAGCTCAGCCACTTTCCAGCCAGATGGTGGTACAACCTCTACTGCTGTCCACTTTTTGGTGGACAGACGCGTCATAGTGTGCTTGAATTTTGTAACTGAACTATGAGCAGGAAGAAGATTTTTGTACTTCATACTCAATGTGTGGAAATCTGGCGCCAGTTGAATGAAACTCAAGCATATATGAATGTGAATGTGTAGTTCACAACCAACACTGGGCAGCACGTACCCCTGATTCTATTTTAGAAATTTCAGTCATTGAGGACGCCACTAAACATTGTGTAGAGATACTTTTGCCGACTCCACCACTTGTGCCTGTAATTGGTCAGATGATTTGATTGATTTATTTTATTTACGTGTCATGCCACAGAGTAGCCCTTCCCATGTGGAATTATATGACATCAATGTAACATAAAAAAGACATTTCACTTCCAGCTTGGTGCGATATCCAAACACCACATATTCAATTTTAATAACAATTAAAAGACAAAAGAAAAATATTGCAAAAATTATAATGTGATACTCTGTTCTTGTAATTTGTCTAACAGTAGAGCTACAGTCTCATACATGAAACAAAACTATTACACATAGACACCCACAGAAGTAATTATAGCAGGAAATCCTGTATCACACCCAGGCAGAAAATCATCTGTACAATGCCATCTCTCTTTTAGCACATGCTTGTTCTATAAAGTCTGCAAATAGAAATGTTTTATATTCAAACAGCCACACTAACAGATCTGCATCCTGCCTCATCTCTTTTTACTTCTGCTTTATTAAATACCTGCAATCTTAAATCATGATAATATGGGCAGTACAAAGCAAAATGAACTTCATTCTCAATTTTATTGAGATCACATAAATAACAAATTCTGTCTTCCTCATTAGTGCCCACTTATGACTTTTTCATCAACAAGATTTTGGAATAGCATTAGAACAGCTGTAGTTGCAAGCCACCAGTATGCACAGCTATGGCTATTTGTAAGTCCCATGCCAATATTTCACCACATGTACCTGTAAACCATTGTGGTGGTGATATTGCGATTATTGTATTAAACGTCAGAATGGTGAACAAACATTACAGAAAGCCTTTAAATAGTACTTCACATTATAGGATCAAATATAAAAATCATAAACAGAGGGATGCTGGCCACTGTGGCTAGTGAACAACAAAGTTAATGTTAATGTCCCTGTTTATAAGTTAAATGCCATTTTTTCTTCAGCTCATAACACTTACAGTCAAGAAACCATCTTCCACACAATTACACAAATTTGTCTTGCTAGAGATACATCCTGTTAAATTTAGAGCACAAAATCATCCATCATAGCAAATTCACCAGACCTACATACATGGGAGCTATGTCTCATTTTAGAGTAAAAAGAAATAGTTTGAATACGGTTTTCTCATATTTGTTTTTAGAGTTTTACTCGTATGAAAAAGTTATTAATTAACTTTGGCTGCATGTAAGTTCTCTCTTTCTCCCTCTGTGTGTGTGTGAGAGAGAGAGAGAGAGGGAGAGAATGGACAGAGAAGTGTGGGCTATGCAAGGTTCTGGCTCTCATGATGTGAAGAGGCTCCTAGGCAATGCTTCATGTCACCATTACTCGCCATCACATGGAGGCGTTTCTTTTTGCTTGTCTTCCTCTGATTTAAGGAGGTGAACAACAAGTGGAGAGGCAACAAGGAAGTGTGCATGCATGATTGTGTTGTTGTCTCAGTTTGGTTAAGTTAGAGACAAGCAACTATAAAGTGTGTTAACAACTATAGGATTTAAGGACACCAACAATTACACTGAAAACCTGTTTAAAAGTATGTGTGTATATGTGTGTGTGTGTGTGTGTGTGTGTGTTTGTCGGGGGGTTTTCGGGCGCAGTAACAATGAGACGGAGTTGTGGAAGTATCCTGGAACAGGACAGACTCTCATGTTTCGTTTTACTGGGGTGAGCTGGGCGAGAAACAGGAGGGGGTCATAAAGGGAGCAAGGCAAGGCCAAATAAGCAACTACCCTTCAGAAACAAGCCCAAAAACGCCCAACCCACGACTGACAATATTTGTAAGCAACCTCACAGAAAAACAACCCAAAAGTTGCTTATAATAAGCAGACTTGGTGTGAGGGACCCAGCAGTCGACATAGGGACGCAGACTCCAAATTATCAAAAATTGATTAAATTTATTTTTCCCCAAACAAAGGTGACTCAAGAAAAATCAACAAAAGGTTCTGGGCCCATAAAAGGTTAACTTTACAGAACCGAAGTAACACAAACCACACACAACCG
>JAQLOL010000003.1:2655629-2668535 GCA_029783665.1 Naso thynnoides | reverse complement strand
CCCCCCCCCCCCCCCCAAAAAAAAAAAAAAACCCAAACAAACAAACAAAAAAAAAAAAACAACCCAAACAAACAAACAAACAAAAAACAACAACAAAAAAATGGAATGGCTTAGCTTTGAAATCATGTTATAAAAATATGATGCAACAAAATATATTTAACCAAATTAGTCATGAAAATACAAACAGATTTGGCTGGGCTTAAACTGTATCTCTATAAACCATTTTAGAAGGGTGGTATTGGTTGAAAAAAGAAAGATGGATGGATTGTTCAGCAGTTCCTGATACCAGCTTGAATTGTTTCTCTACTTTAAAAAGGCCAATCTGCCTGCAGAAGTAGAGCAGAGTTAGCCATGTGTTAACAGTTGCTTACTTGTTGTGGAATTCACAGTTAATATAAGCTCTCTATCTCTTACTGTGTTCAGTTTGAAACTAAGCTTGACCAGCAGTTTTTTAAAGATGGGCAACGGGCCTCTTTCACAAAGAGGGAAAAATGCAGGCGTGGCAAGAAAGAGAGAACTTTAATGGACCCGCAGCACAAACATGAGCTGGATGTCTGCAACCTATCCAGTCTGCCCATCTCACACACACGCATATCTGCTTTTAGTAAAAGCCTCTCCAACCATACACAGTGTAATAAGTTTAACACAGCTATTGATATTTGATATGCAGAAATTCTTTCGCAATTTGAGATTAAAGAAATTCTTCAGAGGCCAGGAGGCCCAATCTAATTGTGTCTCTAACTCCATTACCCCCCAGCAGGCTGTCACTAATGACCATTCCCCCAGGGATGTTGAAACCCAACCTGCGACCTACTCTTGAACTACTGCATAAGCATAAACCCCCCCTAGAGGTAAATCCACATTCATTCCACCTAAATACAGAAACTCATCCTTTGATGCCGCTTGGTGGCACATTACCACTATTTTAAAGAAAAAGAAAAAGAAAAGGGCAGTATAAAGTAACTGATCGGGTGAAGAGCAGTGGGATAAACTAAAAATATTGAGGGAAGATTAATCATCTTTCATACAAAGTGTAAACAAAAGGGGAGCCATTGTCATAATAGACCAGCATGCATATGATCAGAAGGTGAGGACAACTACTACCCTATTGCAGAAATTAAAAAACATCCACAATTTAATTTTTATATTAAGTAACGGAAAAAATATCAGTCTTTGTGGACTACTCCTCACAACCTGTGGCAACATTACCTTTATAGACAAAAGATTCAATGTACTTCATCAAAACTATTAAGACAATACAAAAAGTGGAGGAAACAGTTATTAGTAACTATGGACACTGAATCGCTGTACACCAATGTTCCCCTTAAAGAAGGGCCCCTTGATGCCAAATTCTTTTTGGACAAAAGACCTGACTGTAATCCCACTTCAGAATGCATATTGGACCCAATTAAGGAAGTGCTCACCTCAGACTTCATTCTCTATGGCAATTACTTTCTCCTCCACTTCTCAGGAGTGACTATGAGGTTCAGTAAGTCTCTTTTATTGGCCTCCTTGCATGTGGAATTCTTTGAACACAAACTGATCTTCAACCATCAGGAGAACTATGTTGAAGTGTCCACGTGGATTGGTATATGTTGGCAAGAGCACCAGACCTTTAAAAACCTGAACAGCTGAACACTGCAACAACATCAGAAACGATGCTGCACCTAGTCAAGTGGCTGTATAATTCTCTAAAGCAAAGCAAATCAACTCCCGGATGTACTGGTATTGAAGTCTAATTGAACTCTAATACATATGAAAGCTGTTCAGCCTGAGCTCCTTTGTTGCAGTGCTAATCCATTACAAGGACTATATTGTATATATTTTGTATATTTGGTGAACTGTTTGTATTGTGTCTGTATTGACCTATTTAATCATGCTTAGATCTGTATTTTTTGCTAAAGGGATCTGTGTATGTGTACCATAAATCAATCTTTGAAACTTGAATCTCTGGAAAAAAAGATAGGGTCATTTGATCTTATTTTGAGACCAGTGTTTTATCTTAAGGTATTTATTGCTATATATTTTCATATATGTGTTTGTGAATATCATGAATTTTTATTTGTAGAGCTGTAAGTTTGCCAAGAAAAACTTTTATGTTGAACCCTGAATCAAAGCTCTGTCTTTGTTGGAAAATATATTTTTGCAAATTGTATTTGTTGGAAAAGATTTGTAAACTTAATGGCTGATACTTAAGTACTAATTTTTTACTTACATACAATTTTTCTGATTAATATGAACATACATAGATGTAGTTTGTAAGGACTCTTTATAAAATTGTTAGATACTCATCGTGGTGGATGTACTGAGAACTGTGGGTACTTATAAAGGCGATTCTCTATGCGGAAAGCAGTCTGAGGAAGAGCCTGGAGCTCGAAACATCACGCCAATAAACACTTTAAATGGGAGCTTTTTGGTGTGTTGATCTCTTCTTCTTTGATCAGTTTGAAACTTTCTCAGTCAGTGACATATAAAAAATTTTTTACAGTAAAAGGCTCTCTCATATTGTTCAGGAATATGCTCAGTCCGGCTCATTTGTTTGAAACAGCTCCATTACTGTTTTCGGAGGCTTCACTGTGGGTTGCTGCCTCATGTTAATTAGTATCTCTGTCTCTGTCTGCAGGAACAGAGCTGCGCTCAATCCTTAAGATGCTGGAAGGCTCAAACACCTCAACTGTAAACATATTTGGCCTGAAAGATCTCTCAGTGCATCGCAGTCTCACAGGACAGACGCTGCGTTAAACACTAATGTAGCTGTTTATTTTATTAGCAAAATGATCTTTGATGTTTCCTTTACCATCAGAGATAAACATAATTAATTAAAAAGCAATGCTACAGATTAAAATAGGTTTGTAAACCAGGAAGGTCTTTTTTGTTTGTTTGTTTGCTGCTTTGTTTTTTTAAAAATCATGATCGCTGTACTCAGTGCTCTGCACGCTGGCTGTGAAGTGATGCATTCTTGTGCGAGGACAAAGAGAAAAGGGACCAAATCTACAGTTCTCATTCCTTTCTGTCCAAAGCAGTTTGGTATGTTTGTGCTGGTTGTTGCATGTAGGAAATTGCACAGAGGGATTTAAAAGACCAGCACAAAGAAAGATGAAAATCATTTTTACTCCCATTCTACTTTTTAAAAAAACAACAACAAAGTAATGTTTACCCTTACTAACCCATTAGGTATATCTTTAAATGTATTTTTTTTTTTTTTGGAATGGATTTATTTCCTTTATGATCAATCTGAATTGCTTAACTTGCGACCACACTAACAATTGAGGAGCAGACTCAGAACTGGTGATGGAGATGTACATGATGTGCAAAGTACTGATATTCTATTATTATGTAAATGTACAAATACATCTGTATAAAATTACTTCAATGAAAGTGACAAAGTACTTTAATGTTCAATTTACAATAAATGTGAATTTATTAATTTTAAAAAGCCCAATATAGATACAAGACTCCTTACTTGTAACCCTAACCCTAATCTCATTAGATTACATTACATTACATTAGCAAACTACATTTTTACCTGCAGTTTGTTCAACTTACTTCAATGTGCAAAGGCAGAAGAGGGAACTTTTAAAAGCAGAGATCTCCATGTTATTCAGGAGGCAGAGCAACCACTTCATCCTGTACCTGTTGTCTTTTTTGAGATTTTGTGATAAAAAAAAAAAAAGTGTGGTCAAATACTGACAGGGATTGTCTCTTGTTCTGGGTTTTGCTCTGTTATCAGCGCATCATGGTCAAAAGACAAGTGGTGCTTCTTTTTCTTCCAGGCAGCTGGTAACTTGGCATTTGCAGTAGAGATGCTCCTCATCAACTCCCTGACCCTGCACTCAATCTCAGCATTTTCAACAGACTAGCTGTAATGAATTATAAGTGGCAAATATAATGACTACTGTAAAATGTAAATTACTGGCTCAAAAACATACTAATGTACGGACTAACAGCATAGATTAAATAAACATAAAAAGGATATATTCTTTAAAAAAAACTTTTTTTTACTTGTGGATTAGTTGTGTTTCCACATCAAATTATTTGGTCATGTAAGTCTTGCGTGGGTGAAGAAAAATGAAAACGTGACTATAATCTGCAAAATGAATACACTGAATTATTTTTAATTTCACATCCATTAATGCCCAGACTGAAAATTTAACACTCAGCATTTACAGCCATAACTCACTGATGACTGTGTAAAGATGACATCAACACCAACATAAACTATCAGCCTTATCCATAACAAACAGACACATCAAAAGACAAAACAGCCACGTTTAATTACAATATGGCAATATGAGTCAGAATCTCTAATTAGCGAAATAAAAATGGAAGAATAAGAACGAAAACATAAAAAGGTAATATTAATGGTAAACTTTAAAAGGAGTATGTGTTGTGCTTTATGTGGATCGGTGCAATATGGGTATGTGCAATTTATTTGTGTGTTTTGCACGGGTATGTGCTTCTGTTTACATGCGGATTGTGTTTGGTTTTGTTGTTGCATTTATTGATTCGACTGTAAGGCAGAGAAATGTGTGTAGCAATTGGAGTCCAAGACAAATTTCCCATGGGGACGATAAAATGTACCATATCGTATCGTATTGTATCACATTGTATCGTATGGTATACTTTTCTTAAATCTAAAAAAGAAAACAATTCAAAATCTGTTTACAGGCAGTTGTGACAGCTTTTAAATGGAATATACATGTGTGAAATGAAATATGGACTGCGCTATGAAAAGTGTGACACGTGACGTGCAACCAATACATTAAACGAAATAAAAGCTGAGATAGAATTTAATGCTCAGTGTTTACAACAGTTAGATTTGTATAAAAACCACATAAACATGTTCGGATTGGAACCACTGAGACAAATATATGACAGTGGAGGTGGAATGTAATTTGTAGTGTAGCCCAGCTTGTTAACAGTTTAGCAGGTCAACTGTTTCTGGACAGAAGCTGTTTCTGTGTCTGCTGGTGGAGGTTTTTATGGATCTCAGTCTTCGCCTGAGGGCTGCAGTTCAAAGACTCCGTGTCCAGGATGCAGTGGCTTGGAGGTGATCTCGCCTGCTCAATGCTTGGCCTTGGTGGTTTGCAGCTAATCAATGGGAAATTGTTGGAAAGAAATGGTTACTCATAAAGCAGGCAGCCCCGAACAAGCCCTTTACTACTGTGCTGTGCTATTTTCAGTAACAGTGCTGTGAGTGGATGTTGCATGTTAACTTTGTACCAGGAGAAATGAGAGTCAGTAATTCAGAACCGGGATCATGGCGTCAGCTGCAAATTGAACAGCTCTTTAAGCTTCATGCCACACTGATGCATGAACTCTGCTTTGTGACCAACACTGCTCAGTGAGTAAAAGCAGCAACACACTCAGATTACTCTGCTGTGCTCCATACACGACATTTTATGTAGAAACACATTAGCAACATGTTTATAACATATTTACAAAGAAAAAATATAAATTATCACACGACGAAACGTTCGTTTTGCTCTGCATGTTACAGTTCAGTCAGGTCAAGAGATGGAGAGACAAAACATTTCCATTTAAATGACATTATTCCAGACTTTAGCCAGTGCCCTGCTCATACCAAGTACTCTCACCACAAGGACAACTTCAGCATTTTCTGTGTGGATTGTAAGCGTGGTAATTGATTTCCCCTTGAGTGTGGACCTTGTATCTGTTAGAGGATTTATGGCAGTGTGTTTATGCTTAGATGGAGGCTCCTCTCTGTTTTCAGCCCATGAAATGCAATTACTTTCATCCACAGGGGATGTTAATGCAGCTCCCTAATACTGGCATGCATACACTGAATTAACAGCCATGCTGACACTCTCATGCTTGTGTTTCCTCGGACGAAAATCCAAGAAGGAAGAGAGACCTCTAAACTGCTTCAGTCATTTCCTACATTACTGGCCCAGGTGGAAAGATTGTTCAGTGGCTCTTTACTAATTCAACTGCATTTTTTTCCCCCTTGTGTTTTTGCGCTCATGGTGGCAGAATACATTATCACTGTTGTGTGTTTCTGTGACCATGGCAACTACTGTGTATAATTATATAAATTGTATAACTGCCAACGACATAAAGCAACCGAGATAACAGTTCAGCGATCTGAGTAGGGGACTAACTGAAAGAGTATAAATAGAGCTCTATAATTAATTTATTGCTATTAATCATTCATAGATTTACTGTAACAAGCAGAGGCACAGCATGTCAAAAGAAATGTAGCTAAATAATTAAAATCTAGATGAAAAAAAAAAGGAAAGAAAAAGAATCATTTTGTCCTGCAGAAGATTTTCTTCCAGGAGTTGCTGTGAAAAACAGAACAGCACCAGTGGAGATTGTTTCCCTGATGGCTTCTCTATATACTGTATTTTTCTGATGCGGGTAAACAGTGAGGTTTGAGAGCTTAGTGCACCAGGAGCACATGATATTGTCAGGATTTGATAGCAGTGTACCAAGAGTGAGGTTGATTTGGTCTAATTTGGATCTAAACTAAAAAAAAAAAAATTTAAAAATTAAAACCCAACTTATCATATCAAGTTTGCTTATTGAGCAAAGAAATTTTAAATAGATCCTGCCAGATTATTAATGATAACTGGCAAAGGTAATTTCCATACATGATTTCTGAGAGCAGCAAAATTATTGTTAGGTTATTTAATGCTATCAATATTATTAGAGCCAGACAGAATAGTGACCCAGCATGTTTCTCATTGGCACACCATTTGTTCTTAAAAAAAAAACAGGTTTGCAAAGTGATATTCTTTTATCTGAAATCTCACAAAATGCCCAAGTTTGTCAAAGAATGCATCTACACACCAGGTGTTAGAGAGGCTTTGAGGCAGGAGGGCTTTGCATGGCTCAGACAGACCCAAAATGAGTGCCTAGCATTAAGAGAAAAAAAAAAGGAAAAAAAGGATATTTGTATAAAATGAACCAAAATCAAAGGTATCCACTTTTCTTGTTTGCATTAATGTTTATTTGTTAGTTGTCATCCTTGTGTTCCGCTGTAAGTTTTTTTGTGGCATGTGGCTCCATCCATTGTTTTGTAGTTGAATCACATTCAACAGTAAAGTTGCACTACACTTAAATTAATTAGACCAATGAGCAAATTGTTAATATCTGCAACTATGTTGAGACAGAAGGTTGGAAGGTCGTGCTAGTAAAACCCAACATTAACTGTTGATCTGCAATGGAAAACAATAGTAACTCTGTTTTCTAGTGTTAAAGTCATTACACCTCACACATCTTTTATCCACCACCACTTACTTTTTACTTTGCTAATAAAGGTCACACTACTTTTTGTACTGGCACTGAATGTTGGCATTTTTCATTCTCAAGGAGAGTGGACTGTTGAATTGAACAAGTCCTTCAAATATGCAAAGATACCACATTTCAACCTGAAAAGTCTTTTAGTTGCCTTACAGGCTCACCTTAAATCATCTCTGGTGCTTCAAAGACAGTATAAAGAATACATTGTGAGCTTCATTTAGGCTTTATTCTTCCAAAATTGCCCTGTGTCACTGTGGCACTGCAGAGGAGATACTTCATATACATCTCTGTCTGCCAAAGCTATTCTTCAATTTGACAAATCTACCTCTTTTACATTGCATCCACTCCTACTGTATCTGCTGCTCTGCACGAGACCCAATATTGTTCAATTCAATTTCAGGCTGATGCTGAAGTGCTGTGACGAATGGCATAACTGGTGTGACCTTTCAACAATAAGAAGAAAAAAGGTATTCAGAGCCATCAGTCCCACACAAAAAATAGTAATAAACTCCTCGACTGCACTAAGGAGTCATTGTCTAATATGAGAAATTGAGTGGATTGGTGAATTGAGTCCAGTACTTCACCATAAAAAGTGTCCACCACCAAAAATGTATGCAATCACACACACACACACACACACACACACACACACACACACACACACACATTTTTTTAACTTTATTTTTATAGTGTGTTTTTTTTCTAAAAATAAACATTTTTTTCAGAAAATACATTTTCTAATTAAGAAAAATAAGAGAAAACGAAACAATAATTATTATAACAATAATTTAATAGATGCCACAGTGAGTGAGATGCAGCCAAGTTTATTTTTATATTTAACCCAGGCCTGGCTAACATTACAGAAAGAGTGGGAAGGTTAACATCACAAGCTGTTCAAAAATCACATTAACGCTCTTATATTGTGCTGTGGTTGAGATTCTGACCAACGATTAGCTTGGCTAACATCATAAACTGTTCAATAATTACATAAATGTTGTTATATTGTGTTGTGATTGGGATTCTGACTCGCCAAGCTTTGCAGAAAGAGACAAATAGACCTTTTTCCTCCTTAAAGGTACAATGTCTAAGAAATTTACTGCAAATAGCCGTAATATCCTCCTAATATGTCACAGAAACTCAGGAATAATGTTAATATAACATACTGAATTCATCAACAACAACAGTAAAGCCAAAATATTTGCATTAAAGAAAAATCTTTTGCAGATGTTGATGTTTTGAAATCATGTTTTGCCATGTGGCGCCACCCACCACCATCTACAAATCATTGCAGTCAGTAGAGTCTCAGCTCCTAGGCAACCACAGGTTGCCACTTGCCAGTTATGACTGAGCTACAATGGCGGAGGCAACAAAACCTAAAAGACCTCGTTATGAATCCCAAAAACGGCAAGACAAAATTAGAGGCAAAGCAAAGGTCTACAAAGGAGATGCATTTTAACGTTGGAGAAAGTTGAAAGCGGAGAGGGATTTGAAAACAGATGCAGAATTGGCCACTCTTCTCCTGGACAGGTAAGTTAAGCTTGGCTAACTAAGTTAGCCTCATAGCTTGATGGGGATGGACATTTCGAATACTTTGAACTGTCAAGTAATAACATTATTCATTTCGATCATAGAAACAAGCGTTAGCAGCACAGCTAATGTTAGCAGCATTAGCACTGTCCAGATACAGGACCCCGGTCTCCAGCGTGCTGCTGTCCAGTCGCTGTCCAGTCGATCTCTAGCCGCTGTCGGCACGTATGCCAGCAGCGGCTGGACACAATATGAAATTCACGAAAACAAGTGGAAATAAACGGGAAATTATTATAGGCTATTACATTATTTAGCTTTAGCTTAGAATCAGTTCGGGAGCGCTACACTTATGCCACAACCACCGTGTTGTCCAGTACCGACTAGAGAGTTTGTTTAGTAGGTCTCTCTTTAATTGCAATAAATAAATGATTACTTAGCAAACAAACGATGAACTTACAGCATAGGATTCGTTGCTCGCCATAGGTGCTCCTCGCTTGTTGCTGATGGAGGACAGGCCAACCGCTCTGGCAACCTTGAGTCTGGAGGGGAGGGGGGCGGAGGGGAGGCGGACACGACTCGCCGCAGTATTTTGAATGTGAGTGTAGTAACCGTTTTGGGCCACATTCTTACATATGGCGCCTTTAAGAATATACTTGTAAAAAGCACAAATGGACATCTATCTATCTATCTATCTATCTATCTATCTATCTATCTATCTATCTATCTATCTATCTATCTACTCTGACAGTGTCTTGGACTCTTTGTCTTGATTTCTTTCTTTCTTCACATCTCTTTCCATTCTTTACCTGGCTGCCACATCACTCACACACATTCTGTCCATGTGTCCCACAGTTTTGGACATGGTTTGACCTTGCAGTGATAGACTGTCGCTGTGTTCATTCCTCTTTCTCAAGACACCTCTCACCTCCCTGGTCACAGGAGAATGAGAGAAAAAGAAGAATGAAGTGGAGTCAGTGGAGAAGGGATGGATTTATTGATGCAAGGCTCAGGCTTGGGTCGATGCATCAGAGTCTGGATCATGGTGGATGATGAGGCCTCTGGGTGTCAGGGACAACTTCATACACGCTGGGGGCCAAGCATTTATCTATGCACCTCTGGTCTAATTTATGCAACTCACTTTTGGTAGGTAAGAAGTTTTGTTATTGCTTTTTTCATAGTGGTAAATCATTAAAATTCTCATGTAAATATGACAGTTGTCCTTTATGTTCTTTTTTTCAATTTATTGTGCTTTTTTTACAGCATCATCTCCAAATGATACACTTTAATGTCTTGTTTTTCTTTTGACAAAGTTTGAGTTTGGTGATGTTTATTGGCTATGCGGGAGGTAGTCATACCTTAATATAGAATGGAGGAAAGTCAATGTGGAGGTGTGCCTGCTAGTTGGGTAAAAAGCATGTCCACTCATTATGCAGGAAGTGTGCAATCCATCATAGACAATTTGTTTTATTCTAAATATGGTTTCCTTTTATCTTTAAGTTTTTTAGTTATCTAACCATAACTTTAAACAAAGCAAACGAAAAAAAACATTTTACCCGAATATTATGGGGATGTCAATCCTTTTTGAGAGGGAACCTATTTCTTTCTTTTAGACAGTACAAGCCTATTCTCCTTGTGCATTGTTCAATGCATTTGATGTAGTGCAAAGAGTGAGAAAGTATGTGGAAGGCTGCGGTGGATGAATGGGTCAAACAAACCTCAAACATTCACTCCACACATCGATGTTCGTGTCCTTGTGTAAAACCAAAGGAGAACTTTAACCTAACCAAAAGATGTCTGCTTCATGTTGTTTAGCATGTATTTATTACCATCATAACAAAGGTCAGCTGACTATTAGGACTAACAACAGTCATCTGACTTTGTCCTTCCCTGCACAGCCAAAAATGATAAAAGGTAAAAATTGTCAAATGACACAAGGTGCTAAACATGCACATCCTTAAATGACAAACTAACATTTTAGAATTCCATAGACATCACTTACAGGTATGTTCAGTGTATGCTTTATGCTCTTATCATAAGATCAAGATCAAGATGAACTTTATTGTCTCACATGGTGAGAAATTTGTTCTGGGCCATCGCCCGTGCTGCAGCCACACACAACAAACCATACAACTGTTCAATACAATACTAGCATAAAATCTAAATACAACAATTCAATAATACTAGCATAAATACAGTGCAGTGTTTGCATACAATCTAAACATGGAGCCAGTGAGTAAAAACAACAAGAGAATAAAAAATAAATAAATAAGTAGATAAATAGTAATAAAAATACAGTGCTAATCTGTGCAAAACCCGCTATTATCACAGCACCCCTATCTGACCTTATTTACTAGTTTGATGGACACAGGAATAAATGAGTTTTTGAATCTGTTAAGTCTGCAATGAGGAACTCTAAACCTTCTACCAGATGGTAGCAGCTCAAACTCGCTGTGCAGGATGTGTGATGGATCGTTGATTATTTTATTGGCTTTTTGCAGAGTGGCCTGTTCATGGATACTCTGATTGGAAAAGTGCTCTTTAGTACCAATAATTTTTCCAGCAGCATGGATTGGCCGAGATAGTTTGTTTCTAAGCTGGACAGATAGGTTTCCAAACCAAGCTGTGATGCCGTACCTAAGTAGACTCTCTAAGACAGCCTTATAAAAAATCAACATAAATTTTTGATCGACCCCGTGAATTCTCAGACAGCGTAAGAAATGCAGCCTCTGTTGTAGTCTGCAACATTAAAAAATGACACCGACACTCATAATGATATTGTGATTAAATTTAGGCCAGTTAATGTAATTTTTACACAAAAGACAAAAAATCACAAAAATCTGATGATATTATCATTCACAGAAGTTAAGTAAATTCAGGCCTGTATCTCTCTGATGTGGATCACAGAGCTTAGTTAGGCCGTAAGAGGCTCATATGAAAAGGTCAGGGACGAGTGTTGCACAGTGGGAGGGTTTGAATTGTTGAATAATACAGTAGATGATGTTTTTGGGGGGCACATGACTCCTCCTCCCATGATGCTCACATGCAGCTATATTATTTTTGTCTCAGGAAGAACAGGGATAGTCCATCTGGGTTAGCTGTAGAGTCACCCTGTAAAGTTCCAGTGAGGAGCATTGTGGCTTTTTGCAAGGACAGGACAAGACACAATACGCTTAGGAGCAGTGGCCTGACACAAAATGTTCGTGAAAGCAGGGGGGAAAGAGGGAGAGGAGACAAAGAAAGACAGGAAAAAGTAAAAACACCAGAAAGACTAATGGGAGTAAATGAGACCAGGAAACTGGGAGAGAAGGGGAGCAGAGCTGGGAAATTAGAGAAAGAGAATATGTTTCGAGAGAAATTTTAAAAAAGTGAGATTAAATTGGAAGAGGCTAAAGATGATGAAAAGAGGGAGAAGAAAAGAGGAGAGAAACAAGAGAGGTGAAGATTAGAGAACACTGAAAGGAAAGAAGGAAGTGATGGTATAGTTTTAGTTTGACATATGAGACTGAACTAAAAATGGACAGACTGGATGCAAGAGAGAGAATAAAATAATAATATTGTAATCACTGCAGTCAATATCACTGTGACATAATTCGAGGTAACACGGATAAAAAAAGAATTGCAGTTCCTTAGCTCTGTAATAGACATTGACCCAGCATTGACTTAAGTTGAATTAGCTAATGTCTGGTTGCAGGAAAACGAAATGGATAAAATGGGACTTTTGCTGGCCAAGCATTGGAGGATTGGAGACTGTTTTAGGTAAAATCTGTCTCCACCACAACATCCTGCATGAGGTTGGTGCACTTGATGGGAGCTGGCAGAGTGCAGGACTCCTGCAGGAAGAGGGGCGATGACCTCTGTGTTTTACATCAGTGATTCTTGTTGCTCAAACAAATCAAAGTTGGTCAGTTTTTTCTCCAATGTCAAACTTTCAAGATCCAGTTTGTAGGATTGAGTAACAAATAACAGTAAAATTACAGATTACTACTGACTGAACATTGATTCCTCTGCTGTCCCCTCCAAAGGCGAGAATCTATGTTATGTCTGTGAATATTCTCATTCATCCAGGTCATTGTTCTCTCTGGGCAAATTGAATCGTAGGCAACTGGACTTGTA
>JAQLOL010000003.1:2608095-2623724 GCA_029783665.1 Naso thynnoides | reverse complement strand
ACACACACACACACACACACACACACACACACACACACACACACACACACACACACACACACACACACACACAGCAACAACAACAACAACAAAAACGGGTTTGGACAAAAAGATTATTTTCAAGCCGACAATCCATTTCTAACTATCATTTTTGTGTTGTGTTTCACTTTCATGTACCTCCACCTGAATAAAACAATGCATTTATTTTTTAGTAAAAGTGTAACATTACCCAGAATGCTAGGAGGCACTGCTACCTTTTACAATGGTGATGGTTTTGAACTATGAATTTTTTCAGCGAAAACCCGTGTTGTTCTCTAGCACTGACACTGTTGGATTTCATTTGTTTGTGGATTTTTTTGTTTGTTTGTTTCTTCATTTCTTTGCCCACTTCTACCTTGGCCTACTTCCCCAGGTTGTATGAAACATCTGTGGAATGGATGACAGTTCCAGTCCAAGGCAGTCATCAACCTCACCTCTGTGACTGTTGTGTCTGTGTGTGTTACCAGCCTGGTGATCCTGATTCAAACCCCTATATTATTTACTAATTCATCTATTTCAGATTCAGAAGGTTCACTGAGAGCAGTGCTTGAATGACCTCCAACAAAGTACAAGAGATGAATTTGCAGTGCATTGTCTGTGGAAAACCAATGCTACAGTTTCTCTTAAACACTAGGGATGGAAAGACTCATATCAGAGATGGTACCATAGTTATTCTGATCTTATTTGATGAATGCACTGGATAGAAATTTTCTTTCTCGTGAAACACAAGCATTTATCTGTCCACATGTGAAGGTGTTTCAAGTGGACACAATTGAATGCAAGACAGACTGTTAAAGGATTGTGAAAAACAAGGGATGCCAGAAGTTCCACTGACTAAATGCAAGAAGAATGAATGAAGAATTCGAGACAGAAAAATAATGTTGTGCTACTGGTATGTTTGCATTGCATCTTACTGAAAATTGGTGATTATATGTGTGTTTGTGCACCTGCAAGGTTGATTGGACCCCATATCTCTTAGGTATTTTATTATATTTATTTAGCCTAATTCATTTTTGGCTTTTATTTTGTGACTGGTTGTTAGAACTAGGAAAACAGTATTGTGACAAAAATCATTTTTGTGCCCATTTAGGTAGATTTTTACCACTTACTTGAAAGTATTTGAAAAACAACAAGAATTGTCACCATTTCTCAGTACCAATGAATTGTTGTGCATGAAATAACAGGCCAAAATGCAGACATGTAACATTCCTTCTATAGTGTGCTTCCTCCATTGTGCATTCCGTGCCCTTCTAATTCACCAGACCGCAACTTAAGGGCCCAGTTACAGTGGGAAAGAATTTTATGAGTTTACGGGATGCTGTTTTTACGAGTGGCTGAGGAGAAATAATGGGGTCGAGTGTCTCCCTCCTTCGTCCTTCCCTCACTCCATCCGTCTCTCTCTCTCTCTCTCTCTCTCTCCCCAGGCCTCTCCTATTACCTGCCGACTGGAGGACTCAGGAGTATCGCTTAATAAAAGTTAATCATGAGAAACTTGTTCATTAATTACAGTTCAGGCCGGCTGCCTGCCTGCCTTGTTGCTGTGCCATTCTCTTAAGGTATGTCTTCCTTGGGTCTCTGTGTAGACTCTTGCTGTTTGTCCTTTTATTTTTGTTTCTCCTCCAAATCTTTGTCCTTTTTATAAGTGAAATGTTCAGTGGCACCTTTTTTTAAATTAATATAATGTGTTTGCACACACACACACACACACACACACACACACACACACAAACATTAATGAGCGATACAAAGTTATTGTTAAGGATTGGAAAGGTGAAACCAGTTATTGAGAAAAACAAAGAAGGTTCATATATATATTAAAGGCAGGTGCTGGTTGGCAGACAGACAGTAAGACAGTCAGTCAGGTTCTTGTTCAGTTTCAAGGATGAGTAGGGAGCCAGGCATTAGGTAGGCCTACATGGAAACTGTTATGATATTACAGGAAATGAATGAAAGCCGGTTAAATACTGCAGGGCTGAAGAGGGGAAACAACAGGTGAAAAAATGGGCAGGAAAGGTTAAGTATATCCAAAGCAAAAGGGGGTAACAGGGATACCCATAGAGATGGGTGGCCTAGGGACTGAAATATCAAACCTTCTAAGAACTGTGAACAATCATAGTTCTTAGAAGTCTGATTTGAGGAACTATTTTAGCTTTAACTTCAGAATCAGAATTAGATGACACAAGACATTCATGAGAGCTTGTAACAAGAACATCCTCCATCTTGTTGATGTTGATTTATCTTTTCTGAGATTAGATGGTGTTTAGAAAGTAGATTCATGGTATATTATACATGGTACATTCATGGAGCAGTAATGCAGTTGCCTTCATTTGCTCGTATGTCATGCAGAAGTGACATTTGTATACCAACTGGCAATGTGAATGCCAACAGGAAAAAAAGCCCTCAAAGGTGTATAGTTCCCCAGAAACCCCCCACTGGGCAGTTCCTCTAGGGAAGTTCCTAGAAATATTTGATCTGAAAACACATTTAGATAGGACTGCTTTGTGGGGCGATTGCGGGGCTCAAAAGAGGTAGCCTGCAACTGATAATCTGGATGAGAGTCTGGGCAAGGTGCTGAACAGTTATCATTACTTATGAGGGAAGTGAATCATTATTAGGTTAACTAAAAAAATTCATCACCACTTGGTAAATTGCCAAACATTGAACATTTCTTGACTAAATACAGGTGTTAGCTGTAAAGATGTACACATCAGAAGCAAAGAGAGCCACCCCTCAGTCACCTTGCAAAGCTGTAGGTCAAAGCTGAAGCAAAACGGTCTATAAACTCTTTGCATGTTTACGACAGACAGTGACAATTTGACCGTTTGTCTTAACTTTCACTTCCATTTAAGTTTGGCCAATCTTGGGGTTCATTTAAAACGTGTCTGACTGTTTGTTTCTCTTGCTTCATCTGACTATAACATTATTTTTAATGAGAGGAAAGACAGGCAAAACAATAAAAATAGGACCAAGATGGTAATACACTGGATTTATGCGTATTAGTGGTGATTGGATATTCTTTTTTTGTGAAGCTTACCTTTATAAATTTGGGCTGCTGAGATATTTTATACAGAAAGTTGTCCAAAACACATTGCCTGCCACTGATCATATGGTTTGACACTCTAATGTAAAACAAGATCAGATTTACACAGCAGTCATCAGTAAATCCTTCCTTCATGAAGGTTATAATGTTCTGTTTTGCTTTTTTTCAGCCTTATTTTGGAAGATGTAGTTTGTACTGCTGCTGAACTTTAAAGGATTCTACAGAAATGTTTATTTAGTCTTGAATCAAAAATTGCATTAACTTTAACAAATGTACAATTATTGCAGCTGTCTGCATTAATGAACCACCATCCGAACGTATGCTCAAGTCTGTATCTGTATAACTTTATTTTTTATATACACATGAAAACAGATAGAAAGTGAGACACTTTATAATGTGTTTAATATCTCAGTATTTCTTCTGTATGTGATCCTGCTAAGTCGACACTGGATCATTGTTGGCTTGGGCTCCATGCTGATTCCTTCTGACCGCAAAACAGCAACGGCAGAGGGGCTGAAGACAAACACAGCAGACAAACACATCCTTTGGCCAAAACCAGCTGGGTTTGGACTCTTGCTTCCTCTGAAGAAGGAGGAAAAATAGACTCCCCCGGTGCTTTGCTGTGAGGTCAACAGGCTCACCCAGCCGTGTCATTACAAAGTAAACACAGACACGAGCGAACAGACACTCTGCAAAAATGATCAGGCTTGACAAATGTTTTATCTACAATCCTGCTAAGCGAGGCTTATTCCAAGACATGTTTATTAAAATGAGTGTTCTGCCAGATACTTTTTTTTGCTCCGGTTCCAGTAGTTGCACTTATGTGAGAGTAAGTTGTCTAAAACAGATTTCTTTTTTTTTTCCTAACCAAAACAGGCTTTATTAAGGACAATTTAATCTTAAATTTTTCTCCTAAATTTGAAAAAGAAAAACAAAAAGTTTCTGCGTTCTGTAAATAGATCACTAAGCAACAGCCATCAATCAAATTTCATCCAGCTGTGAATTATTGCTGTGGTGTGTCGATGGGTCCAAATAAAAAACTTTGCTCAGCATTTTTTGCAGATGTACAGTTGACACAGTCTTTCCCCTGGTTCTTCCAAACACCATTAAGCTCTCCTCACACTGGTTGCTTAAATCAAAAAGATTACATAATGACTGGGAAGGGCTACAAAAACCACGATATGCTCATATATCTGCTGCTGCCCTGCTGTTTTTTCTATTTGTCGGTATCATCAGAGGTGAATAATGTGGCTCACTGGTGAGTTTCAGGCTATTTCTGCTGTTAATGAACCTTCCATATTGTGGTGCTTTAAAAATGCGTTTCAATGTGTACAGTTAATATACATTTTAAACTTTGAAATGCAACAGTGGTTTTCATCTATGGGGTCTGTTTACATGATGTGTTTTTTGTAGTAGATGGAGGCCTTTTGTGGTTGTATTTTTTGTCATCTATTTTTTTGCATAGACAACATTATACATCACACATAAATTCACTGTAAACCATTTACTTATACATGAAACACATTTGAAATTATGTTCGCAGAATATACTGAAAAACCTGAAATTGGAATGTGGAGAGTTGAGCATGACATTTGTATTGACCTTGGAAAGACATGAGTAAATAAAAAAAATACAAACATTTAAAAATCTTATCTCAGGCTCCACCTAGAAGCCTTTTTTTTCAGCTTTCAACCGAATCTCAGAATCCTAAAAAGGTGGTAAGTGAACCTCGAAAATAAGATTATCCTTTGAAGCCAGGAGGCCACCTTTCATTCGTCTCTTTTTCTTGATCAAACTTGTGATCATATCATGTGAATTTGGCACAAAATTTAAAAAACAAGTGAGTGACAGCTGATGGTTAACTGTGAGCCGACTGATTGTAAGAAGGTAAACATCGCTGATTAATTTTAAAAATATTGCTCCTTCAAACTGCATTTATGTGGCAAAAATTTTATCACTTTTATCAAATCAGTGTATAATGTATAAAATTTGCTGTAGAAAAAAAATAATATTTTAGTTTTAAGAATGTAATTTACAAGGCAAAGTGCACTGCAGTCCTGTTGTATTTTGTATTGTGGCCCTGTTGGGTCAAGTCTGTGTTAAAATATGCAAAATCTTTCTGATAAAAAGCTATTCTGTGACTGTACAAGTGTGTGTCTGAAACTGTCAATTCATTAATGCAGTACATTTGTGATTGTATAGTATTAGAAGCAAAGCACCTAATTAATGTATGCAAATAAGTGCGAGATCACACCTTGCCACCTCCTTGGTGTGACAGTCCAGTTATGTGCTGCATAAGCATGTGTTTGTGTGTGTGTATGTTGTGCAAGGACCAGTTTCTCCTACAGTGGAGATACTGTATATGAGCTGGTTCAAAGTGGAAAATGTTGGGTCTGGTCTACTGTAATCAGTGTTGGGGAGTAACTAATTACATGTAACAGAATTAGGTGATGTAATCATAAAATAAATGTAACTGTAGTCAGTTACAGTTACTGAGAAAAAATGTGTAGTTAAATTACAGGTACTTATGAAAATGTTAACATTTACAAGAGGGTTACCTTTAAATATACTCTGTAAAAAGCTTAGGCCAAATGTTGAATAATATTCATTTTGTTGCTTTTGATGTTTTTGAGGTGCACAATGTCTTCTTTTGCTATTTCCAGTCAAGGCCATTTAGTAAAATTTGATTTTATTCTGAAGCTTTTGATTGGTTCTTTTGTTAAATTTGCAGCGCCCCATGTCTGCCCCCATCAATCCACAAAGCTAAACAACCTGTCTGAGATTTGCCACCAGGTCTACAGATAAAACTGTGTTCTGGTGCTGGAAATATAAAACACTTAAAAAAAAAAAAATTAGAAGGGCTCAAACACAGCAATGCAATGCGAAATATGTTTATTGACTAATAAAAATGCTATCGATATTGAAAGTTCCCATGTCGTACCTAGGAAACATCGGCAGGTATGTAGCCTATAGGCCTACAGTAACTGCAAGCAGTCATATTAAAGTAGGGAGGGCCTTGCCTACTTCCTTCCTGCAAACATTTGTTAGAAATTAAGAAAAGTAATCAAATGTAATAAGTTACATTACCTTGATAAAATAATTGAAATAGTTAGAACACTTATTACATCGTAAATAGGTAACTAGTAAACCATTAAATTTCCAAAGTAACCTTCCTAACCTCAACTGTAATGCAATTTTATTGACAGTGCAAGTGAAAGTTAAAGTTTAAGGTAAAGTGTACGTATAATGACATCAGCACACGAGTGATTGGTTCAGATCTTTTGTACCTTCAGTGTGTCGATTCCAGTCCAATCATTTAACAGTGTTATGTTATTAACATAAAAAAAGATTAAAAAGTTTACTCAAGACAAGCGCTGTTTCCTGATAATGTTTTCACCAAACACTACATCTAGCAGATAGCATTCACACTAAATAACTGCTAAAACTATTCCAGAATTTAAATACAAGTTTTTGTTTTTCATTAACCACCTTTATGTTGTGCATCTGCATTACCGTAAACAAATGCATGACCAGAGCTTTCAGGGGGGCACACCACAGGAAGACAAGGTTTGAAGCTGGTGGGACATTGTGGGTGAATCTAAAAAGCTAATTTTCCCAGTGGCCTTCTCGCACCTCTGCCCTTCATATACAGCCATTTCCATAAAGTGCCTCCCCTGGGGAACCAACAATAATAAACAGTTATTAGTAAATGCATTATGCCAGCACGTTCCTTTTGCCCTTTTGCCTCTTCTCAATACCCAACCTGCAAACACTGCCAGCACCACCGCAGCACCCAACCGGACCTGACACAGAGGGACTCATTTGTGTGTGTGTGTGTGTGTGTGTGTGTGTGTGTGTGGGTTTGTATTTCTAAACCATCACAGCTCAGAGCACTGAAATCGTAAGGGAATAGGACTAATGCTCATAATAGTGTTGGCCATTACAGCAAAAAGCTTTGGACCTTGTTTGCCAAACTGTTGTGATTTCATCTGATTGCCTGGTGCTTTTAGTTATGAAACACCCTCATATCACTTGTTTTTAAAATTTATCCAGTTATTTTGCAGTAGGCTAAATTGCTCTGAAATAAATTCAGATATTATTATCCCTGATGTTTAGTGATTCAACCTCTTCAATTAGCGATCTGAGACTGGTTGTCTGTGTAATTGGAGATGATACTGTTCCTCCTTTTGAAAGCAGATATGTTATGACTGTAATACAGATGTGTTACAATTTCTGTTTATTTTTAAAAATCTAGCTAAGATAGACTAAGCTCTGAAGTCTGAGTTTGTCTAGTCCACAGGTAAAACCTGAACAGTGTGTGCTATTACTGATTTTTAATTGTTTTTGTCTTTGTCATTAGGACCCATGAGAGCAGACACACAAATACATTCGTGCACATGCATAAACCACATCTTATCTCGATAAGGGGACACACATGCTCCCTTTCATAAACAGAGACTTTCTGTCTGCTTGAGGTCTGGTGAATTCACCCTCTATGCAGATAGAAAAATGGGGGGGGGGGGGATAAAGGACAAGCACTTGCCAGGCCTCTCCAGTGTGTGTGCCTCAAACAAAGGTCCCAAAGTGCATAAACTTATTTACATATCTATGTATACAAGGGCACATAAGGAGGCTGGGGGTGTAGGGGTGTGAGGACAGACAGGCAGTCTACCTGAATAAAGCAGTCCCGTTGTAGATGTGTTGCCAAAGGTTGGCCGAAGTTGCAGCCAGAGGCGCACAAACCTCAAAGATCTGATGGGTCTAACTGTCAGTGTATGTGTGTGTCTTGGTGTGTGTACAAATTCATCACATTCAGCCCCAGACTTCCTTTGCTGTGTGCAATTAAATGTGGCGATACTGAAACATTGCTTCCGCAACCTTTTTGCGCATGGGTTGTCTTTTCAATACAGAGTAATATGAGTGGAGAGAGTACTTGCATTCCCGCAAAGGTGTAACTGTGTTGATGGAACATTTATTGCATTAGTACAGTTCTTTTATTTTGCAGCCATAACCCCCCTTTCCCCTCAAGCTGTTATTGTAAATAAGAATATGTTCTTAATAACTTGCTTAAAGGTTAAATAAATAAATAAAAATAAATTAGTGTTGATGTAGAATTAAACTAATCCAAGTTGTTATGGATACTTGTTGGTACTGCAATAAATATGTTAACACTGCCATTGAGTCAGGTACCACTGGGTACTTCTGAACCCTGAATTTGTGTTTTTAACTTAAAATTGTTTTCAACTCTGGAAAATAAATAAATAAATACTAGATCAACAATCAGTTTCTGAATTATTTTTGGTGAGGAAGAACCCCGCTGAGACTAAAGGTAAACAAAGTTGCTAATGTCATTGGCAATGTAGTATGAACACGTGCCACATAGTTAGTGGATGTTATTACATATCATTGTCACTAGAGAGTGTTCCCACCTGACTTAAGACAGTACCTGCACCTAAGAAGGCTACAGTGTCAAGTTGCTTTTCCATTATGTTACTTGCTCTACTCCAATCGCCTTTGGTATCAAGTACTTTTTGGAAGTTGTTCTCCGTTACAAGATAGTACTAATGATAGTACTGCCTCAGTGTAGTTGGTCACCATAGCGACACCACCTCTCTGACCAGTCAGTGCTCTGCAGTGTTTCATGTCACCTTTAAGTACCTGCTCATTTTTTTTAGAACCTCAACAAAGTAGCTATCCAAAAAATAGGCACCAGGTACTTTTATATAATGGAAAAACAGAAAAGGCGAATAGAGTAGAGCCAGTACCATGTAGTGGAAAAGTTACTTACATAATTACCACCCTGTGGCACTCACTCATCACTCATTCTGAGGAAGGATCTTGAAAAACTGGTTCCCCTTCACATCATGAACAACTTTCCAACTAGCCTCGTCTTTCACCAGTTTGCATTAAGATCCAAAAAAATCCATAGACAATGCCATCTCCACTTCTCTCTACTCAGTCTTCACATACCTTCAAGGTTACAACACTTACATAAAGTCAAGGGGATGTAAAAAATAACTATTTAAAATTAACCAGGAATAAGGGGAGCATCAACTGACAAGCATGCATGGATAAAGAACTTATTAAACAAAGAGAAAATAAAGGTAAAAATAACTTGCAGCAGACTGAAAAACCACCAACTGCACAAATGTACATTAAAAGAGGTACAGGAGAGAACAGATCCACACAGGACTACAGCATAAAACATCTGTCTAGTGTTGAAAAGTGGAACACCCCAGGATCGTGTGCTCAGCCCCTCCTGCTTACTCTGTACACAGATGACTACAATCCCCACATGGAGAGAACTCCATTTGGAAATATGTGGACAATAGCACCTTCATCGGCTGGATTTTAAACAACAAGAGTTCATTTTAGGAGGAAATCAACAATCTAGCAGAGTGATGCACAGAGGACAACCTACTGCTCAACGTTAGCAAACCAAAGAGCTCATTTTTCCAATAAGGGTGTTTATTAGTTTCAGAAATAGTCACCAAAGAGCTCATTTGATTAAGAAGCAAAGATGCACATCCCAGGTTACCTGGTAAATAGGCAGCATTTTTATAGCACTTCTCTATTCTTTCATCTATCCCAAGTGCTCTACAACACAAGTTAGTATTTCTGCATTTACAAATTAATGGCAGGTGGCTTAAGTCATACATATACATTCATATGAAGATGTACCAGGAGCTAGTGGGGTTCAGTATCTTTCCCAAGGACACTTTGACATGCAGAAAGAAGTCACGCATCAAACCACCAACCTTTTGATAAGTAGACAAACTTGCTCTACCTCGAGTCACAGGCACTACACGACATCAGTGGAGCTGAGGAGGAGCAGGTGAACAGTTTCAGATTCCTGGTAAGTAGTTTCACAGAGAATCGTTCATCTCACATTTCCCCATTGGTAAAGAAAGCTCAGAAACACAGTTTTTCTAGTATCTTAAGGGAAAAAGTTCATGTGAACTTTTAGAGCAATAGAAAGCATTCTGACCGGAAAAATCACAATTTGGCATGGGATGTGCATGGCCCAGAAAGGAAAGGCTCTAAACGAGTGATTTTAAAAGCCCAGAACATCAGGGTATCCATTTACCGAGCATCAGTAATATCGATTAGATGAGGTGCAGAGCCCAAGGGGATACAAAAGGACAATACCTGCCCAACTGAAGGCTATAGCCAGTCCACCCTGCTGTGTTCTGGCAAAAGCTACAAAAGTATTTGCTATTTTACCCTTGTAGCAATGTGCATGACAAAACTTATGTATCAGAAATCTGTGCATAGCATGCAGAAGGTATAGAATGAACGAAAATCTTTGGCATTAACCTCACACATAGCTGTTGTGTTTACTTACCGTTGCTTGTTGGCATGTAATTCAACAGGAAGGAAGTAGAAGGAGCACAGTGTACTTGTGTTTTGGAGTCAGATTTATATATATATATATATATATATATATATATATATATATATATATATGTTTTGAATATGTGTTCACTAGTCATTACAGATTTTCATTGGGCTTGGTGGCATCCGCCTTTGTTGCCTGAAACCAAAATTTCTATTCCCTTGTAATCGAAAGTTATATTTCTAGAATTACTGCCTACAGTTATCTCTATACTTGAATCAGCACAACTTACTTTTGATTAAAGAACGCTAATCTGAAGATCCATTTCATTTTAAAAAACAACTATTGGGCATGCCAATCCAAGACATGTAGTGATTATACAAAAAGCATTTAAAATACAAGTTAACCCATGCTGAAAGACAGCAAGAGGTTTGAAGGATTAGTCTAGTGTGGGCCAGCAACTTTGTGTCCTTATGGGGACATCTGGACATTAGAATTAAACACATTTTGCTCATCTTCATTATTGCATGACACAATAGAAAGAGATCACAAAGAGAAAGAGGGAACAAGGAAAGAATGGAACCTATGAAGAAGTGAAAACAAATGAGAGAGAAAGATGGAGTAGGGGAGCGGAACAGTCAGTATGCATAAATAAATGAAAGTCAGGGTGGGAGAGAGAGGCGGAGCCGTCTAATTTGTACATGGCTGCTAAGTAAGGATAGCAGGCTAATTACTGGCTGAACAGGGCAGGCACAGGCTGCTCATGTCAAAAAGGACAGAGCCACTTATTAGGCATCAAAGTGCATTCATATCACAGCACAAAGGAGATGGGGGTCGAGGGGGCGCAAGAGTGGGGTACAGCATGTGTAAATGGTGGGGGGGGTTAGCTAATGAATGTTGTTGAGAGGTGCATTATGGGATCCTCTCCTTAGGCCTGTGGCTGTTTGGAAAAGCAGTGGCGAGTGCAGATGGGCTGCTTTGATTGTGTTCAAAGATGGAGCAGAGGGGATGACAGAGAAACGGCGAAGAGGTAAAGGAAACGGAAGGAGGCTGCCAGTGAGGCATTTAGAGGGAGTCAAACAAAAGGGACAGGTGAAAAGCCAAGAGAGGGGTTGGGTCAGATGATTTTGAATGATAAGATGTAGAGAAGTCAAGAGTGTTAACATTTATTTATCTAATGATATAAATACATAATAAAAAAATTAGAACTAGCGTTAACAGTGATTGATTACAAAACTCAATTAGGCCTAACGTGTTATTACTTTTTTTTGTTTGTTTGTTTTTTAATTGTGTGCTGCTGTTGTGTCCCTTTGACACATCCTTAGTCAAGCCCTAAAGCAGGTTCCTGCTTCCTACCGGTATGGAGAAGAAAGAAAACAATATGCTTCTGAATGGCTCGTTTTCTCTTCTTGTTGTGTGCCTCCTCCCCGAGTTCAACACAAGAAGATGCATACCATTCTTTGACAGTGCATGCAGTAACAAGGAAGATGGGCAGAGCTTCAGCCACCGCGACTTAGCTTAGCTCAAACACTGGCAGCTAATGAGAAGTGCGAGCCTGCCTGCAGCTAAAATCATCAGATAAACTTTTCAACAACTCTAAACAGTCCTGTGTGCTTGTGGTGACATGTTCATTCACCAGGTTATGAAATTTTAAACTCAGATTAGCACTAAATGTAATTTTAGAATGAAATACGTACCAAAGTAAATTGCAGGGCACATGAACAAACGACCACAGTTGCGCCTCTACATAGATAAAATGACGTGGTAAATAAACAAGTCACAACAAGCACAGGATCATTTAGAAGTTATTGGAAAGCTTTTCTGATGACCTTAGGTGAAAGCAGGCTAGCAGTTTCCTTTGACTGCCAGTGTTTGAGCTAAGCTAAATAGCAGTTGGCGAGCTCTGCCTGTCTTCCTTGTTCCTACATGAGACGTACACAAAAGACATACTCTGGTTGGCATTTGATTCTCAGTCAAAATACACTGGTAAGAATTATTTCACATTGTTAATATAGACTCAAAAAACTGTTGTGAAATGCAAAATAACAGAATTTTAAGCCTGTGATGAAAAATGTGATTGATCACAAATAACTGTTAAAATTCAGCAATTAATTGCAGTAAAAAAAATAGTTTGACATTCCTGCTTAGAACTAAATTTTATGTCCACATCTGACATTTCTTCACCTTGTGGTTTCGCAATGGTTCACTTGGTTGAGGAAAAAAGTTTAAACCTATAAATATATCTTTTCACGTGACATGGTAGTTGAATGATACTTGAAAAAACAACAACAACAACAACAACAACAATTATTTAAACCCCCGCTGTTCCATTCATTTCTTTCTGCATGTCTCCTTCTCTGCTCTCTGCTGCAGTGAGTATTCAGATGTTGTCAAAGGAAGAAAACAATGCATTGGCATTCCTGCAAAAGATTTGGTATCTGTAAAAAAGTCAAATGGGTCGTTTGTTAAGGTAATATTTTTGTAGTCAATGCTAACTTTATCCTGTCATTTTCCCCTTTTAAGTGACAGGCCTCAGTATCATGGAGTGAAAAATAAAACCCATGTACCATCAGTCAAGCCTGAGCCTACATTACACAAAAAATCTGGTGAAAACTCGATGTAAAAGTAGTGGAGACAAACCTCACTCAGTATTTGAATATTGAATTTAATCTGATCTACTTATTTGTGTTTAGCCTATTGCCTATTTCTTTATAAGTTGGCAAATTTCCATCATGGACAGTCCAGCTCTGTTTTGGTTTCTGTTTACACTGTAAAGACAGCAGTCTGGATTACTGGATTAACACAAAACAAATAAAAGTTTAAATCTGATGATCATAAGTCAACACTTGTGTTTATGTGAAGCTGTTTTTTTTCTTTTTCTTTTCTTTTTTATGATGTCTGAAAACAATAATGATGATAACCATCTGAGATGTGTGAGATTTAAGGAGTGACATCAGCTAATTGTAGCAGATTGTTTATAATGCCCATGTGTTTCACTGTGACTAAGTTATGATTCTTAAGGGCAAGGGTGTGACTATAGTAGCATATTGTGTCAAGTAGGTGACAGAGGGAAGACATGTTTCTGCAAAAATATGGATGCTTATCATATCTGTTGATAGCATTACCTGTTCATGCAAAATGATTAATCCTAATTTGTTTATAGCTGTAGTGTGTATCAGTTTAAAGTTTGTAATAAAGCAAAAGGTTAAAAAAAGACAAAAAGAAATTAAAGAATTCACCTTTAAATGTCTTAAAATGTGTCCATGATGACAGAGAGATAATTAAAAAATTTATAACCTTATAATTAAACAGCTTTAAGGCACATACTGTCACACACAAGTCTACATTTATCCCAACAGCAACACAACAACTAATATATATTTCTGCTAAATTAGCATCCTGGCACTTTCATTTATGCCGTTCGGAACGTTCAAGCTTCAGGGTCAAAGTTGTATTAGCAAAAGGTGAAGCCAAACAAATGAGATTATAGCTGAATTAACTAATTATCATCATTTTCATTTTCTAACAGCCTGTAATATCTACGATATAATGGTACCTGTCAGGTTCATTGTTGTGTTTTCCTGGGAAGCCTTTGCCCTCTGTTGTCACCTGCTGAAACACATCCCCTATCCATTAAAATGCATTATGGAAATTAAATCTTTGTTGTTGTGTTTTTTAAATGTAAGCCTTGATATGACAAGTTTTTTTCAATCTGCTGGTTTTGTTTTTTTGTTTGTTTGTTTTGTTGTTGTTCTTTTGTTTTTTTTTCTACACAGAGGGGAGAGCAAGAGTAGAGAAAGAAGAGGGGAAGGAGATTTAGAAAAAGAGAAAGAAGAAAGTACTGGTCTTTATTCAAGGTTGGATCAGGCTGGAATTTGAGTACCTATTAAAGACAGACCTTTCAGAGGAAAATTGGACCCGTCTACCTTTTAGGACGACATGCTAATTCATGTCAAAAAGGCTTTTAGTCAGGAGGACAGGGCCGGAGTAAAGGCTGTTGTGTTTCATTCATAAGGGCTGATATGCACTCATCCAGGATATCGCAGGCAAGGATAGATTTGCTTCTTTTTTTAAAAGCTATTTTTTGTCCATTTTACATGTGAAAAGATAACTTCACTTCTTAATGTTTTGTGGCACTTTTTGTTTCTCAGTTGCACTTAAATGACATTTGATTTATCTCTGAATTCAAAAACAAAGTCATAGTTTAGTGCATTAAAAAAAAAAACTATCCTTGTCAATTGAAAATCCTGTACTTCAAGAAAAGATGACCTGCACTCACTGTTCAAATTTAAATCACAACTGAGCATACAATGTCCTGCTGGGTGAAAGTTGGAGCCAGCTGTACAAACTGATCCACAGGTTTAGAAGAAAGTACTGAGTTGGGCGTGGTTGTACTTTCTTCGTTTTGTGTGACATAGGCTTCTTGGTAACATGATATAAGAATGAGTTGTTAATGCAGTCAGACATATCAAGCAGCAGACCTCATGGGCCCACATCAACATTTGATTATGATTGACTCTGTTGTTGTTATCCCATACAATAACCCTTGGAACGAAAAATCTATTTCACACTTGTTCAGACTATTAACCCAAGGGACTTCTACAGTATATGGGTAACAAAAAACGCAAGCAAATTAACCTACAACCACACAAAACTCAGTTTGCATGCCAACGTAGTCTCACCAGAATATTTTATCACTCACTTTTTGAAATCCACATGAACGGCACTTTAACATTGACAAAACTGTGATCCATTGCACAGCATTCATTTTGAAAAAAATATGTCCCAATTAATAACTGGTTCCCCTTTGCTCCCATTGTTACCTTTTTCCAAAACAGTTGTGAAAAACCCCAGTAGCAAATGCCAGGACCTAAATTTTCAACAAAATTAAGACTGATGTGTTACATACCAAATTATTCAGAGAAAAAGGAGGCAATATTGCCATATGACTGGTTTCTGAAAATAATGTTGCATTTAAAGAGCCAAATTTTTTAGACTAAGTTCAGTGCAGTTGTCCCTCCACTGGGGCTACACTTACTACGTTACAATTAAACTTCACAGAAAACCATTGAGGCAAAACGCTGAAGTGTTATCTTCACTTCACCTGTCCCTTTTTTGCTACCTTCTGTGCAAACGAAGATCATTATGCTACTTTGCTCAAGTTTAAAATGCTCAAAAATGCTTATGGAGCTTATGGAACGGGAAAATACTGGC
>JAQLOL010000003.1:2534872-2550472 GCA_029783665.1 Naso thynnoides | reverse complement strand
GAGAAGAGAGAGAGTCAGAGTGGCAGACAGGCCAGATAGAGTCATAATGTAATGTCTATGATTGGAGATGGTCTGCTCTTGGGCTGGCTGCTGAGGTGAGGCCGTGGTGCCGGGACATCCAAGGCTAGGCTCGCTGACTCCTGGGTTCTGGTCTTTGGGTCGCGCTCCCCACCTGTCGGGTAGAAGCATACTAGTGTTGTAGGCAAATGTGGAATCCTTTACCTATGGACCCTGCTGCTCCTACATCACTCACTGAAAGGGTTGATGGATAGCAGATACCAGGTTCCTGATTGGCTAGTCACAATGGTCAATTCATGTGTGCCTGTGGTGAAGAAGAGTGTTATCCATGGAGTTCAGTAGAAGGCTCTACCTGTGTTTATGGAACTACAGTTATAATTTCTTAACATCCTCTTTCCCCAGGAGAAATTCCAGATATTTTTTGCAGAGACAGTTGGAGGTAAATAAATATTTTTGAATGAAAACATATTGCTATCAGCCAAGTCTAGCAAGGACAACAAGGTTACAAATACCTAAAACTTCTTAACCCTAACCATAACACACCTAACCTGATGTATTACAGTGTATGCTAGTGTAATGTGAGGGCTCGTCAGTGATAACTGGACAACTAGTTGTAGAATGAGACAGCAGGATGGAGACAGATAATTTCTTCAGCAGTGATTTACTGTTCTCCATGCACGGCAGCTTCACAACAACAACTTCACTTCCTTCTTCCTATTTACATGTCACTGAACTAACCAATCAGGAGCTAGCAAGACTTAGACAGGTAAATGGAAGATTCAGGCAGATTCAACAGATTACTTTAGCTGCTTGTAAATATGAAATGTAAATAGTTAAATGTGTAAATATGTAAACAATAATTCTATAAACTTAAATATGTAAATAGCTAGCTGTGTACACTTTTAAATATATTTTTAGCAAATTAGCTCAAACATATGAATTAACTTATTTCCTGAAATATGAATCAACTCTACTTCTAAACCTTACTTTAGTAAAAACTACACTATAAGGTCCCCTTCAACTATATACTTAGGACTTGCTTTAGAGGGTTACTCCAGATGACAGCAGAGGGGACCCTGCACTTTTTAGCCACTGTGGCTCATCAAATGGCTTAGTCTGCTTGATATCTTTCTGGCATCAGCACAGCATTTGTAAGCTCTCAGATAACACCTTTGAACAAGTCATAAATAGTTACTGTTGCTCACAAGGGCAAGTGCATTGTCCATCTTTCTGATCTTAAAAATCAGGGCTAGAGTGAACTCTGCATTACAAACTAAGACTCATTCACACCTTGACAATTACAACTGTCAAAAGGCTGTCATGTGACCAATTTATATGAAATCTCAATGACTCTCGGTGTATGGTTAAATACTTTCAGAATAGTAAGCAAAATATATAGAAAGAATTAAGTCAGTGTAATTGCTTCGACTCAGCATCTTAACTATTTTTTGGATAATTTACAGCTTATCTGATCACCACTTTTGCACTGCCCTAAGACAATTACTCAGTTGAGTAGAATGTTTTGAAAACTAATAGAAATAATGGCCAAAACATATATCACAGCGTAAGACTTAGAGATGTAATAAATCTGAAATAATTTTAAAATTCTAGCAAAGTTTCATTTAAATGTTGAACAAATTAGCTTTAAACAAATTTTGAGGTGTGTCTGTTGGAAGTGTGTTTTTTTTTTCTTGTAACCATGAAGCACAGATAGATTTAAAAAACAAAAAAACACAATTAGCTTGGATTCATTTTCCAACTGGCACCTTAATTTCAGAGTTCATCGAATGTCAAATGAAAAGTCCTTGTAGCATTGCGTTGTAGGAAAATGTCAATTCCATCTTATGTGCAAAACTAGTTGATGCGTTCAATTGAACATCTTAAAATGGGAGAGGGACAAAGAGAGAGCAAGCTTTATTCCAATTGGCTATGAGAAACAAAAGCCCACTCAACCTTGTTGATAGAAATTGCACTTGAGAGCAGAGCTGGCGAGTGCTACAGTAAATACTGATTAATTTGAATTCCTAATGAATAGGTGCTGAGTCTGAGCGAAGGAAATGTATTGAAGGAATGTGGCATGTATTCTTCACAGAGGTAAAAAAAACAAATGGATGAATAAAGGAGGGTGAAGAGGGGAATAATTAATTAGTTTGCCAGAGTGAAGTGTGCATTCAAATTGAAGGGCAGGCTGACAAGGCTTGCACACATAAATGCTCAAGAAGGACAAGGTGTGCAACAAAAGTTAAGCAGAAATCAAAGTCCAAGGTCTATGTGGTCTGTTTAAAAATGACCCGTCAGTGTCATCACTCAAACCGCTTTCCAAATACTTTTTTTTATAGATCTGAGCTTGTTTAGCAGAGTCAAAATCCCTCTAGCTGCTGTGAAAAAATGATAAAATATGCAGAGAGGTGTTAAGATGTATGAATCTTGTGTCATTTGAGAAACGTTCTTGTCAGTTATTTTATAGTTAGGTTTTTTGCGGACATACTGTACTGACAAGCTTCTTTGGTGGGTCTTTGTAATTTGACGTGATGTCAGAGGAAACACTGTTTTGTCTTTGCGCGCTTCACTTCCTCGTCTTCGTGCACTCTGTTTGTATTTTGTCCCAGTACGACGCAGGTACACAGTTGCCTCTTTTTGTGTTTAAAAAAAAAAGCCTTGCCGTGACATCTTGTTGCATTTGAATGGCCGAGACAAAGGCAAAACACGACGTGTGTGCACTGCCTGTCTCCCAGGAGAAAGAAAGAAATAAAATGAGGGAGAAGGAGAGGGATAAGGGAGAAACGTTATGCAAATGGCTTTTTATAAGTCGAGACGGGCATGTTGTCGTGACACTGTCTATATTTAAAACAGGTCACCTTAACCCCACCCCCGCTGTCTCAATGACAGACACCAAGTGAGGCTATGTTGACATCTGGATGTTCCACAATTGCAGTGACACACAGACACACGCACGGACACCAACACATGCACAAAATCAAAGGCTATTGCTAGATCATATTTGCATATTCAAACACACACAATGCACATGTGACACGCGTGCACACACAGCATGACAATGACTATGATACAGTGTATGTATATATGTAAAACTGGTCAGCCCATTTTCTGCAGGCCAGGACCCAATCATTTCAGTGCACCGAGCAGAGAGAGAGAAACAGTCAGCCACTCAGCTTGGCAGAGGTGACAGAAGAGAATACCTGACCCTGGTGCATTCACCCGTCCCTTCATCCATCTCTCCCCTCCTTCATCTGCTGCCCCCCTCGCATTCCCTCACTTCTCAACATTCAACAACAGTGGCATGCATGCATGCATATGAGCCCCGATTTTATGGGGCCATTAAGTGGCCGTAAAGAATGGCTACTGCTTATTTACGCCCCTTTCCAGGACCCCAGGCTGTCCATTTTAATGGAGACAAGATGGCACTGACCAGCACTCTATTCCTCAATACTTCCTCACCAAACCTCTATTTCAATAATATCATGTCCCCCTCTTGGTTGTCTTG
Organism: Naso thynnoides; assembly: GCA_029783665.1. Taxonomy (NCBI): domain Eukaryota; kingdom Metazoa; phylum Chordata; class Actinopteri; order Acanthuriformes; family Acanthuridae; genus Naso; species Naso thynnoides. Next base: position 2,546,949 of record JAQLOL010000003.1, on the reverse strand, counting down.
ACCTAGATACCGATGAAGTAGTCTGACACTTCTTTCCTGGCCAAAGCGGGACCCCTCATATCTTGCAACCATTACCCCACCATATTGGCATCTTTCTCTTCCTTTTTCCCATCGTACTCTCTCTCTCTTTTCCTTTCTCCAACTCTCTCTCTACTGTCCATAAAATATGCCTCAGCGTTATCTCTCCCCCCACGCAGGAGAATAATGAAAGGCAGTGGCATGACAGATTGGACATAGATGAGATTGCCGCTGTGACTATATGCACGGCTCGCCTCGGCCTCAGCTTTGCATCTGAAATGGAAAAAGGGTGGAGGGCATGTGTGTGTGTGTGTGTGTGTGTGTGTGTGTGTGAGTGTATGTGTGGATGTAGAAGGCAGGAGAAGAGGGGGGCAGGTGATGTTGGGTGCAAGGGGTGACAGGAGGCTTGAGGGGCAGTGGTGTGGGAGGGAAGGCGGGGTGTAGCGTGTGGTCGTGTGTGAGGAAAAAGGGGGGATGGATGAGTCTGTGTGGCTGATGGGTTTGGTGTTAAAGGGGAGGCAGATGCCAAATTCTGTGTGTGTGTGTGTGTGTGTGTGCCTGTGTGAAATGACTGCATCACAGATAAACAGAGCAGAACTGACCCTCTGAATCTTCACAATATGTTAAATATTGTACTTTTGCTCACACACAGGAGCATTACTGACATGGAGAGTCATTATTAGTGTGTATGACCACTGATTGACAGGCTGAGATTAGGCAGATTACAGTTTGGCCGTGAGGGCTGAATGTAATGCCAAGATGGCTGCTGCGGCACTTAATTATAATGCCAGACAACAACATGTAGGCACCTCTTACAGCTGCAGTTGTCATTATACCTAACCATGGTCACATGGTCAACCACTAGAGGTCTTCAGGTATTTTCAACCCCCTGCATACCAGAGGTTCTGACCCAGTGACTGCGGGTCCAGTTCGGGTCGGTACCATTTGCTGCAGATATTGGATCTCTGTCTTTGAAATGTGGGGTCCATCAGGACCTACAACTACTGGTGATTTTTCATTTCATTCTAATTTTGTGGAGTTATTTTCCTTTTATTGCATGTGTTATGTGTAACAAGAAGCAACTGCAAGCAAACTGCAAAGTGCATTGGTGGCCACAAGGTGGTATCAAATGATTTAAAGTTAGTGTAAGTTAGTGTTATCGCTTTGATAGCAAGTTAGCAATGCTCGTGCAAGTTAGCAATGCTCGTGTAAACAGTCGTTGGTAGAGCAGGCAGGTAGTCATTAACCTTCATGCTAATGTTATTTCTATCAGCAATAAGGAAGAAGAATAACGTTAACAGAAAACCTGATGAATGTAACTTTAACAAGGAGAATGACATATATATATATAATTTATATAATGACTTGTCAGTCTCAACAGAGACTTGCTATGCGAAGCAGTTTCAGTTGAGGCTAACTTGTTAATAACAATCAGCTGTGACATCGGTGCAGGTCAGTCTGGCATGTCAAATAATAACTACTTCCAGATCGTATCTGGGTCCAACATTTCTCAGATCTGCTCGGTCTAAATGTCCTAATATTTGATTGGTCCGGTTTGGCTCTGGGTACTATATTTCCAGGCCCAACAACTGCTGCTAAAGTGGGAGGTTACAGAGAGAGAGAGAGAGAGAGGGACAGAGTGAGAGAAATAGATTGATAGATGGATACATAGATGGCTCTTGTGTCATTAGTCATGTTCATGCTCATGTTCATGTTATTTTAAATGTTTTTAAATAATATAAATAGTGGCTAAGTTTTATTTAGCTCAGCTGAAAATGCCTAGGCATTTATTTAAAACAGGTTTGTATTAAAGAAAGACATTTGATGAGTATGAGAGTCCACTTAGGATAGGATGTATATTTAGTTCATCGTTTGTTTCTTCCCTTCTTCTCTGCTTAAAGTGTCCATGCAGCTAAAAATGTAGCAAGTTGGCTTCCACTACTTGGGAACATAAAATGAGACTCATCGACCTCGTGGTGGTGCTGCAATATTCAAGTTTAGGCTTACATATTTGCAATCACAAAAACAGCCTGGCTAAGAGTCAGAATTCTTTCATCATTTAAATCGATCAATTCATTTGTATCTTTAGTCTTCTGCTCTAAAAATACAGCACATTGGTTTTGGACTGCTGGTCAAATAAAGAAGCTGATATATGTTTTTCTTCAATCCTCTAGCTAAATTACTGATTGATTAATCTGAACATAGATAGATTAATCGATAATTAAAATTTTGCTAACAAGTCATAAATTCAATTTGTTTTGTTATTTTGCAGAGACTGATGGCAGATTCTGGTCTCAAAAAATGTGCTCGTTTCTGTTTTGAGTCAGAAATTGCGCTTCTAAAAATACATTTGCAGGGAAGCAAATTTATCTCTTTAAGGACTCTGAGGTGGAGGAGAGAAAGGGAGTTAAATGCAGCATTTTGGCACTAACGCTTGATCCGTGTTGCAGCTAAGCTGAAAGCGGAGCTGACATGACCCAGAGTGAAGCAGGTAAACAGGCCCAACCTGCTTTGCCTGAGGTGACCATCTGGCCCTGTCTCATGGCGAACCAGCCTGCAGGATGTACGCGTGCACACACATATTCTGTACTCTCACACACACACATACACAAATTCTGGTTTACCTGGTGTCCCCTCTCTTTTTGTTTTTGTCTCTCAAAAGCTGACATGCTTTGGCTGCAAGCCACAGGAGGCATCAGGTAGGGGAACAAGCAAAACAGTATATACAAACACGCATTCACACAGACAACATATGGTGATCGGGCACAGCGTTGTAGTCCTTAAGTGGAGCTAACTTGACCTGAGGCAAAATAGACAGAGAGGGAACGAGGGGGAGAAAGAGGCAAAGGGAGGACAGAGTTGCTTAAAATTGTTACAAATTATTGATGCACTGTTTCAGATACCTGCTGGCACAACATGACTCTCTGTCTCCGTCTGTTACAAACACACACACACACACACACACACACACACACACACACACACACACACACACACACGCACACACACATGTGAAAAAAACATTTCAGCTACTAACTTTGTTTTATTCCTAAAAAACCTTCATGCTGTCAAGTTTTAATTCAAAACAACCTATCATTTTCTCAAGTTGCCTCCAAAAAAGCTCTAATTAAAATTTATTCCGCAACCATCAGCAACTTGTTCATAATGCAGAAACAAAGGATGGCTCTTTGAGAGCAGAAGAAAGGCTCCTCTGCTGTTATGTCTTTGGCCTTTGCCAGGGACAGCGTGTATTGTGATGTTTCACACAAGATAAAATATTCATAAAAATGAAGGGAGCAAAGTTCCAGGGGTGGCAGCGGGGAGGGAGAAAAAAAGTTAATGAATATGAGTAATCAAATTCGCCATCTCCTCCTTTTTTATTGAAAATCCTTTTTTTAGTTAATTAGAGCCTATTACTATTCTAATTGGCTGAGTCTTACACGTCCAGTTCAGTCGCGTCATTATAGAGCTATTAAAGACCCACCGAGATGGAGGAACAGAGAAAGCATAATCAACTAATCAATTAGGATCTTTGAGGAAAATGAGCTTTGCTACATTATAACGTTTGATCTTATGTCCTTGGTTTGTAACCCTTTTTGTTCACTTTTTTTCTCTCTCTCTCTTTTTTTTAAAGTGATTACACTACTCCAATGTCTAAATTCTTCCACAGCTTCTGTGCTGTGATTAGCAGGGGTGCTATATTTATTTTGTTAAACAGTGACAGTGTCCTCAATTTAAGGATGACTTGTTTATTTTGAACATTTTTTGCCAAGTGGATATAAAAAATAATTGTCATCAGATCTGAAGCTTTTAAAATGTGCATTTATGCTTTAATCCTATCTTGCACAGGCTTTGTAATATCACTACAACAGCAGAATTAATTTTAACATAATAATAAGTATTACTTTTTAACACAGTAATGTGTCCTGTTGCTATGGATGGATAGCTGTCCGCAAAGGGTTTTTTTTTCGTTCCGTTCCTACACCTCTGCTTTTATTAAGCACTAGTTACTCACATTACTCTAATGTGTGCAGGGACTGGGTGCTAATTAGCAGCTTTACACACAATCCAGCCAAGAGTAACAGAGGAGAGGAACATGACCAGAGAGAGGAGGAATGCAGTCGCTACATAGAACCACCTCATTAATGCCAACATCAAATGTTAAAATCCACCTTTTCTTTCTTTTACTGCATGAGAGTTCCCAGTATTAAAAAAAAGTGTTAAATGTTATAATTGTTTTCTGAGGGCAGATTAACCTGGAAAGCGGCCTCGAGCCAATGAAAGGTGTTGGCACCCAACTGGCCCTCGGTTAGTGTTTATTTGGATAAACACAAATATGTACAGTATATGTTGACAGAAGGCATCTCTACAAGTCAACAGTGGAAGCTGACGACTAAGTGCATTTTGTTAATTAGACTATTGTAATTAACAAGTTTTATTTCAAAATGTGTGCTTGTTATACAGTATTTACACACATAATTTGTTATATCTTAATGTTGTATTGCTTTGGGGAAATATTGTACTAATATTTTTCATCACCACATTAATTTGACATTTACATATTTAGTTTTATCGTAATGATAGTTTCTTCCAGTATTATAGTATCATATGAGTAAGAATAAGACAGTGTCATATAAATTTAGCTGCTTCAGTTTCAGAGTCCTGGTGGCTGAGGAGAGCGTTGCTAATGTTTTCAGCAACACACAGGATTTCTCTCTCACTCTTGAGGCCTCTTTACTCTTGAGAAAAAATCTAATCATACTATACTGGCAGACATTTATGCATATATTTTTCTTGTAATATAAAATACTGACAATATAAGGGTGAAAGTTGTTTTTTTTATATATTTCCCACCATATCTTTGACATTTCTATACAGCAATTAAATTTTACTGATCTAACAATATGTACTCAACACTAGTTTTTATACTATAGGCTAGTGTATCAACCCAGCAAATTTATTCAGCTCTAACTGAAGCAAAATTATACATTAATATTCTTTAGAAACTGGCTTTTGAACTTGGAATTGTTTTATGAATCAAAACTCATTTAACCTTTATACATTCTATCATGCATCTCCAGCAGTTGATTCTAACATGAACTACTGGAAGGACGCTGCAGGAGCTGAAAACATTGCACTGGATCTTAAATTAGCTTTCACTGGGGCTGACGAGACCTCACTCTGCTGGAAAGTCTCCTCTATCATTCAACGTCCACTAGTTTCTTTCTTAAGACAGAGCACAGCCTTGACTGAGGACAGAGAGGATATTATTTGGTAAAGGTGATGAATTATTAGATGTAGTTCACCAAAGTATCAGATTAGAAAGGAGCCAATGTTCACTTGATATTTGCTCTCCATTATAATGATAAAAGCCACAAGGTCAAATTTGGACCTAAGCTAAAGTATGGCAAGTTCTTTGCCTCTTCATACACATTTGGAACAGATTGAAGCCGAGATAGAATTTAAACACAGAGATGGGGGAGAGAATCATAATGATTTAAGCAATATATTTTCAGTCTGCCAAGCAGCAGCGGCAGCTACAGAATCTGTAATTATCCCTGGAATTCAATAAAAGCGAGGAAGAACAAAGAACGAGGAAAACAGTTCACTGGTAAGTAAAGCGGTTTTGTGAATCACCACTACACTGGTACAGGATAACACCAAAGATAATAGCTTCGTCTTCTTTTTTTTCGACCTGAAGAGCAACTTCACAGGGGTGCCACAGTGTTCGAAGGCAGAATCGATAACACTATCAAAGGGCAGAATCTCAACCTTAATGAAAGGAAAGAAAATACTGCAGGCTACGGGCGCTGAAAGACCACTAGAGATCTCTATGTATCAACACGCCTGAGACTAAATATGAAATCAATTCATTACACCCTTTATTTCTTTCTCAAACACTGTCCGGCACTAAGATAACAAATTTACCTGCTACCTGCTTTATCTTTTTTTCCTACTTCTTTCATTCTTTCTTTCTCTTTTCCTGTCTCTCTCACAATTAATGGAAAGCAGCAGTGGACACTTTCCAGCAACAGAAGCAGCATAAATAGATTAAATTGCAGAGGAGATTATAATTTATCATTTCTTTATTAAAAAGTAATGTGGGTGAATTAACTTTGAATTAAATTCTATTTGCATGGTATTACTGGAATCATCTGTGTAAATGGCTTAAAATCCCAAATGGGACATTGTTCCCTCCAACAGTATAATTGTAGAGAAAGAACTTCTTTTTTTCTTTATCCAGGAAATTATAAGAGATCAGGAATTAATCTGAAACTATTGGAACAGTGTGAGAGGTGACACTTTAATCATACCACACAAAAAATAATAGCGTGGAGTTCTGTCTAATAGAAACTTTAGGAGGTTCTCTCATGTTAAAAAGTAGACATAAAAATAAGTATAGCTGCGACACGAAAGTGAGTCAGGATTGGACATTTTGTAGGGGGACAGTGAGGGAGGAAGAGGAGGAAGACAAATGAGAAATATAGGAAGGTCAATTGGCAGAACTGTCAGGGCAAAAATTACGATTAAACCTTGAAGTCATGTCTCTAATTTACACAGCACAATGCCTGAGTAGGTATAAGACATTCATTCTGCATCACCCAGGGCTCAAAGTCACTACCTTAGACTCTGAGGACAGCTACTTAAGCTACTTGCCTAGTAAGAAACCACAGAAGGCTTATTCTCAGAAAAATCACTAGGGTTGTATTTAAAGCAAGATTTTAAACAAGGGTCAACAATTTAGTTATCAAGACAATTTTTAGGATCTTTTTACCAAATCTAGAAAAGAAAAAATCATACAAAGATTGATTGCTCTGTGGGAATCCATGTTTATAGATGCAATAGATAGATGACTTCCCATTGACTGCAGTTGTTTACTCTTTTTGAGTAAAACAGACTGGTTTATAATTCAGTCTGAAGCATGTGAACATTTCTGCACATTTTGACTTCATTTTATGAAAGCTGCAAAGTCTAAGCATGTACGTCTGATTTGTCATGAATTTTTAAAAAAACTTTTTAGACAGTTGCATCAACAGCTGGTGATGATTTGGCTTTAAAAGGGAAATTTAATCAGGTTAAAGGTATTTTATCAAGTTATTGAAGTCGCTGAATAGATCAAATGCCTCAAACCTAACTCTATCTTTGTGACAATAAACTTAAAACAGTCAAAAATGAGCAACAATACATAAATAACCTCTGACTCTGCCAGCCTGGGGGGTTTGGGATGCTGCAGCAGCTTCAGTACGATTTCTGCCCACAGATAGGTAAGCATGCTGTTGTATCAGGCAAACTAGGCCTGTTTTCCACTCAAATAAGCTGCAAGATTAGGTCAAAATGTGCAGCTGCTGTGTGACTACTGGTTTAGGCAGCATTCACATCATTTATTTAGGTAAAGACACTGCAAGGCTTCATGACAGAGATGTCTTGTATTAAAAAATTATTAGGGAAATAAGTCAAGCTTCAAAAGTACTTGGCATATTAAGACTTCAGGACACTTCAATTACTTCAGAGGAGCAGTATGGAGCTTTTTATGGTTTTATTTGTATTATTTTTAAGACTAAAATTTCACCATTCACTGCACTTGTTTGGGAGATCACTGCAGTGCCTTTTCCTGTAAAACTCCAGCAGTTTTTTGTGGACTAAAGAACTTGACCTGACCTTCGATCCCCATGGGGGTGAGTAGAAAATGACTGAATTTTCATTTTTGGGTTAACCATTCCTTTAAGTAAATTCACCTTCCATTCTAACACTGTATGTGAGGAACATTATACGGTGTATTTTGGTTAGATGTTTGTTGCCCAAGAGGTTACTTTATCCAGTTATTTAAATGGGCTTATACAAAGAAGCATTATGTAAATTGGTCGGCCCACAGAAGACAGCATGACTGTTTGAGTCTGAAAAAGGCAGATTGCCGCCATTGGATTTACCTGGTTCTCCCACTTTCGTGATATTCAACACAACATGGCTGCTCAGCTTCAATAACTTTTCATGGCACAGTTTAATGAAATGGTTTAAGAGGAGGAGGGGAGCAGGAGAAAGAGGCACACATTGATGAGCAATTTGATTGGCACATGGCTCATGGGACGTACCAAATGAGGGAAGACCCAGGGGAATGGAGGAGATCTGATTAGCCGGGTATGGTGAAAATGGAGTGTACCACAACTAATTCAAGACAGAGCAATGAGAGATTGAAAAATGGCCCAAGCCTCATACTCCTCATTGTAGTTTTTATTGAAATTCAATACATCTCAGCAAACGTCTCCTTGCCTGTCTGCCTCTCTTTGTTTTTACAGTGGCCAGTCACACATACACATGCATTCGTTCACGAGGCACACTTAGTTGCCATTTCAAATACACACAAACACGCTCACAGACTCACAGAGATTCACGCACTTAAAACACACACAAACACTGAAGGCTCATTTTTCTCCGAATGGAGTATGTTTTCAGTTCAATCATCACTCTTTGATACTGAGCCATTTTGCACATGCTCAAGGGCGTGTACTGAATATGTGGAGGGAGAGTGGGAAATGCTCACCCCACAAACACACACACACATGCATTCCAAAATACATCCACTGATTGTGATTGGCCTGGATGGCTTGGGTGTTAAGGCGGTGGTGCAATAGTCTCCAGCACAGTGTCAGATCCGAGTTCAGCTGTGGTGACTATTGATATGGCTGGCACAGACAGGGGTGCCCTGAGGCCACAGCAGGCTTCAGCTGTAGTTAAGTGCAGCCTGATGTGGCCAGAGAACAGCTAACGTATGAAGAGTGACAAGGTTATTTACAATCCACATGCTTGCTTTAACTGATGACCTTGAAGGGATGTGGCGTGATGGGATGCTACAGCTTTATGTCATGGTCCGTAACAATTATTGTGGAATTTAAAAAGAAAAAAAGAAAACTGTTTTGAGGAATGTCATTCCTGCAAAGACCACAGATAATGTAATGAACTTTATTGAGTTCACTAACAGTATTCACAACTAAAGGTTCAATTACTTGTGTTGCGTGAGTGGCAATATCATTTGTTGTGATGGAACTACATGTGGTTTTATTAGCCTATTTAGTTCATTAACCCACAAGAAACTGAAGTACTATAGATAGATAGATCCACAGATAAGACAGACAGACAGACAAATTACAGAGATATTTCATTGTCCCCCCCAGGGGGAAATTTGACTTGGACTCCACAAAGCTAGATCCGTCACACACATAAGGGCACAAAGTCCCAACAGGTAAGAAAGCATCAACAATTATTATTTAATCAATTTAGGTTAATGATCAAATTTAGTCCTTATTGTGCAGGAAATTAGACATATATCTAAAGTCATGAATTCTTTAATTTAGGGAACCACGTTTCTTTATCACCAAAGAAATACCAAACAACTTCTGACTCAGTTTTATAATTTGTTAATGGATTAATAAATGGACATGGCAAATTATGACAATGAGTGAATTATCAGCAGTAAAATGAAATGAATACAATCAATGATTCTCACTCCATCATATGATGCCAGAAGACGAAGCAATGATTGCCGCTAGTTCAGACCAATTTTCATTTGTTTTCTCGTGTCCTCGCGCTTTGACTAATCAAGCCAGCTGATGTGTCTCATGACCTGAAAATCTTTTCTCTGTTTGCACCTGGTAATCCCGCCAGCGTTTGTGCCATGGGTGCACCTGATCTTAAAGGTAATGAGAGCAGACTTTCTGCTTGGTTATGTATCTTTGGCCAAACACACACCCATGAATTGATGAAATTATTGTGCACAGCTGATAGGAGTATGCTCTGTGTGCCAGGAGCACACAGAGTGGGCCACAGTTGTTTCTCTCGGTACAAGACAGTGAAGGTGGAGTTTTACACTGCTTAAAAAAAAAAAAAAAAACCCAACACATTTGCGCCTGCGTTTGCGCCTTGCACCACAGATGAGAGTATAATAGGGCCCTTGGTTTCCATCAGCAGATTGTCTTCTTGGAGTTACAGGGCTTACATTGAAAGCTGAATATCTACACAACTGATTAAAGTCCAGCTGATGATGAAGACAATGTGGTACGGTCAAAAGCTTAAGACAGAGAAAGTTTCAGTTGGGACTGTTTTACAGAACGTTGTTTCATCAGTCAGGAATGAACTGCAAAGCTCAGCTTAGCCAATGATATTTATTTTAGTTTAAACCAGTGTTGGCCAAGCTACCTCCAAAATGCAATATGTTACATATTAGAAGTTATTTTCATTTGAAAGTAATATGTTTCTCTAAAATATTACTTTCTGTGTAGAGAAATAAGTTCTTGATTACTCTCCTTTCACGTTACTTTCCAAAGTAATCACAGAAGTATGCCTAAGCATTAAAAATGGAAGCATGTAATCTTCTCTATCTAACACAGCCATGCTGTTTGCACGCACTTTGAGTTCACACTGACTAGGCCAATAAATAGAGAGGAAAACTGTCTCTAATGTGGACATTTTTAAGCTTAACTACTTGCAGCAATCCCCTGCCGCTCAAACATATAAAGACATCTTCATCTTCTCAGGCGGGGTGCGAATTACGCATGGCACAGCGGTGTAACTTTGACTATTTAAATCTCCCAGGCACTCCAATGTGATCGGTCAGGATCTAATGCTCTTCCAGACATCCAAAAGTTCATGGAAATATTTCAGAAGCTAAAAGTTGAATTCTGTCTCACCTGTAGAATTTCCTCTCTCCTGTCACGTTATTCACTTCAGGTCAATTTCAGTTCTGCCACTTGCTGCAGTGATATTACTGTGTGCTCATGAATTTTACTGAAAGCTGCCTCTTTAACCTTAAAAGTAAATTTCCAGAAAAATCGCTCATACATCAATACAATGCACAATGAAGAAATTACCTTGAAAGTTGGAGCTGATGGACATAAAGTATAAAGTATAAAGCAACAGCCGCCCATGGTATGGTGCTGTGAAATACAGAACCAAATGAGTTCAGGTCTTTCAACTGGACAAATTAATTCATGCGGATGGGTTTTGCGTTGATGATATCAGAGTTAATCAGTGCATCTCTGAAATTGTTGTAGCAAATGTCCAAACAAAGGTTCAGAAAAAAAAAAAAACATCAATGAACGCTTAATTTCAGGTGGTAATGCGTTACTGGACACAGAAGTTTTAACAAAATTGCCAAAGTTTTACCAGAAACACATCATTTTACTGTTAGTACCTCAAAGCAATACATTACTGTAATGCGTTACATTTGTAACAGATAACCAGCAAAACTGGTTTCAACATTCGGATATGTTGTTTTCTATATTGACTGAGGTGGTAGCTACATTTTTTCTAGAAGTTATGTGAGATTTCAGGATAACCTCCTTAATCATGGAGCAGTTTCACACTCATCATCAAAAATCATCAGTTTCAACCAGATTATTTCCCTAACGACAGTTGTGTGTGAAGTAATTCACTCTTGTGCGTTCATTTACACTTTGACCTTTTTGCAAAAAATGCTCAAATGCATGTTCAGATTTAACACTTTGTTGTATCACACACCATTCATCTTGTAATAAACAAAAAACATATGCAAATATGAATCATGCAACTGCATGCATTAATTTTAAGGACCTTTTATATGGTGATAAACATTCTACTGATTGTATTCTACAAAGGTCATTACCACACATAAGTTCTATAATAATATATATAATACTAATGTGATGGTAAAATACAGAACAACCATGTTGTATATTCAGTATTATGAAAAAAATTGGACACCTGTGGTCAAACTCTCAGTCAGAGGAAATACTCAAGAAGATAAATTAAGGCCAAGTTTTTTAAAGGCATTAAGTTAAAGATGACATATTTCTTCAATACTTTATGCACCATTCATTTTTCTATTTCCATCTTTTCTAGTTTTAAATTACAAAACAGAAAAGAGCCCAAGGCAGACGTTTGGGCACTCTGCATGTTTAGCACCTAGGGATACCCTGTTTGGCATGTATCACAGAAAGGTTTTCACTCTTGCAAAAGGTTTCTTGTTTTCTTTCTTTTTTTCTCTAAACATATTTTTGTACATAGTTCTACTGAAACTTCATCCGTCC
>JAQLOL010000003.1:2517243-2529801 GCA_029783665.1 Naso thynnoides | reverse complement strand
TACAATTTTTTGCGCGTGCAATGTGTTTGTACACGTTTTTATACACGCAAACCTTTAGTAGATCTGGCCCTTAGTGTGTAAAATAGAGTTCAAGCACATTCCCACACTTCTTCCTCACACCCCAACATGCAGGTGTCTTTGAACAGGCACAGACACACACACATGCACACACCTTATGCCCCCCTTTTTGTCTCCTATGAGAATCCCATGGGAGCCTATCTCCAGTAGAACTTTTACCCCATGGGAACCACACCTGTTGGAGGTCCACACAAAAAAAAGTATGCAACATTGTTTCAATGATACATGAAACTTTCTCGCAGCTCTGGTATGCAAAACTTTTTTTAAACTTTGCTAAAAATCCACTCTGTGACAGGACGCTGACTAAATGATATACTGTATGTGAGGCTCTGGATTCCATTCAATGTTTCCAATATATCATCAGTGACGCAATGCTGATGTAGGGTGTTAAAGCCCAGCTCAAAGCTGGTTTTCTTTTTGGGTATGTTATGATTGACCATGTTAAGATATAGGGCTCTATTTTTGTACCGGAGCAAAGCTGGTCTAAGCGCAGGTCTAAGCATTTTGGCAATTTGGTACAGCTCAAGTGACTCTTTCCCACGCTTGTGACAAGTTGCTCTTTTTTTTTTGTGACCAACACAAGCCCGGCTCTGTTACACTGCAGCGGCCAATCACAAAAAGGTTGAGCTAATTCAACTTTTTTCGCTGCAGCCAGCTGTGTTCTTTTCAGGCAGCCGCAGCGGCTCAGACCACCGCAGCCAAAACGGACAGGCCTCATTCGTTTTCGCCAATCACCTGACTGGTCTGAATACAGACTTGGACCTGCATCTGCACTGCGCCCAGTCTGAAAACAGAGCCCAAGGTCTCATTACGCTTGGCTGTTTTAGTACTGGGTTTGACTGTCCATGGGTCCTAAGTTCTCTTCTGAAGGACCTGTGAGGACCTTTATTATGTAATATTAACATCCCCTTAAAAAAATTGTACCCAAGGGACAGACAGTTAATGAGTGTTCTTGTTCATTTTGAAACTCTTCTGGTCGATTACATGTTAGAAAGTATTTAGTAAACCCTGGATCTGTCTGAACTGCATCTGATTATGGGTAGCCCAGCCCAACCGTTAAAAAATCACTAGATCAAAAATATACGTGGAAATTGGTGTCCACATATTTTTGGGGTATATTTTTACATTTTCACCCTTGCTTGGCACTAACTATTCAGCAGATCCGGACCTTGAAGTTTGTGCATGCTTACTTGTTAATTACACTTTTAATTCTGGATGTAAAATTATCTAAAAACAGCACAAATGATGCAATAATCAAGCCTAAAATAAAACAGGGAAATGTAATGAACCCAGTCTCAAGTGGGAAAAACCCTTCCTCATGTCCATGAACATCTATAAGCATTCTACTGTCTCATTAAGAGCCATGATAAAGGTGCAAATGCCATTCCAGTCAAACCTCTTTTTCTGCCTCTATCAGACAGGCAGCTTAACGTGACGTTATTTAGAATTAATGTAATTCACTGAGAGAGATCCGAGGTCCATTGTACCTTAGATGTTTTCTTTTGTCTCGGGCCCTGAACAATGCTCTGTCATTTTAGCAGAAGCTAATATGATTAAAGCACTCTGACAATAGACAGTGTAATTCATTTCATCATGAGGGATTGCGGACGGGGCCAGGAGAGACAAGGGGGTAGATTATAGAGGCTGCATGCTAATTCAGCCCAGAGGAGAAGATGGACAGCCAAATGGACGTTCGCTGAAAAATATCACTGAGTATTGAAACTTCTAGCAAGATACCAAGTGTCTTAAAAAGATCCACCACACCGTGTAAGGAGTGGAGTGTAAAATCATCAATCATGTGAACAGAGGGGATTTATGAAGTGAAATAATAGCAATAATCCACATTGCACTCCTGGTGCGCCGTGGTGAAGGTGTACATTTCAACAGGGGACGATGCCAAAATACGAGGAGAGTTGCGCTTCTGGCTTTGAAATAGTCCTCCATTTTACTGGTGATTGTGCTCTATTACTGTTCTTAGTCACAAGAGATTGGACACTTAGCCTCTCCTGAAGGTCTGTTTCTCATAAGTGTCTCTGCAGAGCTAGACGGTGCCATCTGACAAGTCTTTCATCTTCAGGGAGTGCCTGGCACTCTCTCTAAGCTCCCAGTCACTGGAGGAATACCACTTCACATGTTTGCCTATAAAGTTACATGCCCATTAGGCCACCGCAGAAGAAGTGTGCAATATTTACCGTCTGGCCGATTAGGAATAAGCCTGTAATAATATCAAATTCTGCTATCCACACCAAGAAACTGGGTGCTAGCATGAGAACAAAAACACCCTCTAGTATGCTTGACAGTGGGGGCCAAATTATGACAGAAATGCAGCATAGGTGGAAACTTACTGGAACATCATTAGTTGCCAATTTAACTTTGAATGTGCTTTCTTTGCTCTCGGGCCGAAGAGCAGTTTTAAAGACTTTTATGACTGTCTTTGCCATTTGAAAAGAATGGATAAAGTTTTTCGTTGTGCTTTTTTCTTTTGTTTTGTTTTATTTTGCATTGGAAGCTTCTCAGTAAAACAAGCCAAAGCCACTGGGACTGGACTTGGAGTTGTGTGCATATGTCTTGTGCACACTTGTTTGTGATGAGCTAAACATTAATGCAGCACAGTTTCATGCACACCCCAACATAGAAGGGCCTGGTTGAGAGACACCTCTGGCTAGATGACCGGTGTAAACCTCATTGGTTCTTTGAAGGTTCACCTGTCCACCAATGCAGTGGCCCTCTGGGTTTTGCCCTGTATGACAGACAGCCAGTAAACCACTGGATGTATGCAAAGCCTTTCTTTTACATCGGCAGTTATAATGGAATATTTAATAGCAAGACAGACAAAAGTTTTTTCCTCTGTGTTGTTGTCTAAAAGAAACTTCCAGCCCAGTCCCTGCTCCTCACACAACAGCACCCCTGAGCCTGCACCCCTCTCTGGGGAAAACATACAGTACAGTGACACAAAACACGCACAACTTCACATGTAAAAAGGAAGGTGATGGTGCTGGTGGGAGAGGAGGGACAAAAATCTCCCAAATTTTCTTGAGATGGCGAGCAACCCAAAAGAGAAAAATGGATGTTCTGCAAGGCGGGATCATTAATAACACAGTGAGTAGTGAATGTCGTGGGGAACAATGGCATTGTGTAGAGAAGAGATGAAGAATCCTCCTCTCTTTTTTCTCTAAGACAGCTCTATCTATTAATTACTTTTATGTCTTCATTCATTATTTCGTACCATTCCAGCGACCAGACTGATTTTTAATTGCCTGTGGCAATACAGTTTACCATGCATGGTTCATTACAGCACTTCAAAAATAAGTTTGTCCTTTGTTCACTGGTTTGCGTGTGGTCACCAACTACATCAGTACATTCACTTAAGTTTTGTGCTTGATTACAGTTTCAAGGTGCTGAATGTCTGTTTTATTCATCTGATTGCTGTACTACTATACTAATCACTTTTTAGATGAACATTTTACAGAAAGAAATCTGATTGGCTTATAAAATGTTATCCAGTGTTATCAGTTAAGTTGTCAAACAGAATGTAAAAAAAATTTTATTGACTTTACCTCAACCAGCAACAACACTGGAATATAAAACATCACACTCAGAAAAGAGCCATTTTTCATAGTGGACATGTGCACAACACAATTTAAAGCACATATAACTTAATTTGCTTTGGCAACATTAGGATGTGGGAGTTTAATTGGATTTTTTTTTAAACTTGTAAATAATAAAGGATTTCATTTATTAATTTACTACAGAGAAGAATCTGACTTCTGACTACCAGTGGTCAAAGTGTTGTGTGTCTGTGTAACAGAAGGAAATTTGCCATTTTTCGTTGAATAGAAATTAATTAATTTATTTTAATTTTTTAAAGAAACACGACAAAAGAGAAAAATACAAATTATTACTATCATCACTTGAGTTAATCAATTGATACAACACCAGAATATCATTAGCAAGAAAAACAGAATCTTTTGGACAATGATTTTGACTGTGACCTAGACCATTAATCCCTTTAATGATTTGTGTAAATGTAGATCAAATTTCCTTTATTTACTCTGCTTGAAAAGATTTTTATCCTTTTCTTCCATTTTTAAACTCTCTTTTTAATAATTTACAGTAGGGGTATCTGAGTAAATTGCTCTCTAAATTTAAAAATCACATCCTCAAATGATTCATTTGTGCCCTTAGCATGCACAAAATCACTGGAGGTGAATAAAATTTGAATTGTTTGGATCACAGTGATTAAAAGTGGAATTAAAAAAAAAAAAAAAACAAGGTATAAAAAATGTTTGGTTTCAATCTTTCTTGTGATTTTGGATAACCCACTGACCTGCACACAGGATGAAATGACTCTTCGACCACTTGCAGACACACAATGAACAAAACTGAGCTTTGACAGGCCAGTGTTTATTTTCTCCAAGCTACGTCTACCTCTGGACACCAATGTAATTGTTATAGTAGGTTTTGCTTATTTTATCTATTTTTATTTTGTTCGTGATATATTATGGTCTATAATCCAATATTCTCAGTATCTACTGATTTATAATAGAGAACATGAGATGAAAACACCATGAAGAAAACATTTTGTGATCAATCATTAACAGATGAAGGCCTGAGACCCCTCCTCCTTGCATGCCTGGCCCAGGGAATCAGTCTATCTGGGCAAACTGGACGTAATGGACTTACAGCTGGCCCTCTGTGTGCAGCCAGGAGAGCCTGCATTACATCCAGTCTGCAGCAAAACAGACATCTCAGCAGAATGTATGAACCGGAGACGAAGCCTGGCCTGGCATTCAGACTCTGTGGTCGACTCCCCCTCCTTCTCTCCATCTTTAACCCTCCACCCACTCCTTCCACCCCACCCACCAACCCCCCCATCCCTCCACCCCCAATTGGCTGTGGAAGATGGCTTCAGTGAGTCATCTTGGGACCAAGATCAAAGGCAAATTACAGCCGACGTCTATGCAAAATGTAATATGGAAACCCCCCAGCTATGTCCTCACTATTGATTTTTCTCTCTCTTCTTCCAACCCCTCTCACTCTGTCCCTTTCTCCTCATTTATCCGCTTCATTTTTAACCAAGCACAATACCACGCAGTGTGAAATTTGAAGAAAAAAAGACCCTCGAACCCTCTTCCAGATGAAGCAGAAAAGGAAGGGAGGGGGTGCTGGCTGTCCCTAGTTATGCCTGTTTGCATTTAGAGTCCATTTTGTGATGTAAGTAGTCCTGTTACTTGTGTGGAGCGCCACTTTAGGCAAGGGTTTGATGTCAGAGAGGGAGGGGTTGTAATACGTTACGCCCAGGCCTTTCTCAAATTAAATAAACTCGACATGCGGCGCTCCTCACACGCAACGCCGCTGTGTGTGTGAACTATCGGGTTTTGGGGGTTAAGATGGAAGTGTGAGGCTAAATGGAGTTCTTCGTCAGATTAGTCGCTCTCTGAAGTCACTCGGGCCCTGCAGGAAATTGAAATGAATTGTGAAGTCATTCTCTGTATAAAAGGAGTCTGTGACTTTTTTTTAAAGATGTGAATATGTGGAATAGTGCTGGAGTCATGTATTTTTGTCAGCCTTTTCATTGACAAAGCAGCTATTAAAAGACACAGACACACACACAGGGCCATATATAAAAGCTTAGTTGTAGAGACTTACAGAAAGACAAGGATTTGTGTTGCATTTCTATCTGTAATAATAACAATTACAATTATTAACAATTATCCTTACAACAGTGGTGTTGTTTTTGCAAGGTATATATATACACATGCACACACTTCTTACTGTAACTGCACATAAGGCTGCATCTGTGAAATAGTGACTTTATATTTGTAAGTCTCGTGCTCTGAAGATGTCCATCTTCTGAAACATTCACCAAGACTAACTCACTGCCTCCAAAATTTGAATTCAATATTTTGCATTTGCTTTATGTTTAAATTTAGTGCTTTGCTTTATATTTATGGCCCAATGCATCTGCAAAAATTTTAACGAAACAAAAAAAGTAAAACGACTCCACTCCCAGGATCCATATAATATCTTTCACCCCTTCAACACAGCCACAGCATAGTTGAAACTGTGGGCTTGAAGCAACTTATAGCCTGTGGGGTGAAAACCAGGGCAGTTTCATAAAAGAGTCATTGTTGCACCTAAAGCCTGTGTGCATGGTTAAAACTGAAGATTAACTAAAAAACAAATGAACATATTAATATATTGTTAACTCAGACCTGGTCATCTAAGTATTTAAGTAATATAATTATTTAAGTAATATAAATGGGGATGTAAAAGTGGGACTGTAAGAGCAAACATGAGGTAAGAGGTGCACGTCCCTTTATTCTCAACGAAAATTACGCACTTATTATTATGAATTAAACATATCAGCTAAACAAACATACAATGATAGCATCTGCACTAATTTAGTTTATTTTAGTTTATCAAATTTATTTCGAACATGATTAAAATAAAGTAAAATGAAGCATTAACTAAAATATATAAGCATGAAAAACAAAAACAATATGTTTGAATGAATTTCTCCAGGCAAAATTAGTTGTTTGTAATTTGATAAACAAAGCATATATGTAGCTCAAAGCTGTTGATCTGTTTTATCCACGCGACACTAGATGCACAAAGAGCCCACACACTTTGTTCCTCTGACAGTGTTTGTAGGACACAGAATTGAAGCTTATTGAACTGTGGGTAAATATTGTGTCAAATGAAAATAAAATGCTGCAAGGATGAAATTCAAGCGAAACACCTGGAGTCCAGAAGACAAATGGAGAGCGGGAAAGACAGATGGAGGGACTGAGAGGTGTGTGAACACTGAATGTGTGGTTTTGAGAGTGTGTAGAGCGTGCATGTGTGTGCCTGTGCGCTTCGACATTCCCATGCACACCATCAACTCCCCTCCTCGCTTGGGCACGTCGTTTTTGCTTAAGTGGATGCGCGCTTTCAAAGAGTGTTTGTGAACCTGGATGTGTGTTTGTGTGTTAGTTGCTGCGGTGGTGGGGGGAGGGGTTGCAAAGACATTAGAGAAAGGAAAGAAAACCTTTTTTTTTCCATTTGTGTACGAGGGCGGCGGTGCCAGCTTCAGTGCCCTCAGCCATGGGCACAAAGACGACAGTGACAACCCATTCATTTCCCTGACGAGCTGTCGCCTGCGGGAGGATAGGTGACTTCTCCCAAGGTTATTTATGGCATTGTTGATCTCTCATTCTCAGAGTTGGTCCTCTTCATCACCCAATCTCCTCCCCGTCCCTTGCCATCGCACATTCAACAGAATCCTTCTCTTTTCTCCCCATTTATCCGTCTCCACATTTTCACCTGATGTTTTCATTAGCGAGATTTAATCTGTATGTAAACTGATGAATTTATGTTATTTATCAAGCATCTTATTCCTCAGAATCACACTGAAACTAGAACTAAAAAGAGTCCTACCTTAGAGAAGGACTTAAGCTACCTTAAAGAGAGCTGCAAAGTAGGAAGTATGATGATGTATTGTATTTTATGATGCTTGCTATTGTCAGAATTATAGAAGTGGAGCGCTGCAGCACAGTTTTTTATGTGTGGGTGTATTGGCAAATTATCCCAAATTTATAACTTACCCATGTTGTACAATAAAGAAGAGGATGATGATGACTGAATTAGCCTACTAAATATCAATTGTGTAAACTGTTATCTTTGTCTCTGTCTGGTTCTTCTCCTAAGAGAAGCAGTTGGATTTGCTGCACTTTGTTCTGTGTGCTATTGCACATGCAGCAAAACTGTTACAAATCCACTATGGTGCAAGTCCATGTGGAGAACATACAGTCTCTTCCTTCACTTTTTACTGACCATTAACTAAGCCCACACTCGATGGTGATTCATGATGCTGATCTCAAGATGTTATGTATTCTACGACTTGCAAACAAAGGTTTTTAGGTTACATATTTTAAAAAAAAGCCTTGCTAGTTGTAATTAATACAGAACATGTGGAAATGGAGCAACATTGCCTCTATTTGGCAGAAAAAAGCTAGTTAGTCCCAGTAACATTTTTATATTTTGTATGTTGAAAGAAAAGAGAAACATTAAACCATGACCTTAGGCGGTTACTTGCCTTTTACTTAAAACTGTATCTTTTCGCTTAATGTCACAATAAAAAAGGCTTTTTGGGATGAGCTCTAACAGTTTGCTGAACATATGCTATTGGTTAATGTTGGCAGGGGTTTCTGGAATGTGACCTTCCCCAAAACAGGACAGCAATTCACCCATTATCCTAAACTTGCATGTATCGGACCAGCTCTTGGCACAGTGAAGACTACACAGTGAATTTTCTCATCATTAAATGGATTTTTTTAACTGAGGGACTCTACGAGTCTCTGCCTGACCACAAAGAAAGGTTAGGTCACTGTTGTAGCTGTCCCACAGATCAGCAGACATACAAGTATATTCTGATATGAATTTAGTTGATTAAATTCTTTTCCTCTAGGCCTAAAAGCTAAACATGATGGCACTCCATGAATATCTGGCCAGTCAGAACTGAATTCTTACTCTCAGATGCTTGATAAATACAGGCTTAAAGAGCTTAAATCATAGTGACTGAACCAAGCTGATGTACAGTTTGGGCTAACACCTTCACACGCTAACTGTCCTGTACTTTCATTCATGCAGACACACATACACACACATAAAAGCATGGTCACACACTCTTATGCACTCACACATACATGCACAATGCATGAGTAATGTGATTTAACCGGCTTTGGCGAGCTCTGACGGGTACTCGACATGATTAAGAGCCAATATGCTGTTGCATACAGCCAAGCTAAAGATGTCTCTTTTTCCGAGCAGCTCCTATTTGCCTGCTCCTTAAGCCCCTCTTTGCATCTCCCTCTACATGTCTTTTAAGCACTTCAGAGGCATCTCGAAGGGAGAACTTTACACACACATCATCCAGGATCCCTCACTCAAATGTAAAAGCATATCAAATGTCAGTGAAATGGGGATCTCTGTGGTAATAAGGTGTTTTTAAGGTCCTTTCTGGGAAGCAAAACCCTGGAAAGTTTGCTCTGGGTTCATCTATTGGTGCTTTTTTTAAGTAAAGCACTCCCCTCAATTCCCTTCAGACTGATCATTATGTTCTTGTAATCAGCACCTTGCAGATGCAGAAGAAGTTTGGCAGCGTCCAGACAAAAGAGGGATTGGGGTTGTTTGACTATTGGTGGAGGTAAGAAGGCGCAGTTTTAGATTCAAGCTGCTTGACCTGTTAGTGTGTGTATCAGCATAAGGATTCTTATGTGTGTGTGCATGCAACACACACTGCGTGCTCAGACTAAATCTAAAGAGCTGCTGAGCTGTTCATCTATACATAACTTTCTATCTCTGCAGACTTGCTTCTCCTCTCCTTCCATCCACTCTCCTCCCTCCTTAATTTGTTTCTGTCTTTTCCAACTTCCCTCTTTCATTCCCGTGTTGTCTTGCCATTCGCTCGTGGCGAGGCAGGCATCATCTCGTATACATAGCGTGGCGCGTGATGTGGGACCGCGGTAATGCAAGCATCTGCTCAGGGCTTTTGTGCTCAAAAGATTCAATTAAAAAATAATTACCAAAAGATTAGTGGTAGTCCGGTACGACTGTACTGTTTGAATAGATGTTGCCTTTTCATCTGCTGTAATAATAGAATGCTTTTTTAATTAAAGAAAAAAAGGGAAAGCAGATGAAGAAAAAGAAGAGGAAGAAGAAGAAAAAGGCGTGCCCGCCTCAGTACACCCTGTATGAAGACAAAGTTTGTTTGATGTGCAGCAAAATTAAATATTTTTTGATCTAACAAATTAATTTTCACACCCAGTCCCCAGCCCTCCCCATCCTCCCTCTTCCTTTTTTCCTGGAGGAGATAAAGACAATTTAATTTAGATACCAACATGGGGAGGAGTAGCACACACAAATGCACGCACACACACACACACACACACACACACACATTCCCGTGGTCAAGATTGCTGAGAATCCACTACTACAACCAGTCAAGTCTCATCTGAGCTGGATCGGGTATGTGACGAGGCAAATGAAAGGCCACATCACACTTTGGTGGTGTTGACTTGAACGGGAGATGGACATGAAAACTGAACTGCCTCTGTAACATAAATGAACAGTTTTATAGACAGCTTTGATGTCTAAGCAAAGAATCATATGACACATGTGGAAGCAAATTATTTAAAAGATTGATAGTGATGTTTGTTGTCCTTTCACTTCGCCTTTTAAATTTGTCTTCATTACAGATCACCTGCAAGCATTTTTGGGGGAGTTGGGGAGAGCTTTTACTGGTCACCAGCAAAATAAAATAAAGTTAAAGTAGAACTACACAATGAAAATACAAAAATAATGCACTGAAGGGACTGAAAAAACAATTATAAACACTGAAAAGATGTAACTTGAGCACCGGAGTTTCACATTTTTTTACAAATTAAAATTCTTACAATAATGACTACTTTTTCTTCTTTTTGTCTATGCTGTGTTATTTAGGTCATGGATGTACTGAGATACAGTCTGTTATGTTTTCACTGGAATATTGATTTATTTGATAGTATTTCTATAGATTGTATATTTTTCAGTGTATTGCATCACTTTTTTATAATGCCTAAAGTTATTCCTGTGTATTGTTTCTGTACATTGCAGTGGTTGATAATCCCTTTATTTGCATGAAATGTCAGTTGGTGTTTTATTGTCACTTCATATTGCTATTGTTACATGATTGTAAGGGGTGTTCATTTTGTTATTTGAAGACAATGCCCACAGCCCATCAATTACAAAAGGATGGATATTACTTGTAATTTTACCTGGATGCTGATTTTTATTTTTGTTTGCTTGTTTATGGGTAATTTATTGCTTTGTCCCTTGGTTGGCAGTTGTTCCAAGTAGACTTACTGTGTGTGCGTGTCTACCAAACATTTACTGAGCTTTTCAATAAATGTGTAATAAGTGGGTGTGGCTTTTTTTTGCTTTTGTTTGTGATTTATCACCTTTTCTACTATGCCCCTAGCTACTGTGCAAAGACAACTTTACCATTCAAGATAGTTTAAATAGGAAAGTGAAACAGGTGACCCTCCTGGTGGCAAATGAAGTCAGAGTCGCTTACCCCCAAGTGTGGCCTCAGTTATGACACTGCTTCCCTTAAACCATAACTATTTGTACAAGATATTAAACGAAAATAAACCACCAAAAGTATCATGAGACAGCATTACACGCTGTCTTCAGTCAAGGAGATTAAATATCTCCAAAACTGTTGATGATACGATAAGCTCCTGATTTTTTTGAATTAGCTCTACCAGCAGGTTGACATTTAGTCTGTGAATGAAAATTGAGGACCAAAAAGAGCAGATCAGCGGGTTACATTGTCATTTTGAGCATCTTGTCACACTATTGTTAGCATTCAGCTCAAAGCACTGCTGTGGCTATAGACTCTAGTTTTATAATAGTACACAACGGACAAACCAAGAAATGTGCTGAATAAAAGTTTAACATTTCCTTCAGTTGCCTCCCGCAGTCACATCACTCTCATCGTTCCCATCTTTGAAGCACCTCAGGGTAAGGTTAAAATAAGGGTTGGGTGAGTTCCCCATGTTACGAATGTCAGGCCCACCCAGTGATGTATCAGCTCAGTCCTCACACTACAAGGCTGTTACGGTATCTCTCTCTGCCTTGAGTTACACCACAAACACACCTGTAATGTCCCATTCTATTTCAACAACACTGTATTTCAAAACAGTGACTTCAGTCTTTTCTTCTTTTGTGTTGGGATGAGCGAGGGTTTGGCAAAGTTTCCAATGGGTGGCTGGAGAAAAGTAGGTGAGAGAGAAGGAGAGAGAGATGTCATTGACTCTGTGTCCCTGCGGCTTTGTTCCTGCCATGCTCTGCAGCACAGGTCCGATGTGCCCTCAAGCAGCATCTCTTTACCACACACACACACACATACACACACACACACACACAGATATGGACTCAAACACACGTTGTGTTTGGCCTGTCAGCCATGGCAGCACCTGTCAACTGCTGACCACTTCATTGGACTTCCTGAGAGGGAGAGAGAGAGAGAGAGAGAGAGAGAGAGAGAGCACTACAGACACACAGTAGGAGGAGCAAACAAGTAACCTCTCTTTCTAGATGGATCCACTCTTAATGAAGCTCATGTCTCCGTACAGTAAAGGCCTCCAGGCCAAATCACTCTATTTTGATCATGTTAAAAAAAATAATAAAATCTTTAACTTTTTTACAGTTTTACCACTTGTTTTTTCAGGCCAAGGCTAGAACAACGTCAAAGTTTCATAGACGACTACAACTACAAAACGATTATGTATATGAACACATAATATACTTATATGTATCAACAAATTATACTAGGCCTTGCTGCTTTGTCTGTTGTACCTCTGTTTATTCACAAAACCACAGAATTAACATATTTCTATCATAAAGTTGGAAATGAAAAATTCATCGTAGGATGACTAAAAAATTTTTTGTATA
>JAQLOL010000003.1:2459610-2470678 GCA_029783665.1 Naso thynnoides | reverse complement strand
TCAGAGGGAAAACTAGAGGATATTTTTTTTCCATAAAATATGACCAGGTTACACCAAATTTACCGTTTTGTGCAAGTTAGTAATGTTCATCGTTAAGTTTCTGTGATGAATCCTTGAGGCACAGCTTGAAGTTACATAGTGCAGAAACAGGCCGCAGGAGGGCCGAGTGGCTGAGGCAGAGAGCTCAGTCCACCTGTTACAAATCAATCTAACATTAAAGGCGGAGTCAGTAGGATTTTACTAAAAAACAAAATACAAACACACACAAAAGTAAAGCTGCTCAATCATCATCTCTGGGCCTCTGTATATATGTGTTGGTGACTGTGTATGGAGAAACACTGACTTCTACCTGTATTTTGATGTTTTGGCTGACTCAGGACCTGCTCAGGATGAGTTACCGTAAAGAGCAATTTAGAGGTGCAATCAATTTTTAAGTAACAATAGCGCGACTCGCTTCTCCGAAGCATAGATGGCGTGACCGCAGTGAACTGGTGCGTTTCCTCCAGCCAATGACAGTGCGCAGGTGAGGTCGAGAGCACCCCAGAGCACAGCTACTGGACGCCGTCTAGACTGGAGAAAGTTATGAATGTGAACATAGCACAAAGAAAAAGAAATGCAGCCCTAGTGAGCAAGTGGATAAAACTTGTTCCAGAGCAAGAGTGAGTCTCGGTTCGGCTTTCAGCTGTTTTGGAGCACTGAAAGAGAGGCTGGGAGGAGCGACGCAGAGTTGGGCTACTTTGAGATATACAGGTATGTGCTAAACAATGGCAGTTAGCTTGTTAGCTTGCTAAATTATCAACTTCTCCATTAAACAAATGTAATATCCCTATGTAGCTTGTTGTGTAATGTTAGGTAGGAGTATAGCATTACATGTAGTACATGCTAAGTTATGATACTTGAGGTGTGTTGAGCTGGGAGGAGGGGTCCAGTTTGAATGTCATGTTTACAAACCGCAACGAACAAATGCTACTGACTCCACCTTTAAAACGATTTAGAAATTGTTATTTTCAAGTGAAAAAGTTACATACTGTTGCTCTAAGTAGGTCTACTTGTATGACTCCCTCAAAAACATTTGACGGAAGCTGCTTTAAAACACACCTATTTTCTAGTTTTTAGAAAATGTGTCTGTATTATTTTATTTCATAAAATGGTATTTTGGTAGTTGTGATAGTTTTTTTTTTTTTGTTTGTTTGTTTGTTTTTTTTTTTGTTATAATCTTAATTTTATATTTTATCTTCCCATTAGAATGTCCATTTCAGAACAACTTTCTAGCAATTTCAAGTTTTTATTAGGCGCTGGTGATGTAAGACGGATTTATTTCCCAACCAATGTAAGATGTGATTGACATAGCTAAAAACCTCATTTTCAACTACAGCTGTCAAAGTATGCAGCTTGTCCACATGTCAACACTTCTCATTCATGCAAACACTTACATATACATCAACCATGCATAAAGAAAGTGCACGCAATAGCTCTCACTGTAACCCTAGCATATGCAGTGTATATTTAGAGCAGCATTACACATCAGCAGGAATGGAAAGATGGAGAAAGTGATTGGTTACAGAGAGAGCTAAAGCGAGGACACGCAGATCAAGTGGCTTTACAACTTACAACTCCTTGTAAAATTATGGATATCTATGGCATAGAGTTACAACAGTCAACAAGAAAGGCTTGACAGGATGAGGCTGAGCAAAATAGCATGTGGCTCATGAAATGTAGGACAAGAAGAAAGGGTAAGAATAGATCACAAAAAATTTTCTTTAAAGGATAGAGAGGTTGAATTTTCTGTCGCATTTATTTGAAAAATAAATGCTGAACAGTGCATGAATAACAAATAACCAAATGTAGTCACCTAATGGATTTTGTTTCCAGACTAGTCAGAGTGATTTGGATACACAAGTGTTCTTGCAGTTTCAGTCTATTAGGTCCAAGGCAGAGCCATTAAGAAATAACTGTTGATCATTTACAACCTGTTTATTTTTTCCCCCACTGAAGTATTATGTCCACTCATCTCTAGAATCCAGCAAATAATTTTGTGAGTGCAGTGTTATCACAACAGAACTAATGTCCAAAACAATGAAAAATCAAACCACCTTTTTCAAACACTAGAAGGGTCATAATTCCGTTCTTATTAGAAATGCCATGAGTGGTCATTTTGACCAGCGGTAAGACACAGTTGTTGAAAAACTACATTTAACCAATGAAATGTTTGCTGTTAAGTTTGGTATGCAGGACTTTTACTTGAACAGAATTGTTTCACAACCTGAATGAAGTGGCTGAAAGGACAGTAACTTAATCCTCAGTTAGCATGATGCTAAGAACACATCAATACAATGGGAAATCCCATTATAAAATGGCAAAGCTAGCCAAGTTAACATTACACTATTTAGCTTAAACAGTTGCTACACATACACAAAATGATCTTTATGAACTAATAATAGGCTAATCTTTAAGATGTAACAGGAACATTTCCATGACAAGGACACCTTGAAATAAGACGTGACAAATGTAAAATGCTGCACACGAACACAGATGTATGTGCGGTGCTACAGTAAGCCACAACAAAGATAGCTCACCGCTCTGTAGTTGCTTAACTTCCGGTGAAGCTATTGGACAGAAATACCAACAGCGCCACTCTGCCATTGCAACTACATTGCGGTCGGAAGCTGTATTTTCCTAAAATTCAATCACCAGGATTCAAGCACTTTGCTGCAACCTAGTGTTTCTAGCTATCAACTGCAGCCCCCAACAACCCCGCTTCTTTTGCTGCCATGGTGCTACTATAGAACAGTGGCAGTAAGGTATGCAAATGAATATAGTGACATCTGTACATATATCAAGCTTCTTACAGCAGAGAAAAATTCTTGATTTTCCATCATTTTCAATCCAAATTTAATGTACTTGGCTACTTTTTACTCATTCAAATTGGGCTGGGTGGTTAATAACACATTTTTTTCTATGGGGAGACAATCTCAGAAAAATGTTTTTTTCTGCTTTACACAAATTTTTTTAGCATTGAAATAACAATCACTTAGACACAACCCAGTCTTGGGTACACAAGTATACCTGCACATACAAACAAATGAAAACAAACTGAACAAATAAAATACAACTACAATAGGAAAACCCAATAACAGGTAATGCATGATTATATGCTGTAAAGACAGTGGAATTAGAATTTTTTTGTTTTGATGGGAGTCAATGGGCACAAAAATGTGCAAAGGGTAGTGAAAGGGAGTATGTTTTTACACAAAGAATTAAAGGGTTAATACTAGAGATGACAGTGAAATTGCAAAAAAAAAAACTTTTTCCAAAAACTATGCTATATGCATGAACACAGTCAAATATGCGTAAATGAAAACCCAAAAAACACAAATTGTGTACAGGGTGATAAAGTGATGCTTAAGAGTGCGTCTTGCTGTTTTGGAAGAACTGTTTGTGTTGGGAATGAATCAGTGTTCTTGTCATTTATCCATTTTGTTGCGCTGTATTGTGATAATACATAATTGTAGCCTACTCATAAAGCATGACTACATTTGCACAAAATGATGTCTCAAGAGGGACATGAAGAAAAGGAAGAAAAAGGTCATGTAAAGAGTTCAAAAATGTATGAATCTTCAACTTTTTCGTAATGAAAAGAGTGCATTCCTATTTAAGTGAATATGTTCTTGTGTGTCTGTGTGTTTGTGTATGTGTGCGTGCACGTGTGTGTAGATGTTTAAATGTACATCCATTCATTCATCACTTGCGATTGTAAATCACTGAAAAGGGGATATCACATTAGAATAGTGAAAAGTAAGTTCACAAAGGTACAACACTTACACTCAAACACAAAAAACTTTGGCATGGGAAAAGGAAACTACTGGTGGAACAGCAACACCACTTAACCGCTTAATCTGACCATGCCTACTCTATAGGCCTAAATACTTCCTGATGCCAACATTTCACACACACACACACACTGAAGAGGTATCAACCCCAGTGTCAACAGACAACTCACAGACAGAAAGCAGTAGAAGAAAGAGAGGGGGTGAGAAGAGATAAGCAGAGGGAAACACACCCTGTATAAATCACTCCATCTGACAGGGTGAGGGTGAGGGGGTGGGTGAGAAAGAGAAAGATAGAGAGCAGTAGATGAAGTGATAGAGAGCATCTCTCACCGACATATTCAGAGTTATGTAACATACTGTAGTGGACTGGTAGGAGTCATTGTAAACAAATGCAGGCACATTTATGCATTTATGCATTCACAACACAGACGAGACGATGTGGGTGTCCAAAGTGATAATGCTGTCTGTGCTCTTTGCACACATACAAATTCACAAATATGTATAGTATACATACACATAAATATGCACAAGAAAGGCACAGTTTCCAGGCTTTGAGACATTTCAGAAAAAACAATATGAGAATAGGAAATAGAGGAGAGAGAGAGAGAGAGAAACAGACTGTACAGAGCTAGTGTGTGAGGAAAAGGGAAGAGAAGGGACTAAAAAAAGTGAGAAGCTACTGAAGTAAGTGGAAAGCGACCCCTGAAGAAGAATAATAATTTTTTTTAAAAAAAGAAGCACAAATTCGCAATAGCTGCGACCAGCAGTAAAAACTGTTGGGATGCAAAATACCGTGTACTTGTTTAAATGTTAAATCCTTTTTTTTACAGTATATTCAAAGGAAGAATGTGTAGGAACAAAAATTACCATCTGCAATGATGCCTCCCAGAAGAACCTGTGACAGTTGAAGAGTTATGGAAGGGGTGGTGCTAAAGTGTAGGGGTGTGGCAAGCCACGACCAATTAAAGTATTTGTGTATGTTTTTTTCTACAAAGTGTTGTATGAATCCGTTCAGAGGCTATGTACCTTTTTGTTACAGGCCACTCCCACTACCAGCCCCTTTCAGCCAATGAACACAAACACAACTTCACACACACACACACACACATACAAACACACACACAAACACAATTGACTTCAGTTCCAGATTTCAGCCTCCTAGAGTGAAAACTGTAGCTGCCAAAGAGTTGGAATTATTTGTTGACCGACCAACTGACTGACCGACAGAGTGACATGTAGAGCTGCTGGTCGCAACTAAAAAATGGTTTCAAGACATTATAAAACATCAAATGATATATTAACAGACAGAATGAATTTTAAATAAATTAAATTAAAATTAAATATATATTTTTAGCAGCAAAGTTGATTGATTTAATTGGCAGACGTGGGATGCCGCAAATTCAAACATGAGAACCATCAGCATCAGAATAGCATCAAACTTTACGAAACAGCCTTGACTGGAAATGGAAAAGAAGGCACTGTGCACATCAGAAACATGCAAAACAATAAAATTAATATTCAATATATAACCCGCTTTTTACACACATTTTTTCTCAGTAACTGCAACTGATTACAGCTGCATTTATTTTGCAATTAAATTATGTAGTTTTGTTAAATATAACTGGTTACCTCCCAACACTGCCAATAATAATGATTATAACAGTGATAATAATGAGGATATAATAATAATAAGTCCAATAACCAAAAAAAATGTGACACGACAGATGGCATGTAGTTAAAAAGACATGCTGTCTGGTAAAGCAAAGTAAAATTGAACAAAGGAAAAAAGAGAAAAAAGAACTGCAGGATAGATCAAGAAGAAAACAGTATAAATATATATTTATAGTATAAGTAGTTACAGAGGAAAAAGAAAGGCTGCTAGCTCTCTTTCTCTCTGTCTCTGAAGCGTCTTAAAGGCCTCAGACTCTCATGTATATTAATGCCACCGAGATATGACAATGGTGACACAAAGCCTGTTTACAAGGAGCTGGCTGGCTGCAGCCAGGTTGAAGCTGTTTAGCATGCGACTCTGCTGGGATTTATCACACTGCACCCATGTCGGCGGCTGCTCAGCTTAATACAGCAACACGGCTTTTTGTACAGTTCATTTACATTTTACTTTTTACATTTTGCTGATGCGCTTATTGGAGCAACTTACAATGAAAACCACATTAAAAAACACTCCTGGTTCTTCTAAGAGACTACAGTCAAAATAAGAGAGGTCAAATTGGATGTATCAGGGGTCTTGCTGCTACAATTATGGAAGGGTCACATAAGAATAGAAACCGTAACAATGTGTGTCTTCCACTGAGGAATCAGTTATACTCTGCTCATGTGTCTGCTTTTCTGACCTGTTGATACAAAGATGGCAATCACTGAAACAACATCAAATACACTTAGCTGGGTGAATCATAGTACCAGACAGATAAAAGGTTTTAAGTTGTAACAGCAAAGGCTGACATATCTTGACTTTTAGACCACAGTAGCTCTAACTCCAAAATAACATTCTTCCTATATCCTTCTTTTTATTTTGCAAACCCAGTATCATAACAAAGACCCTCCCTGACTGGTAAATCTCACATCTGCAACATCCTAGTGGTAACGCATGCCTTTATTATAACTTTTTTAGCGTCCAAACCTAAAATGAGATCACTCTGATTACAGTGAGTTTCATTAGACCTCTAGGATAACCCGAGTAAATAAATAACATGAAACGTGCAGAGAGAGAGACCCAGTGTAAATGTCTTTATTTGCCTCATTGCTTATGAACTGAGTTAGCAGCTTTTGATGTGTCTGACAATTACTTTCACAGTTGGGACTGAGCCTCTTACAGCTCAAAATGATCTAAAACTTCAAGGAATGCAGTGGAACAAAAAAGGCTGAGCAGCATGGTTGTAGTGGGACAGAGAAGCTACGTGAACTGGTCATTACATGCGCTGGGAATGGCCAAGCAAAGAAGTTTAAACAATAGCGGGTTTTAAAGCGGGTTTTAAAGACTTTACAGCGCACAAGGTTCACAGAATGACTTTTAGACAGGTAAATAAGTTTAAAACAGCTACAGAAAGGGACTGTAACAACTACTGCATCACCGAGTAATCTAGTGTTATGTGCCTGTGGCTGTGGCTGCAGTCTCTGTGGAGTTTATATGTTTACACATTTCTGTGTTTTTTGCCTTGGTGATGTTTTCAAGTGTTGTTAAAGTGGCAGTGATTTCATTAATGCATTCTAAAAAACCCTGGTCTGAAAGTAAGTCGCATTCTGCAACTGGAACCTTGAACCATCATTGTTCTTACAACTCTGCTTTGAGGGACTTTTTTTTAGCTCCAGCTTCAGAGTAGGTACCACAGAAACTCTGAGTGACCTGTAAGTTGACTGGTTAAAATCAGGAGACAGCACGGGCAACAGCAATTTTTAAAAACCTTTCAGCTGTGTAAAATAAGTTAACACAAAACACAAACCAGGGAAAATATTGCAGAAAATACAGAGCAGTCGACAGACGGTGAAGTACATGCAATGGGGGGAATTTAAGGCGAATTCAGCTCTGAGTTTTAACAACGTTCAGCGATTACATTCATGGTACATTACTGCCATGTACTAGACAATAGAGTACAGCTATACTGATAGCCTTCATTTGTTGTTGTTGTTGTCCCACCGGTGGGACGTTGGTATCCAAACATGGGCTGGTTTACGTCGCTTCAGGGGGTTCCTTTTGGCGGTGTGAGAGAAGCCCTTAAAGGTGTATAGTTAGAAAAATGTTTGGTCCAATAACGCCTAATGTAACTAAAAATTTATTTGACTCATAGACCAAAGAATCAATGTTATTGTAAAGTGTGTTGACCCATTACTGTTTAAGCAAATACATAAGTACATATATCAGCAGCACACAAAAGTCACACATATTTTGAGACACATTTACAGTGTGTAGTTTGCCTCCAGCTCCTCCTCCACTTGCTTGGTGAGAAGGAGACAGTACTGACTTTCTTACTCTCACACTCCAAACCTTCAGTATCCATGGTGTGGGAGGGAGGTGTTGTGGGGAGGTCTGGGCGAGACAGATTCAAGGCTTTATTGAAAGATCATATGGGATGACTGAGGAATCCCATTACTTGTTGATTAAGTATTGATCCCAAGCCGTCCAAGTATTAACAAGTAAGCTAATATGGGCTTGCCCATGGGACCAGTGGCTTGGGGTGTGTGTGTATGTGTGTTTCCGTTCGTGTACATGTGTGCTTGTGTGTATGTGTAACTCAATGAAAAATAGAGAAAGATGAAGAGAGAGAAAGACGCGACCATGCCAGCATGTAGGAGGTTGAGAGAGCAAGAGAGAAAGAAATGATCACAATAAAGACTGATGGAGAAAGAAGGCGATTAAAGTTCAAGATGACAGAGTGGCAAAGTGAGAAAAGAGTTCACTGCATGAAGGAAAAGAGGAGCAAACTTAAGTGTTAACAGGTCAAAAGATGAAAAAAACGAGGGGAGAGAGGTATTAAAGTGAGAGGAGCAGGGCAGGGGCTTGCAGGGGAGGGTTACATGCTCAAGGCTGTGGTTGAAATGTCAAGCGCTTACTGCTGTGTGGAGATCAATTCCTCCATTACTCTCTGTGCTTACTATTAGGCTACCATCATCGTATGATTTCTGCAGGGAATTGATGGTATACATGGTGGCATACATGATGTCATGCACATAGACAACCTTACATACACACTGATAGTCATTTAAAGTTTCTCTCCGTGTTTCCTCAAGGAGTTTTATTCAGCAGTATGGTTAATGATTTTGTTCTATGTGGGAGTGTGTTGAATTAAATTTTTGACTGAAACCGGATTACTCGCCTTCCTTTTTTTTCATGGTCAAAATGCATGCATATTGGGTGCGGCTTTATTATACAGGTCTTCAGGTATGCCCGACCCCTGAATACCTAAGGTTCTGACTCGGACCTGACTGCATCTCCGAGTCATTTATATGAAGTGACTGCGGGTCAAGTTTAGGGTCATCACCACTTGTCACGGGTCTCAGATCTCTGTTTTTGAAATCTGGGGTCCATTAAGACCCACCACTAGCAGTGATTTTTCATTTAAGTAAAATTTTGTGGAGTTATCCTGCTTTTATTGTGTGAGTTAAATTCAACAAGGGGCAACTGCAAGCAAACTGCAAAGTGCATCTGTGGCCACAAGGTGGTATCAAACTATTTTAACATTTTTTAAAGTTAATAATTATATTATATACTTTTGTTTTTGTTTTTAAATGCTGCTGTAAAACAACTTGACCAAATAGATGCTAACTGTATCAGAAAACCTTTTCCTGTCCCTGCTTAAAACAAGGTTGATGAGAAGACCTGTGAAGTGAGGAGTGAAGTGAAAGTTGTGTGGAGGGGAACAATCTGAAAGAAACTAAAAAAGCTTCACTGTTCATCAGCTACAGCTACAATATATATTGAGGGAAATGTGAAGGAAGAGCAACCAACAAGTGTTCAGTGTAAATGGGAATTCCTGTTGGGATAGTGTTTCAGTGTCTTCCTCATCAAGCTAGTTGTGCAAATTTCAAAACAAAAAAATATTTAGCTTTGTTAATACTTTCCCGATTGCCTCAAATATTAAATTTGTAGTTCATAGAATTCTTCGTCTTCAGTTCTGATCTACATACAATTTGATCCATACATCCATCCGCACATACAAATTCTCAAGGGCTGCAACATTTAAATCTGAATCCTCATTGAGAGTAGTGTCAAGCACTGAGGAGTCTGACCTGATTTGAGCTATTGAACATCAGGGCCCTTTGGTTTGAAGAAAGAAAAAGAGGTGTGAAAATGCTATTGAACTTTGTAAATGCTCAAACATTCATTGGCCCCCTCCTCATTCAGCCTTCAGGACAACATGTGGGAGTCCCCTCTACACCTCCATTCTTCATCCCCCTTATGGTTTTCTTTTTTGAGCTCAGGGCTGAGGAACCAAAGCCTCTGAACTTGAATACAGATCAAAGCTGAGCCCTGACACAGAAAAGGCAGCAGGTTAGCATTGCTGAGTCAATGGTCGTTGCCGTAAGGTTTCGAGTTTAAGTCTTGAAAGTCAAAGGCCAAATGGAGGGAAATTCCCGACAGTTTGTTCTTGACTCATAATAAAAACACTATAACCAAGACCTTTTCTGCACAGCTACTGTTAAAAAGAAAGTAAGGTTTAAAGCCTCTGAAAACATGGCTTAAAAGTAATAGTGCACATATTATAACAAAGTTAAGTGTCTCATGAAGTATCTGCAAAAGTCTGGGTGAAAATAAATATTCCCTTCAATAGGAAAAGCTAGTTTAAAAAGAGCTAATTTGGGGGGTACTGCAATTTCTCAAGACTGTATGGGCTTGGCAGATAAAGTTTGACTGACACCTCCTTGGACCCCAGCTTTGTCAACTGTCTCTCGTCTTCACAACAGCCATAAAGAAAAGTGTGGTACAGCCATATTGTCAAATTTATCTATATTTTTTATGCACCAGTGTTACCATATAGTTGCAAAATATGTAGTCAGTTATCCAAAATGCCTTGATAGTAAATCTGTCATGAAGTTTCCGGACTTGCGAGGAGCTGCAGCTTGACAGGAGACCTGTCAGTCTGCTCGTTGCTGCAGCCCCATTCCGCACTGTCATCCCGGAGTGAAAAGTTAACCGATGATCAGTGTGGAGATTAGAAGCTGGCCATAATGTTTCTGGAGCATTTCAAACATGATACAAAAAAAAAGGATGCTTTGCTGCCTTTTCATATTGATAGGTTGAACTTTTCTCTTTTAGCACTGCGCCGGTCAAATGCATCTTATAAATTTGAAGGTTTTCTTGCATGGTGTTCAATGCACAAGTTACGGCATGAATTAATCAGTCTACCGTAAATGCCAATATGACAACCTGAAGAGGATCTTAGAGGATTCATTTGTCACACATTCATATCATACATGTATGGTAGTGAAATGTTTGAACTTCAACCATGATTTATTTGTTTTTTGCCTTTCTTGCATGATGACATATGCTTTAGTAATGACTGTATAGCTAGCTAGGCTAGGTTAAATGCAACAGGTGCAAGAAGTTGGCTCAGACCGGAAGAGGCTGATCGAGTGGAGTATGGTGTTGTCTCAATGGACACCAAACTAAGAATTTTTGATTTGCTTTATCCATATTATGCAATATGGATCAGAGGTAACTACACCAGAATCAATGAAACTGCCAAAAACTTAAAATGACAATATTTCAAGTTTGGATTGACGTA
>JAQLOL010000003.1:2416685-2429339 GCA_029783665.1 Naso thynnoides | reverse complement strand
GCAAAGTGGTGGTTAGTTCATCAGCTTGCTAAAGTATCAACTTCTCCATTAAACAAATGCAATATTCCAACGTAACTTTGTGATACTTCTGGTGCGTGGAGGTGCCCAATTTGAATGTTGTATTTACAAATGAATGAATGCTACTGACTCTACCTTTAACTTTGTAAAATGTATCTTTAAACATTGTAATGTTTCTGTGTGTGATCACAAGACTTATTTTTTACAACAAAATGTTTTGTTTATTAATTTAATGTGTTTTTAATTTTATTTTAGTAAAACAGAGTAAATCACAATGTGTGTGTTTTTGTGTGTTTTCAGGGAATGATGTGGAAACAGCAACCCCATGAGAATTTTTCTTTATCATGTTTACAGATATTGACATGTTAATCACATGATATTTGTACTTGTAAAACATATGTTTTTTTGTTCAGGATACTTGTTTCAACCGAGTACTTGGATTAACCCCAGTGTTTGTAAACTATTTAAGTGTGTTTGTTTGTTGTGTGTTCCTCTCTGAATAGAAAACACAGATACTTAAAAAGTAGATCCCTCCATATTATTTTTCATAATGTGTGCACATGTATAATCCTTAAGTCTGTCCTGTATGTGCACATGTACAGCTTTCATGAGTGACTGTGTAAAGCAGCAGGAATGTCATTGCATATGAGTGTGGGCATGTGTGTGTGTGTGTGTGTGTGTGTTGGAATGATTCGGTGGCAGCCTCCGTTCAGCCGCTCAGCCTGTCAGGAAAATATAATTTGCGACTTCAGTGCTTTTCACCTGGCTCATATGTAGCATGCAAATTTATTTCTCTAATAATCTGAGTGCTCGACGGCCCTCCTCCAGGATTAATGACAGCATTCCCAGGGCCTCGCCTCTACCCTGGACCGCCGGAATATTGTCGCCATGCACCCCCCTCACACACACATACCCTGACATGGAAAAATTGTGTTAGTTCTACACAGAAAAACGCTGGGGTATTTGTCCTGCTAGACAATATAATGGGCTGGTGCATCATCAGATTGCAATGTCATTTCAAAAAACCTTGAATGCAAATAATGGGGAAAAAGGGGCGGGGGTGAGGATAGATGGTGCGTTTTCTAATCCAGTGGGCTAGTTATCCTTCATTTCAGGTAGAGTGGTGTCGCGGTGACACACACACACAAGAAAAACACGCCTCTCCGTTATTCAAATTAAGTGTGCCGTATTGTGCAGAGCTTGCTGCTTTCGGGACACATCCCTTTTCTTCCCCTCTTCCACCGTTAATTAATCTTAGAGATCTTTTTTAGCATCCCTGGCTCTCTCTCAACCCTCCCCAGCCCCAACTCTCTGCCTTTTTCTAAGCAAACAGTATGAAATATGGATATGGGAGAAATATTAATTATAACCCCATGTGTGGGTGGTGTAGATCTGTGTGCATGTTAGGAAGAGGGAGAAAGAGAGAGGCAAGAGAGAGGAGGAAACAATGTGCCAGCGCCACCACCCACCGCCTGGATCTGTCACAAGAAACTG
Source organism: Naso thynnoides (assembly GCA_029783665.1). Classification (NCBI taxonomy): domain Eukaryota; kingdom Metazoa; phylum Chordata; class Actinopteri; order Acanthuriformes; family Acanthuridae; genus Naso; species Naso thynnoides. The sequence continues at coordinate 2,427,827 of JAQLOL010000003.1, read as the reverse complement.
GGAAGAGAAAGAGGAGGAAACAGAGAAGGAGGGAGAGATGTACTGAGACAGTGCGAAAGAGGAAGGCGAAGAAGAGAGTGTTTGTCCTTCTATTAGTGTGTTTAAGTGCCACCCCAGACTGTGTAGCCTTTCACCTGGGAACAGAGAGCACATCCGTCACAGGTGAGGCCATACAAAGCCTCGGTCGAGCCTGTCACCAGCTGCCATCCAGCACAAAGCGGGTTAACTTCAGCAGTGGCTCTGCACCCTGACAGGCCGCGACTGCTGGTCACTTATCTTTTTAATTAGCTTTTCACGCCTCCTCAGCCTCCCTGCACTCCCCTTCTCTCTCTGACTTTCCTCTTTTTTTCCCCTCGTCACTAATTTTTAGCAGATTTCCATGAAAAAATTTGCTTATGCATGCTAAACTTGCCCATATTGTATGAAGCTTGCCAACAAAAAACTGGAAAACAATCATAATAAAGTGTATACATGGAATAGGTTCTCAATATCAAACATATTAAAATCAACTTGGGTTGGGGTCTTTAATATACTTACTCTTTAATAGGTAGATGAGGGCTTAATAATTAAAACCCTAGAGGCCAAGTTATGGTTAGTAAAAACACAAATGTTACCTATAGGTAGATTTGTGGTTGGGACAGGAGCTGTAGTTTCCTGCATGACAGTCAGATTTACTACATGCCCATCTCCGACCCCAGCCTCCACACCTCTAGTTTACATCACAAGAGAAAAAGAGTACACTACTTCCTGCACTGACTCTTCATTTTGGCACCCAATTTAAATAGCGAGGTGAACGATCATGATTCCTGAAGATACTGGGGTGCATTTGTGGCTTTTTTTTCCCAGCAATAGCCATTGTTAAATGGCTTCTTTTATGGAAGATGCTATTACAGGCTGCCTTTCCTGCATTGGGTTAAAAATTCAATTCAAATATTGTTGAAGGCTAAGTGTAGACCCACTGGCTTCTAGACAATGAGACAGAGTTTAAATTTGTAGAACAGACACAAATGTCTTAAACAATGACTTGTTCAAGAGAGTTTTTATTTGCTGGATTTCATAGTTGAACCCACAAACAGCATAAGGTAACCACTGTTTTCCAAGACGCAACAGTTTTTTGAAAGTTCAAGTGCCTTAAAGGCATACAAAAGTGACTGGCTGATTTCCCATTTTTTATTGAAAGACAAATAGCAACCCTAGTACATCAATAAATCATTATATCATGAGTCAGCTTCTAATCATTTAGTCTCCCAGTTTTCTTTTTTTTTCCCCTTACCTTGGATTACTTTAAATTTAAGACTCATTCACTGTCTTTGAGGTCCAGTACATATATGAACACTGCACCAGAAACAACAAAAGAAACATTTTTTTGTTGTTGTTGTTTTTGCAAAAACTCACATTTGACATTGAAAATTATGATGAGTAAAAGTAAATAAATGAAAATGAAAATGGCATTCAGTCCATGTGCAGTGGCTACTAAATATCTGTGTGTCCACAGTTATTACTTGTAAAGTTTGCAATTTTTTGTAGATCTGCCGGCATACATTTTGTTTTTCTATTAAGACGATCTGTTAGTAATCCCTAATGGGTAGATGTGTTTGTTGCAGCAGCATGAAGGCAGAAATAAGAACAAATAAATATGGGAAACAAAATATAATAATTGGGTATTTGGCGAAACTAAACTAAGAAAATGATCAACTAGAAACTACATGTGAGCATTTAGAGACAAATTACAAGTTACAGTGATGTGATAAATATCAGTAAATAAGTTTATATAAAGGGCAAATCCAATCAGATATTCTGTGTACCTGTGAGAGCCATGTTAAAGACAAATTTCCACTGCTTTGCAATGGACAATAAAGTTTTTCTGATTCTGATTCTGTTTCTCATGTGACTACAGAACTGATTGAAGTCACTCTTATCGCACCTCTCTTTGTATTTACTATGAATTTGTTAGTTAGTTTTGTGTGGCTCTCAAACACACAAATACACACATGCAAATCCTTTTACATTTATCAGTGGGGATCCATTACCGACATGCATTCCAAGCCCCTTAATGGAAATAACGGAACCTTAATCATCCCAACCGAATGTAAATGTAACCGTAATGCTTAAACTAAGTCAGAACCGTCAAACAACCAAGCTGTAGGACACTACAAGCATAGTGGGCTCCCAATTTTCAGACCTCACAAATGAAAAAATAACAAACCCACGCATACACACATGCACCCACACAAACACAAACACATGCACTTAAGAGAGATGAAGAGGGAGACCAAGGTCTCGGAAACTGAAACAATGAGCTGAAAGATTCTCTTGACTTTCACATTACATATAGTTATTCAACTCATCTTGATATGTGCAGAATAATCTTTTCAACAGAATTTGGTTATCTTTCAAAATGGAATTCTTGACAACTTTTGACTTGAAAATCATCAAATCAGTGCTTAATGGGTACTCTAAGTCCCATTCCCAATACTTCCCCCAAAAGCCTGTGGAATACCTTGGTGAATTGTTGTTTTTGAGACAACTGGATTTGGTGATTCAATTTCTGCTTTTGTAAATTCTCTAAAATTTTTCTCCAGCAAAGACAAAAAGGATTATACCTTCCAACCTCTCAACCCCACAAAACACATTCCCCAGCAATTAAACTCCTTCCTCTGTTTACCTGACTGCAGCAGTTGGGAAAATAAAAAGGTTATGGGTCATCCTGGAAGACACTCCTGTTTCACCCCTCCGATGTGTATTTATTATAGGCTATGTATCAGGATGGGAAGTTAAGATGGAACTTGTATGTAATTCCTCATGGAACAGCAAAGGTTAACAGATACCAGGCCATCCCACAGTCAGCAGCATTTCTGGAGAGGGGGCAGCTCACCAGTGACCAATTAGATGAGAGATTCCAGGACAATGAATAAAAGTGCCTGATTGGTTGGTGTGACCCAGTGTGGCCAGTTTTGTTGATGAGAGGAGTTGTGTGAGGACACAGTGACGGCATTAAGAGGAAGGCGTCGTGATGCTGGACCTCCTGAAGCACACACAAACACACACACACACACACACACACACACACACACAGTGGGGGGGGGGGGGCTAATAACCCACTGAAGACTCAATTCTGAGGTTGTTGTGTAGGAATACTGTAACAAATTAAACCTCAGTCAGACCACAAAACAATATTACTCCCCTGTCCAAACAGTGAGAAATGGTCAAATGAAGTCATTAAATTTGTGGGTATTGTTTCAGGTCTTACTCAAGCTGATGTACATGTGGTAAAAACCACTATTACCAGAATTATACTGAAGCAAAAGCTAATGTTGTGCCAATTTTACCTTATTTTCAACATAAATCAGCTCAGTCACATAATGGTTAAACATGGTTTAAATATTCCATGCCCCGTGAATTTTAGCTCCATTTGGATTTGTACATTATTGTTTCTCCACCTTATCAAAGCACTTTGATATCTGCTAATAAAAACTCATGATGTCACCTGTCATTGTCCATCTAAGCCTCCAATGAAGACGTGACAGCCTTTAGGGGACCAGAATACTATTAACGCCGCGTTTCATCCCAAATGGGCTTTTATTAAAATGAACGCCTAATTAAATTCCAAGATGAGGGGGCAGTGAACAATGCCAGGCAGTGGCTACTTTGATTTTTTTTTCCCCCTTGTTTTAAAGTAATTATGCGGGGCCTGACATGAGTGAGCACACTGCCGGAGACCCCTCTAATGAGTTAAGCAAGAAAAATCGCCACAGTCGCCTTACCTGGCAGCAGCTAATTGCCTGGCCACATCGGGCCACCGCTAACACTGTCATTTAAAATGTGCTTTTCTTCTTTTTCTTCTTTTTTTCTTAATTATTTGGTTAATTGCCATGTCTGTAAAGGTAGGCTTTAAATGGTAACAAAGTTAGTTCACTGTACCCGTTGGCTGCCAGATCATGCTCCTGTTTGGAGAAGTGGCAAGAGGTGCAGGTGAAGGTCAACAAACTTTTACTTTAAAAGCATGAACTTAGCTCTTGAGTGGTTTTAACATGCAGTATTATGCTAATGATCATGTTTAAAGGTATAAAAGCAGCTGCTTACAACATAAGAGCCCATCATGAGAGACCAGCAAAAGTGTCTCCTTGTGCATCATTAGTGAGCCACTGAATACATGACTAGTCCATGAAAGTAATTCTAAAAAAGAAGTGTGTCTCAGAAAAATTTTGCAAACCAAGATAAATGATCTGCCAAGAAAAAAAGGAAGTAAAAAGTGAATGGTAGTAATGCTAAAATACCAGTTAAAATTCAGTTATGACGTTTCACGGCAACCTTCACCCCATCTTTCCATCCCCCCTGCAAGCACACACGCACGCAAGTGCTCAAGCATGCGCGCGCGCACACACACACACACACACACACACACACACACACACACACAAAGGTAGTGTATAAGTTTGCTGTATGAGAGCATCTCGAATGCCACCACTAACATTTGCAAATGTTTCTGGACCTCCAAACAAGGGAATCAGTGAGACAGCACATAATTATTCATATGTTTCACTTAACCTTTAACATGCAGTCCCGTACAGTGTCCTAGCCAGCTTCTGCATATTGGTACCAGATTATTACGAGAATGGCTAGGCATTTGTCCTTGTTTACGTGCCCTGTTGAAGCATCCTTGGCCGTGCTTGCCTACACTCCAGATGAATAGCATTCCCTGGCCCCCGGAGGCTCCCAACTTCTCCTGAGACCTTTAAGTGTTTGTTGACAGACTAACAGACTTTGGCTTGTTTAGCTTTCTCCAATCTCTAAAATCCAAAAGGTCACAATTCCTCCGCCAGCCGTACCCCCCTCGAAAGACGATGAAGAAGAAGGAAAAAAACAAGACCTCAGGAAAATCCCCTTATGAGCGGACCTCGAGAGCTCTCAGGGAAACAAATAGAATCCCTGCTGCCTCGGTTACCAAGTTTACCAACATGTCTCTATGGCTACAAATTACAAAATAGCTAAAAATGTGCCCCCCATAGATGGAGAGGCAAACAAAGAGGAAGAGGAATTGAACTTGGTATCCCGTGCTGAGTAGATTACCCAACACTGACATAAAGAAACATTTCACTGGCTATTTCTTTGGCTGAAAAATAAAGAGCCTAAAGTCTGAGATAACATGGTCCATATGGCATATTTGGGAGGTCACTGTCAGTATCACAACATGGGGTAAAGCAGTACAATGGAATTATCCTGCTCAACATGCATAATTCCCCTCGTTACAGCAAACGAGCAGTGTGCAACCCGTTATTTGGGGTCTCTATTGTTGCTGTGGTGCTGCTCATTATTATGGGGTGTCTGGTTCAGGCCATCAGAGAGGCTCTCGCCACTGAGGTCTCCGTGGAAATCGGCAAGCCCATCTCACTGCTTAGCAACCAAGCCCTGGGGCCTGTTTTGCACAGCTTAATTCAGATGAGAGTGCCACGCACAGGATTGGCTAAGCTCAACCCACACTCCCTCTCCCCTACTCTCTCTCTCACAGACACACACACACACACACACACACACACACACACACACACAGTCACTATCTCGCTTTCCTTCGCTGCAGCCTCACCTAGTCTATCTCCTCTGTCATTATCTTTCTTTATCTACATTCTGCTTCTGCTTATTTTCAAGCCTACACATGAGAAGTGTTCAGTAGCAAGGTGTTATTGTCCATTATGGAGCAATTATTGTATTTGTATCTTGGATAATCAAAACCTCAAAATGTGCAATAATTTTTAAATGTCACAGTTCAAATGTTTTTTTCAATAGTGAATCAGAAACACTGACCCTCGATCTACAATAAGTGACTCAACCACAGGGGCGTGTCCAGACTTTTTTTAATTGGGGTGGCCCAAGAAGGGCGCTGACTTAGGCAAAGGTGGCGTGTGGAATTTGGTGCAGCATAGTGGCTTGAAGTACCAACATGTGTGCACATGCATGTGCAAGCATCAATATAGTATTATTTTCTTTTTTTCCCCACTACCCATGTCTACTTACATTTACTGACATTACAGTGTTAAAAGTTTAATTTGAAAGATAAACAGACCTGTTAGTCAAAACACAGAGTGGCCGGCACCATACAAATGAAGTATAAAGCTTTCATCTGTTACTCTTTTAAGAATTTGTACCACGGCTGCACAGGAAAACTGGCCACATGCCATAACGTTGTTGAATATTGTGATGACAATGTGACTAATGATGATTAAACAAACAGGCCTGTATAAGTTTTGTTTTTTGTCATTTAAGCTTTTAATTGTTTTTAACATATGAACATTTCAACTTTATCACAAACAATGAAAAAAACCAAAGTGTACAGTTTTAATGTCTTTTTGTTTTAAATTTGTGCCGCTAACAGACTCCAGACAGTGTGAGTAAATGTAACAGACACACTGACCGGCAGCTCATAGCAGAGACATAAGATGGCAATGTAACCTGGTTGAAGGCATGCAACAGTAACTTTAAACGCTGGTGGGGCGTGCACCGATTACATTAACATTACTTTCACACCCCACCATCATTTTACCTTTTTTAGAAACAATATCCTTACTGTTGGATGGGCAGACGCTCTCGCATCTGTGCAGCAGCAGTCGCAAGGCCAGCAGCTGAGGCGGCACAGAGTTGCTGGGGACACGGTGACATTTCACTAATGATATGATGGGTACACAGATAGTCGACCAGCCGGAGGATTAACGTTTGTTGTCAAAGCACCTACTTCACAATATTTTGTGTGCTAATAGAGAACCTGAAAACTTAACAAAAAAAAGAAGTAGGCCTAACGTTAATGAGTTTGTTACCTGCCACTTGCAGCGATTCATCCAACAGGTCCGTTCCAGTTCCATTATTTTCGCAGACGGTACAAAACTACTTGCAAACATTTAAAATTGATCCACTGTAAACAAATGCTAATTTTGCTCTGAAAACATGTTTAGCAGTTTGCTAGCCAAGCCAGCTGAACATGTTGTTGTATTTCCTGTAACTAGCCTAACAGTCACTTCAAAATTAAAGTTAATTCACATTTTGCTCGTTAAATGTTTTTAATGTGAAGCTGCAGCTGTAGAAAATAAATCATTTGCATTAGCAGTAACTTATCTGACTGGCCAAGTATATTGACATGCAGCGTCTGAATGCATGGCATGTGAAATTATACCATATTGTATTACTATCTCTTTAAAATATCTTTATTTTAAAGTGAATTGTGGTCTATACAAGTAGAGGCCTTGTATGAGCCCTTTTTGACTTCCTGCCTCTGCCTTGCACCTTGTATTTTCAGTTTTATTTTTCCTGTCTTTTGAATTTATCTCAAAATAAAAATCAAATGGGATCAACAAATGTCAAACAGTCAACTTGGTAAAAAAGATTTTTCATGAACCAACAGTTGATTCAAGATGTGTGATTTATGAACCACACCACAGAATATGGTGTAAACTAAAGCTGTTAGTTTGAATTCTCAACATTCCAGAGTGTGTTTTTTTTTTTTTGGCCTTTCACCACATGGCAGTACTGTTTGAAGGTAATAGTGATGCTGTAAAGAACCACATGACAATGCTGGAATGTGCCAAACCAACAGAATTCAAATGAATGGAACTAAACTCTGGATTGTTATGACAGTTTCTGTGACATTGTAAAGATTTTTCTTGCCAGTGTTAGTCAATCATTTATTGCTTTGCTGATTTTACCTTTTACATACTCAAGCTCATCTGTCAGTTAAAGACTGTAAGCACTGTATTAACATTTGTTTTCTTAGAAATATTAAGTTGAAGAGGTTGGAGTGTCAGTAGGTGGTGCTCTTTTCTTTGTCTGCTTAATCGTGATGGCTTTCTCAACTGGGTTCTCGAGGGGAAAAAAATGAGATTTTCCAAGAATTCTTTCTCAACAGATATGCCAGAAATAACAGCAAGTACAAAACCTGACCATAGGTTAAATTGCTTTTGTGTTGTGTCAGTAATGAATAGATTTATTCATATTAAGACAAAGATGAACAGTTTTGATATAAACCCAACACTATAAACAAAACACCTTTGAAACACCCTCATTTTTCGGTAAATTTCACTTTCTCCTTTGCCTCCTTACCACGCTCTCACCTCCGTTCTCTCATTTTCTCCTGCCCTCCTCTCCACCTGTTTCCTCTCTATCTATCTCTATCTTTCTCCACCTCACTTCATTAAGTGGGTGATAGTGGGACGAGTGAGGAATCGACAATGGCGGCTGTGACTCAGGCAACCAGCTGCTGCAGTGTTGTGACGGTAATGAGGACAGGGTCAGTATACAGGCAGACTGAAGGACAAAGGCACACATATGAGGACAGTGAAGGGGAGAGAGACAGAGGGAGAGAGAGATAGCAGAACAGATACAAAGACGAGGTAAAGTCGGTTCATGCACGGACTGAAAGAGAGAGGGAAAGAGAGTGTGAGAAAGGCAGAGGAGTGCAGGGATAGAAGTCGACAGAAGCCAGCTGATAGGAGACTCTACAGCAGTAATAGCCTCACAGAGAAAGTACTGAGCTCAGCAACTCTCCCTCTCACACAGTGGCTCAAGTGTGAGGATGTGGAACAGCAGCTACAAGTTGAAGGTTCATGTGAGGACGCCCAAAATGCATCGCTGCATTTGTGTTAATGCTTTTAACAGGTGGCCCATAATAACCCCTACCCGCCTACTGTTTAACCCTCCGAACCCATTGTTGTTTTCGTTTGTTTTTCATTCCTTTATCGGCAGGCTTGACACAGTCACCACATGCTTAACAGTGTTATTATCAGAATAAGTGAGGCTAGGCAGGACCATCATTTAGCACACATGTCCAAGAGCAGTTTTAACGGATTAAAAAGGTGCACATGATTTTACATTGATTTGTTTTGGTTTTTGTGAGTCCACAGTTTTTTAACACAACATCCTAATTTAAATAGACAGCAGAAAGTGTCAGTGCTCAGGTTTATGGAGTTATGTGACTTATATTGTTTAAAAATAATTTCAGATTTTTGGAACAGTCATTCACAAGCCATTGCGCTTTAGCTGATGTAAACATCTGTTGCCATGCAGAGACTGAGATAGCTGAGAATTTAGTATACCTAAAACCAGTTTTGCTTTGTTTTTTTAACCCATATTTGTCAACATTTTGATCAATCTGCACCATGAATAGCCATGATGCATTAGTTTCTAGCAGTTCTAGTTTGCAATGTAACCATGTATTGATCACTTAGTTTTAATATAAATGATAAAACAATCACAGTTTTGATGCTGGGTTATGTGAGGATTATGTTTGAACCAATAAGGAACTGGCAAATCTCAATCAGCATTTCAGTAAACTACGGGAGTGAATTTAAAGATCATGTTTTTAACCTGTCTTGTGATCAAATTAACATATGTGCTTTTTTTCTTTTTTCTTTTTTTTTTTTTTGGTGGCGTTCCACTATGCTTAAGTAGAGATCAGAAAATATAAACATGCTATTATAAATTATTACTTATGTTAACACCTTAGGGTGTATCAGGCATCATGTTTAAATATTTAATTTAAACAATTACATTGAGTTTTATCTTATTCAAATAACTGTTATTTAAAAAAAACAAAAATTATCCATATTGATGTTAAAAAGAAGTTAAAGAAAAAGTAAGTATAGAACAAAAAAGCAGTATAAATTCAATATGCAAAGAGTGAATGAGTCTCTGAGTTACTCACTGATACAGGCACTTATGTGTCTCTCTTCATGAAAAGTCACAATTTTACGTCATCCAAATGCATCTAATTTTATATCAGTCTTAGTATTTTAGCTTAGCATTTTGAAACATTTCTGTCATCAGGTATAAATATCTTCCTTTCAGGTTACTGTAAAAACAAAGGGCTGATTTGACTGTCTACTGTCAGCTAATAACAGAGAGAAGTGGCTTTTTGTAATGCATTGTTCCAGATACAACATATCTAACTCACTGCATTAAAAAGTATCAGCTCAGACTCTTTTGCAGTTTAGTGTCTCTGGTTGATCGGAGGAAAACATATCATCTCACACGGTGTGTTTCACTGAGAAAAGGAGTGAAATGGAATGAGACAGTGGTGACACTGCCTCCCACTACAGACACAGCGTTTAACATCTTCACGCATGGCAGCTCAATTACCTGAGTGTAATTGCAATAACTCCAATACCTCTGCAGTCATGCTTGACAGTTTCCAGACCAGGTCCTGTAATTGCAGGTTGATATATGCTACTGGAAATAAAAGGGGGCTAGCAAGCTAGCGAGAGAACAGCTAGGCTACTGCCACTGCAGAGCGGTGAATTGCTAATGCAATAAAAAGCCGGAGTTATTAGCTGAGTTGTGAATGGCAAATTGGTGTGAATGCCAAATCGTCAGGGTTAGTTACTGAAAAGATGGAAAGTTAAAAAGGGAACTGGGAGGAATGAGACAATGGTGTTAGGCAGGCTGGATCAGATTATAATAGTTCTTTAATATAGTACAGATCAAATTTACACTTTGAAACTTCAATATCATTACACCTTTTGTATTACTACATCATATATATATAAAAATAACAATTATCTAACATTAGCATTATTGGTCAATGAGGGAGGAGGGGAGCATTGCAAGGCATGGCTTACATTTTCCTCATGATATATCTGAGGCCTGTTATTTTGACAACATTGCCCCTTTTATTACCAAAACAGTGTGAGGACCTATTGTAATTCAAGGAATTATTATTAACCTAGATAAATGAATTGCCTTTTTAGGGACTTTAACATACTCGAAAACTCATGAAACTTGGCACAAAAATCAGTTGCGGTGTAAATTTACGTGTTTTATTGGTTTCGCAGGTGGGTGGGGCCAAACAGCTCCACAGCGCCCCCTAGAAACTGTTAAAAATTCATGAAAAATCAGTGATTTGACTGATTCATACAAAATTTGGTAGGCATGTAGAGCATGCCAAGATGATCAGATTAGCGCGCTTGGACTTTTTTGTCAGATCAACAGGAAGCCCGGTATTTCGCGTTGAAGTTTTTTAAAAAATGGCCATTTTTGGCGATTTCAGGCATCGGAATTTAACAAACTCCTCCCAGGGATTTTATCGTATCCTCATGAAAATTGCTGGATGTGCTCTTGACTCCTTTTGGATGAAAAGTTATTAAAATTGTTCAAATTGGAGTT
>JAQLOL010000003.1:2379029-2395690 GCA_029783665.1 Naso thynnoides | reverse complement strand
GAACTGGTTTTGTGCACTGCCGAGAAGAATGTGAATTCTTTGTTATTAGGATTAAGCGTTCGCCATAGGTCCAGATAACCCGACTCATCACATGTATCAGTTGTTGTTCGTGCTTATTTAGAAGGATTATTATTTTCACCAGGTAATCTATCAATGCGAGGGTCTAATATACAATTGAGGTCTCCTCCAGCAATTGATCGAGCACAGTCCAACTCTGACAGCTCTGAAAAAGCCTTTGTTATAAGATCAGTGTTTTGTTCATCTTTTAAAATGAACGAGATTTGTGTCTTTACACGAGCTAACTAGCTCCAAACTTTATTACTTCTTCGACACATCCAGAATGACCATACAGGAAGTACATAACGTGTTATTCACAACCTCTACTGGTTACAACTGGTAATGACACCTTACTATCAGCACAATCAGGAGGAGTTTTGTGTTGTTTTGTTCGATGTCGTGTTGTACTGTGCAAGTTGTCTTTGACACAGGTTAAATTGTGCTTTTTTGTATGTTTTTTTGTGCACAATGTGTTAGTAGACCCTTTTGTTATGTGTGTATGCTGTCTTCAAATATTCCTGGCTTCAGTGAACATGCGATGATGATTTCAGTGTGTCTGTGTGCGGCTGGTGTGTGTGTGTGTGTGTGTCTGCGCCCTGTCACTGAGCCAGAGGTTTCAATACTTTATAGTGAAAAGGCCCAGGTAACGTATAGTACAGCTAATTCCTGTACTGTCAGTTCCACACACACACAAACATTTTAGCCATCAGAAACTTTCACATGTGCACACAAATTTTTCTCGTACTCACAGGAATGTTTCACGTGCACATGTAAAAGTTTTGTGTGGCAGGAGGAACTTTTTTTTGCCCATGTCCCTTTAGAGGCTCTGTATGTAGGTATATCATAAGTCAACTTGCCTCACAACAAGAAGGTGCTGGGTTTGAATCCAGGTTCGCTTGTCCAACATCAGGTCCTGGGTTCGATTCTCAGTTGGGACAGGGCCTTTCTGTCTGAAGTTTCATGCTCTGGTTTCCTCCCACTATTAAAAACATGCATGTTAGGCTCATTAGGTCAGGTTGGCCCAATGCAGCACCCAAACCAGCCTGTTATCTGCAGCAGCAACCCTCGTGTCATCGCCCCGGAAAGAAAGTTAACGGATAAACTGACCCGTGTGGCTCTCTAGTGGTTGTGATGAAATGTGTCTGTAGCATTTTGGAATAATTCCTCCATACAAATCAAATTTTAAAGATAATTGTAGCTGCTACGTTATTTTGTTTGAATGTTATGGTTAAAGGACAACTGCACTTTTTGGGGGGTTTAGCCTATCATGCACCATCCCCATGTAAGACAAGAGCGTAGATGCCCTCATGCTGTGACCATGTGGTGACTGCCACATTCACCACGCTATGAAATAATAATATTAAGGTAACATGTGGACTTTCAAATTCGACCAGTTCCTCAGCTTATTACCACAACCGTCTACCACACACGTACAGTACAAGGCACGATTCACATAACGCTAATTATTTCCACTATTCTGAGTTTGAAACAATTTCACACTCAACGGTGATGTAGTGGCAGATCCCGTACCTTTGGTAGTAACCTCAACTAACCGAGGCGCTGTGACCCAGGCGTTGTGTCACTACGCCCAGAAAAGTAGTTCTTTGGTACTTGCTCCCACAGTAACAATGTGTCTGTAGCGTAGTTAATATGCAGGTCACAACACGTAGACGGAGCGTGTTGGAGATTATTTGGGTGTGTTTTAGGGGCTTTAGAGGGCAATAATGGCAAATCTCCACTACTTCCACTACTGAACGCACAGAGAAGGGAGAGCCATCTATGTTCCTGTCTTACACAGGGATTGTAGATGATAGGCTAAACCCCCCAACAAGCGCAGTTTTCCTTTTAGATTCATATTTTGACTGGACATTAGAACAGCACTGCCTCTGAGACTCTGTACAGATGTCACCCTGCTTCACTCTATATAAATGTTTTCTTATGGATCATGTTTGTTTTATTTCACTTAGCTAATGTACATAACAGGTTGGATTTTCATTACAGCTACAGTGCATCACAACTTAATTTAGCCCACTAAATCTCTGTCAGGTGACTTTTTGTGAGGAAAAACAGAATTAATGGAGATCTCAGTTGAGATTATTTTGTCCGGGAATTTTTATTTTATTTTTTTCTTTATTTTTTAAGATGAGCTTGTGTCAGGAAGTATGAAAATGTGATGGCTGGTGGCAGTTGTGGTTAAATCCAATTTAATAACCTATAACGCTCAGATCGTGTTCACCATTTAAGTGCTACAGCTGCGCTAGGCTAAGTTAAAATGAACGCGCTACGCGAGTACATTGTATACACAGTAAACTAACAGGTTAGTGTAACACTACTGACTGAGAGATGCGAGTTGAGACACAGCTAGAAACTAAAAGCTTGACTGTAAAGAGTACTGTAATTAAAGTTGCCATGACGTGAGTTAACTCGCTCTTCCTAACCTTTAGATTCTGAGTGCAAAACTGTCACCAAAGTCACTTTGCTTCAGGTGGTTCTTCACCTCCGTGTCGTTCCTTCAAACCGTTTAACACACACCTACTTAATGATTATCCCTTAGATAATTTAATATATCAATATGGTCTTAACTTTAGATATTACATATAAATTAAATTACAAAGTACAATATAAATAGAGCAAAGGACTGTACTGTAGTCATACACAGCTGTTCTACATACTGTAATATTACATTACAGTAATTTACTGTGAGTCAGAATAAAGCAGCTTGTTGCCAACCATGATGCCAGTTACTGTAATCAGGAACAAACAAGGAAATCACTTACAGTGTTTGGTTTGAATTATCACAAGCTCATGCTAGCATAGCTATGCTAGCATGAGCTTGTATTGTAATAAGGTATTATTGCATAACCTAAATAAAGGAAAATAAAATGGTGTTTGTTATGAAGGGGAGCTTTTAATCAAGCATGAGCGGATCAGTTCAGTTTGCTCCTTTTTGTGGTATCAGTGAGGGTGATGTGATACACAGTCCTAATAATGATGTGACATTATTCTGGTCATCTACAGATGGCAGCACAACTGCAGTATCTGCTGTGATGCACCAGCAAAGACAGGAAGATGACGGCAAGCTAATACAAACAGATAGGAAGGATCTAAAGAGTTTTTTTTTTTTTAAATGGCTTGAACTGTGCAAATCTTTGAGAAAGCCGTAACTGCACCTGACGTATTAGCAGTGCCTCGGATTAGGATGTTGACCTTAAAAATGACAAGCATGGTGAGAAGGATGTCAAGGTGCAAATGTCCTGAGCACAGCCGCTGCTGTCCCTGGAGGAACTGAGCATCCTCGTTAGAAAAATCTGTTGTTTTTCTGCTGGACTATGCGGGCGTGTTCTCTGTGTTTTTTGTGGCTCATATCTGCACACATAATTCCTCTTCAGGACAGAATGTGAGTGGGCAGGAGGCTGTGGATGTGTTATGAAGGCCTCTTCAGAGAGACAGTCAGCCTTACATCATGCGCCCACTGACGCCAGCACACACGCCTTATACATTTCCATTCATTAGAGACACGGCGCAGAATGTAACGTGGACATGTGGCATGGGAGACTTGCACTTGGCTCTCCCTGTTTGTCAGGATTACTGGAGATTTCAAGTTTTCTTCAAATTCTCTTTAGTACTAATGGGTCTTGCTGAATACTTAGAACACATGTTTTATAATTTAGTTCTGAATATCATTATATTATAAATAAAATGAATGGAGGTATCCAAACTATTTACAATCACGACTTAAACTCACAGTTTATTAATGTTTTAATCTAATTTAAAGCAATAAGTTAATTAAAAACATTTTTTGTGCATCAATAACTCACCCTTATATGTCTTGAGTTAAAGAATGTGATTTTTTTCCTTCAGGCATTAATCAACAGCAAAGTATTTTTTCACTTTAGCTGCTTTTGTCGGCAGTCTATGAAGATACAGTTTCAAAACCATCTAAAAACATCCATCTAAGTTTTCTAAAGATTCTTGCGCTATAATTCAAGTCTTCTTTATCATGTCGTAGGCTCAAAACTTTAAAAACACTTTTATTTGGACTAAAAAGCTCCTAAATCTAATACATCTCATCCAAGGCTCCCTGTCACGGCCCTGCAAAGCGTATGCATTAGAGGTTCTGCAGCCTGACTGATGAAGCTTGCCTCGCTGTTCTGGAAGTATTGAGCTTACGACACGGTAAAAAAAGACTTGGATTATACCACGTGGGGAGTGTTCAGACTGAAAGCGATGAACGCGACAAATGCCACAAGATCACATATAAAGTCAACGTAAGGATGCGATGAGACGTGATGTCACTTCAGGCTAATCTTGCCGTACACACGACAAATCATGTGATGCGGCGTCCATCGCCTTCAAATCAGACATGGCGGTCAAACAGCTGTTTCTGGGTGTGAACACTGTGAGCTCCTACAACACGACTTTAGGCACCACGGGATTATCTTATGAACACAGACACGTTAAGTTTTTTAACATACAGTGTGAAGAAGGCTGATTGAGTCAGCTGTGGTTAATGACAGAAAATGGTGTGAAAGTTGTTAAGTTGTTAAGTTTTCCATCCTGTGTAGGACCTGCACGACTGCAGACGTGATGATTGACTCGACTGTAATTTATGACGTAAAGAGGCCAGACGCCCCTCCTCTGAATGAGCTCATATAAGCAGACTGTGCACATCGCGCAAATTAAGTGATTGAAGCGATGATCCACAATATATCATCAATATATCACAGTTATGATCACGTGACATGATACTGGCGTTTCTTGCGACTACATTGCATTCATCGCTTTCGGCCTGAACTCACCTTCAGAGAGTTTTTGATGGAGGTTTTTTGACGGGTTTATCTCCAGAGACTGCCAGCAGAAGCGGCTAAAGCCAGTGGCTTACATTTTTGGAAAAAAAAAACAAACGTTTTTTCCGTGGAATAATGCTGTAAGGAAAGAAAATATATTATTCAAATTCAACACATCCAAGGGTGACTTACTGATACACAAAAAGTAGTTTTGCTGTGAAATATTGCTCTAAGTCTGGATTGTTTTGACAGTTTTGTGCAGCCATAATCGATCTTCTCAGCTGAGAGTGAACCCTTGGAGGCTGATTTTAGTTGTTTTTGCCATATGCCACTTAAAACACTGAACATTCTGGGTCAAAGTGACACGATCACTTACCGCATATTGAAAATACTCCTGTAGAGGTGATAGTAATAGACAGACAAATGAACATTGAACGTTGTGTTAAGATAAGGTTTTAGAATAACCGATAAAACAGGAAGGCCACGTGTTACTAAATTTACTGTTCACCGCTGCAGTAACTTTCCAGAGAATCTGCACAAACGTCACTCTCAGTACAACTGTGTTCACACGAACAATTAGAACGATATGGCCCAGTGCATCTTGGGAAACAATCAGTCATGCCTGCTCTCGGTGTGCTACATTATGATTATTTATTTATTTCCCATGTGGCAACAGCAGCTCCATCAAGCTTGACATGTTTCTCAGCTAAACCACAGGTAAGCTGAAAGAAACGCACTCATCAGCACTGAAACTGAAGCCCAGGGTGCAGATCGAGAGCAGTGAATTTCTGAGATCATCAAGCCTCAGCGCATCTTCCAACCACCTGTACTGATCAGCTGGACTGCCCCTCGAGGAGATGGAAGAGAGCTGAGACAAGAGCCATCAGCTCAGCCTCACTTGGCTCCACTCTCGGCCGACGCCGCTGAATACCAGAGAAGAACGAAGCTCTAATCTGGCTGCCATGCAGTCACTCGCTGTGAAGCTGTTTGAATGGTTTTAAGTGGGACAGACAGCAGCAGCAACTGTCTGTGTAACGGGCTGAAAAGCATTTTATTTATTCTTATTTCCATTTTGTGAATTTGATTTATTATTGAATAATTCTGTTAATTATCTGTGGAGTTTACCTCGAAGCGTCAGTTTCATTTCACTTTTACTTACGTCCTGGGACTCAGTTCCTCCAGCCGTCGGCCCCGCAGAGCTTGTTCGCATCGCTGAGGACGCTGTGGGATGTTGTGCTAAATCTTTTTTTTTCTTTTTGGATTTTGAGACATTCATGTTGTGACCTTTAATGCATATCGTTTATTGCTAGTATTATTTCATTACCTAGCTGTTCTGTTGCCTTGCACATTCATATATGACTTCTGTAAACGTTTTCATTTAACTTGTTTGGTGCCAGTTTCGTTTCGGTAGGCTGCCCTGTGTCACATGATCCATGTGCTGCTCCTATGATTTCTGCATCCACCACTTCCTCGTGTTGTGCTGCGTTCACATGATAGCAGACAGACGGTAGACGGTGGGAGACACCTTGTGAACGGCACGGAAAAAACAAACAGTCCCATGGAAGGACGGCAAATGAAACACCCATGACGATGTCTTGTTGCAGTGATGTATTGTTAACAAAGAATGGAATAAAATATATTTAATAAAATTATTTCAGAACTGCTATTTTATGTAACTATTGTAGTTATGCAAACTGAACATAAAATTTCAGATGGAGGACAATCAGCTTTCAGCTTTCTCCTCGCATTAGGCGTTTGAGGGTTAACGTACATCTGGTTGTAAATTCCGTTGTGGAAGATGGCCAAAAGTTAAAATATTTAAACTTTGAACTGCAATGTCGTCTGTCATTTCTGTTGCATTCTCTGCTAGCCTCATCAAATTCTACCATCCTGCTCTCTTCCACTTAAATGACATCCGCCTTGCCGTTTAACATCTGCCTGCTTCCATGAGAATGCAGCAAAAGTTCTGTTACTTTGCATGTTAAGGTTCAGACGTGCGGAAAAAAACAGACCGAGAGACAATGAACATGTTGTGTTTGTTGTCTTCTGCATGTTATTTGTATTTTTCAGTGTCTCTGTCAAGCACCCTGCCTCACGCACCCTTTTACTTTGCCCACAAGGTGTCACTGTTTAGCCTTTTGTTTGTTGTTTTTCATGGTTTTGTGGAGATTTGTTGTTATAATTCAGCTTATAGCTGTTCCTGACAGTTTTAAAAGCTTTCAGCAGGTAATGTGAAAAATGAGATAAATACACACTGTAATTCTAAATCGATGTTATGTATGTATTAAAAAACCAACAACAACAACAACAACAAAAGCAGAATGAAATCCCACAGCACTGTTTTGCTTTGCTGGGGAACAGATGTGCAGAAAAACAGCAGGAGACAGTTTATAAGTTTGTGTTGTCGTCTGCAGGAAGCAGATGAAAGCTGGGAAACAGTCCTGAGTCATCTGCACACAGCATTAACACTGTGACACAATCTGCATAAATGTTCTTAAGGCGACGAGGAGACGGCGTGTGACTGAACTTTTCTTTTCTTTTTTTAAACAACTGTCAGCTGGGGATGCATTTAAATGACTGAATCCATTCATGTTTCTTTAAACACACATATAAGGGATGTTTGGTTTGTGTAAGCTATGTTGTGTCTTTATGTTAAATGAACAAATACACTGCTGAAAAAAAACCATACAAGCAAAAATACATGCGCAGGACATAACCAGAGGCTTAGACTGGGGACTGCGCGTTAATGTTTTCTTGTTTGTTTGTTTTTTTAGGGACCTGCAACTGTAGTTTTGTTTTTTGCTTCGGTATATTTCTGAAACTGTAATCCACGTTTTACTTCATCACATTTGCTGTTCCTATCTTTTCTGCACCTTCTCTGCTCCAGACTGTGGGGGAGAATGTGCACGGAGCAGATGTCTTGTTTGCAGCTGCCTGGAAGAAAAAGAAGCACCGACTGTCTTTCGGCCACGAGGCGATTACGACGTACCAGAACCGAGATCAGGAAGCAGCTTCCAGCTACAATCCCCGGCCATATCCGACTTAACAAAAACAATCCTTATATGCAGCAAAAAAAGTTAGAAGTCGAAGGCGCTCTTTTTGGAGAAAAAAGTTAAAAAGCCTTTGTTAGTGCAGCTACTGCATAGCAAAAGTTACAACTTAGGCACCAACGTGTTTCCTACCTCCAACAAACTGCCGGCTGCCGTTCAGGATGGATCATTCTGCAGAAGTCAGAGGCCTCCTTTTCAACGTGTGGCTCCAGTACCGTCAGCAGTGAATCAAACTGGACCACTGACATCCTGAAACACACCTGGAAGTGACTGAGATTATTTGGCAGCTCGTTCATCAGCAGGTGAGGCTGTCTTTGCTCTTGTCGTGTTTTTTGGATCAGATGAACTCAGTGTTTCTGTTTTGAAGAAGTGACAGAACCATGAAGTCGTCCTCACTGCTGGATGGCTCCATTTTGCCTCCACTGCGAATTATCACAATGAACAGAAAAATAAACACATCGGACTCAGTGTGTAGGGAGTCTGTGCGAAAAGTTGTTTTTTACTTTTTTTCTTTTTTTTTTGGATTATGGATTTAAAATTCGGATCTGAAAAACGGGCTTAGTGTGCAAAGGCCTTAAGAGGTGCTTGAGATGCACTTTCTATGTCCATAGTGCCAGCTGCCTCTTGACTGTACTGTGTTACAAAACAAGTTTGTTTTGAGTTCTGAGGCCTGTGTGACTGTGTAACTGTGAGAGTTATTTTATTTTCCCGACTTTCCATGCAGCAAACACAGCAAGTTACACTGCGACAAGACAGGAAGCGTCATGTCACTGTCGCCCTCACGCAACCACAGCGTTCACGTCTAACTGACGCGACTGTCTGTAGCAGTTCTGGCTTTGCTGCTGCACGTTTTCCAAACAAAGCCTCGCGCAGCGAAGGAGCAGCCAAACTTTGTGCATGTCTCCATCATGTGTGAGCGGCCCTGATCTGTTTCACTGATGTATATAATATTATACATATAATATCATTACGTATTGTATTCATACAAATGAGGTGTGTGTGTGCGTGTGTGTGCGTGTGTGTGTGTGTGTGTTTTGGGGGTCAGCTTTCTTTGAGGCTAAGCAGTGACCACTAGATGGTGATCACAAAGTAAATACACCGTTTTAGTTTATTGTTTATTCGACAGTGACATCTCACAGTTAGCAATTGTACCAGATTTAGCTATCAGCTAATTTACATCTGCAGCCCCAAAAAGATCAAAATCATACGATAAAGCTTGAGAGGAAAGATGAGAGAAATAACCAGAGGACCAGCAGATAGGCTGTGTACACTGAAGAGAGATAGCAATGACAACAAGAGAGGCTCATCTGTCTTGGATTTTAAAATCCTGAAAAATGAAAATGGCTCATGTAATTGGGCCAAAGCATGGATCGTAACACCATTATCAGGGCGGACAGTTTCCGTCCCCCTGTTCTGGTAAAGAATATTCCTTTGGGACAATTTCAAAGGCTTCAGCGAATTTGTGACCGAGATGGCGACTTAGTTTACGAATGGTTTCACAGCCACTGTGTCACCCCTGCACCAAAGAGCACCTTGCAGGAAAGATTTTTTCACCCACCACCAAAAGGAAGTGCTCCTTTTCTCTGCCTTTCTTCAGACCACACACCAAAAGCTTTTCACATAGAGATGAACTTGGACTTTGAGTAGTTTATTATAAAGTTACTTTAAAAAAATAACAAATTTGACAAGTTCCTCAGATGGTAACTTTCAGTTTTATTTACCCAGTGGCGGCACACCATGCCATGGACTCTACAGACTCACGCTTGTCACTGCATCAGAGAACTGGGAGGGCTAAAAATACACAAACCAGTGTTGAAAGTTACTGGATTATATTCAAAGACAAAAATATACAGAGTGATGCCAAAGTTTCCTAAGGATTAGTGAGACTGTGTAAGTGAGCGCGCACAGCCAGAGTTAGGTCTGCATTTGATTTTTTGTTTTTAATTTAATCTCCAGTAGATCAATTCTGAAAAAAACAATGAATATAGTTTTGAACTTGAAAGTCTTTGCTTCAGTTTGTGGGTATTTTCAGATGTATCAAGTGAACCGTGTCGTATTTATAGACATTTGATGGACTGCCAATTTCTGAGGGCCATATGTGATCAGGCTGTTTCAGTTTTCCTATGAGCGTGAACAAAGTGGCCATGTCTAATACTTGTTTGCTGGTTTTTTAAATTTGATGATTAAATCTGCAGTTGGTAACTTCTGCTAAAAAAGCTAACAAGCTAACATTAGCTGTAGCATGAAACTCATTGGGAAGCAACTCCTTTACATCCTGCCCTCCCTGTTTTGGCTCCGGCTCGAGTTTTCGTTTGAGAGAACACATACTCTCTGAAATAACCCAGACTGGCTGAAAACACTGAGCACTAATAATAACAACTAAACTATATATAATAACTAAAGCACTAGTCTGAATACAGAGCTGAGAAGAGAAGCGTAAGTCTAGTTTTCTCTAGTTTTAATGTAATGAAACTGCTCATATGGCTCAGCATAAATAAATTATTAAACTTAACCTCGCCAAAACCAAATTCATACTATTTGGGAAAAAAAAGGTGTCAACAAGAACATAAACATTCAGGTAAATGGGATAAACATGGAAAGAATAAACGAGTACAAAGTCTTTGGAGTAATGATTGACAGTCTGTTGCCTTGGAGACCACATGTGAACCAATTACAGAGCAAGCTGGCCACGAGTGTGTCCGTCCAATGGAAAGCTCAGAAAATATTGAATCATAAGTCACTTCAGACAACATACTCAGCACTAGAAGCGTCACATCTTCAACACTGTGCAGAAGTGTGGGGACACACGTATAAAACAGTGACAGACCTGCTGTTTAAAATTAAAAAAAGGCTTTAAGAGTTATTCACTACGCCAAATACAGAGCACACACAAACAAGTTATTCATTAATGCAAAAATTCTCACATTACACGACATAACTGACTATAAAACCCTGCAGATGACTTACAAGGCTGCTGAGAAACTTCTCCCACACAATAAACAGGAGCTACTTATAGAAAGAGAGGTGACACACAAACTGAGAGGAAACTTGATTTTCAGACACAAGAAAGTAAGAACGACACTGAAATCATTCTCTATGTCAGTAAAAGGTGTTAAAATGTGGAACAAACTAGATGATGAGGTTAAAAACGCAAAGAACTTGGGGGCCTTCAAAAATGAAATAATAAACTCTACTATTAACAAATATAAAAACAGCAATGAGTCACTGTGACCCAAGAAATGAAAATAATGTCACTGTGTACAATAACAATGAAAGATGTTCACAAAACATTTCTGACGACAATGCAAGCAGCTGCATAATGAAGGTTATTTGGGAAAAAAAAAACAATCACAGATACTGTTTGGTGTTTAAAACGCACAGAGGAAAACTCTGTGACAGACTCAGACAAGTCAAAAACCAGTTTATGATGGAACTGCTCAGCTGGTCACTAAATGCTGTCGACAGAGTGTTCTCAACCAGACGGGCGGGCTCTGGTGAACCTGCATGCCCAGACGGAACCTTTCTGGCGGGTTACATCATCAAACTTAAACAACGAAAGAGACTGTCATCACTGGAGATGGACAGATTTGAACACGTGTGCAGACACGCACGTTCTCTGGACTTTCGGTCTAAGCTACAGACAGCAGCTCTGCTGTTGTATTATAAAATGAATGATGAAATTGATGTATGAAATGAATGATTAAATCGATTTATTTTGTGGGAAATAGGGGCGGGACTCTGATAGGCTATTAGCTTCTCCCGTACCCTTTTTTGGCCATGTGGTGTATTGTAAAACTGAAATTGTGTGTGAAGTCTGATTATATGAAAATGTCCGAAATAAATAAATAAATAAATAAAAATAAATTTCAGTTAAAGTAGTCACAATGTTTCTTATTCTGATAGAATTGGGCCTCGTGGTTTATTTACAGTACATTTGGACAGTGAATTGAAGCACTGGGACCTGGCATATCTTTCTCTGTTTAGTTCTGTTTAAGATGGAGTGTAAATTTGTAGGGGTGGCTAAGATGTTAGCTATGCTAGAACCCTTTTTCAATTTTGTATGTAACCCCTTCAGACATGTCATAGATGGATTTACTGACCAAAACACCAAAAACAGGCATATTCAAGTTAAAGAGTGAGAGAAAAAGCTGTTAGCTTACTTTGCTGACTGCATTGCGCGTATATCATTATAAATTAATATAAGTATATCAGCAGTATATCATTATAAATTAATATAAATTCTTCCCCATCTTCATACCTCTTAATATAGGCTTTATTATCCCTCTGTTTGAAGGAGAAGGAGAAAAGATGAGAGTGACAATAAGAGAGAGAACAAGATAGAATTGGCAAAGAAAGAGCAAGAACCAGGCGACAAAGTAGACAGGCAGTCGATCCACTAAGTTGTAAAGCCATGTCAGTTACTATTTTCATTCATTTTCACTCAATTATTCTTTCATTCACTGCAGTGGACTCCACAGTTTCCCACATTTCTAAGTGGTATATGTGTGTATTGTTACCAAATCTGGAGTCTCCTTAGCTTCCTCTTCAATTTTTAAAAAGACTGTATAGAACTTTCATGCTGCATATAATATGTTTGTCTGTCATAGCAGTGTGAAGAGAAAGAAGACACAGGAAAGAGCAGGAAGAACGAAAAAAGTGGACAGATAGTACACTCATCATTGTTACAGCCACAACAAAACAGTTACTGTTTAGAAAAAGACATTCCATTCACAATAGAATTTTACATACATTAGTGCCAACCTACGTGAAGATCTGATCCGAGAATCAACCTGTTTGCCACACAAGAATTATAACAATGATGCATGAAACACTCTATAATAACGTAGATACTAACACTCTCAATTTCTCATCTTCTCCAATAAACCATCTAAATCTTAGGATATGCTATTTGAAACACAAAAATAAGCAGAAAATAATTAGATTTAATAAGCTGAAAATTGCAAAAGTCTGGCTTTTTGCTTTAGACTGCTGACAATCAAGACAACACCAGCAATCCCTAAAGCACTTTATGTAAACTCCCGTGAATTTCTGTATTGCAATCATAGAGACTTACTGTCTTACACTAGTGTCCTATCATTAGATACCAAACGTAATACAAACATTAACAGTATGTACATATGTAAAGTATTCTGTGAACAACTAAATATTTGGGGACATCAAACTTTCGTAGACAACTATTTCGAATCCATTAACACTGTAGATAGTTATTTTGTCTACTTATGTGGCATTTATTCATTTTTATTATTTGTTCCTTCTTTTTAAAAAAATTTCATTCAAATTCATATATATATATATATGGTACCAGGGGTCCATGTATTCTTATTTTATGAGGGCTGTTTTGTGTTTACTTCCACACACACAGCATGTTAATACCATGCTATATACCGCAAATAAATAATATATATAAAACAGAAAAAAAAGAATAGGTTTTTTGTAAGAACTTTTGAAGCAAAAATAAAAAAAATTAAATACTCTCTCTGCTTCATTTTTTATTTTAGAGTAATAACTTTTTTATACTCTTTTGAGTCCTTAAGGCAGCATACATATTCAAACAGTCGAGTATGTAGTGAAAAATGATTTGAATTACTTAGTTAACCAAATTTGACAATGAAAATCCACTGTAAGCAGTGCTACAACACAGGCAACATTTTTTAAATGGTGTTTCTTTTTGTTTTTCTTGAAGGGTTATGTCAAAGTAAAAAGTGGTGCCAAAGTACAAAATTCTTCAAGTTGACAGGACTGACGTGAGGAAAAGAACATCGTACAAGGACACCTGTAAACAATCAGTCCTGTGTTTTGTTTTGTTTTTTTGACAGAACTTAGGGTCAGATGTGGATTATATTTACCTTGCCTTACTCCCAGAAAAAGCTGCTGCTCACCCTTTAATGTAATTACAGTTGTTTGCCTGCCGTTTGTCACTAACGCTTTTTTCCATCCAAACTAACGCCAAATATCCTCTGCTTAATGGTGATTGAAATATGCGTGCTGCCTGTCTCAGAAACCACTTAATGTCAACATGTCAGAGGTATCAGGGGGGAACTAAGTCCAAAACTACTGGACTGTCAAATCATAAACGCCATGGGGAACAGATTTCTCAGGGATCTGCAGGCGATGAAAAGAATCAGCAGAGGTTTTGACAGGGATTTCATTTGGCATCGCTCATGTCTCCAAATTAATCCTGCTGCAAAATTATGGTTTCCTTTCATCCCCAAAGTCCCATTTCCATGGCTACAGTGTAGGGGAATCTCGAGGAGGGGAGGGTGGACAGAAGTAAAGCGAGAGAAAAGAAAGGAGAGACACGTTCTTTGATTTGATTTAATGTTTCAACTTAGACAAGGAAAAAAAAAAGCCAGAATCTAATCTTAACAAAGAGCAAATTACATTTCTTTAACAGAGTTTTGTTTTATGCAAACGGGAAAATGGGGAGAAAAGAGCTGCACTGACAAAGAGATTCAGTGCCTGGCTCGTAATTAAGCTACAAGTTAAGACATTTTAATTACTCTTGTTTTTTTTCTGTCTCCTTCTGCCTCTGATGAAGATGATGCAGCAGTGAGCAGGGAAATGGACCATTAACTATCTGGAAAAGCAGATACAGGCTGAGTAAAGCACGTTTTGACTCACTCCTTAGCCGTGGACTCATGCATGAATCCTTCTAAGGATATTGTTGGGCATTTTTTCAGAAGCTTAACTATGGTGCTGCACCTTTATTTATTAATCCTGTTTAATGAAAACCTGTCTTACATGTTTGATTCCAAAAAAAAATGCCTCAACAAAGAGTATTTGAAAGGAACTGATTCATAACAGCTGTCAAAAGAACAGAAATCGCTTTTTTTCTATACATGCTGGTAGTGGTCCAAAAGTTTTCCATGAATCTGTGGTTTTTGTTTCACCATAATGAGGTCTCAAACCAACAATGGTTTGTCAGGGAGCCCCAGAACAACTGCTACTGCCAAGGCTGCCTGCTGGCCTTTTTGTGACCACAGGCTCACTGCTCATACTGACCAAAAAACTGACCAAGCTGACGTCGTCTTGACTGTGCAGATGGTAGCTGAGCTATGATTACTGGGGGAGTAAAAGAAACAAAATGCTTGACCATATGACATACCAGATGACTGAAGACAATGAAACTGTTAATTTCAAAAGATTTTTGTTGTGTGTGTGTGGTCATGAGGTTTGTTAAGATTATTTTAACTCCTCAAAACCATCTTGAAAATATTTTATGTGGGGTCTAAAGTGAATTTAGTCCTACATTTAGTCTCTCTCTTACGTAGGTTTGATGGAACAGACATGCCTGTATTATCAATCATCATGGCAGTCTACACCAACTAAAACAGTTTTGCTTTCGCTAGCGCTTGAAACATGTAACTTGAACTTAAAGCTTCTTAAAATGCCTCTGAGTTCACAGCACTTTGTTCCGGACGGTATCCAAAGTAGACACACTGAAAGACTGTGTGCTGCTGATGTGCTGGTGTCACAATGCAAACCATATATATACACATATGTGCAGTTCACTTGACCATTGGCATGTGTATTGCTCATAGTGGATAACGCAGCCTCCAGTCACAAGCTTAAAGCACAGATGAGAAATGGGAAATAGTTCAGGAAAGCTCACAAAAGATAGTGACTCAAGTGACATCAGCTAAGACACTTTGAAGCTGAAGTAGGCAGCATTTGGAATTCAAGCTAGCTCTCGCGTGAGACTTCTAGGGAAGCTACTCCGCTGCACCTTCCCATCCCTGTTTCACTCTGGCTCACATTTTATTTAGTTTTTTGACGCTCTTTTTTTCAAGGCCAGTTTGCACCAAACATATATGATGAGATGAAACGGTTGCAGGGTAAATTGCAGCAGAGTAAACTGGTCCATCTTAGCTTGACTAAAGCGGGCTGATGGTGTTGCCTGCAGACACTGTTGTCAGTAGAGATGAGTTTTAGAGTTTAAGGCTTGCTACCTATTTCAACAGCCAATCAGCTCGCACTGACCTTATCTGTTGCTAAGAAGAGCAGGGTAGAGCAGCAAATAGGAACTAGGGATGGGAAGATAACTGATTTGAACTGATACTCAGATACGTGTGGGCAGGATGTGAGTGCATTGGATAAGAACACACCAATGGTAACACACATTTCTCATGTCAAACATTTCATAAGACATGTATGGCAAAGTAATTGTTTAGTAGTTTTTTTTTGGCTTTTCTTCTTTCTTTAGCTTTTTAGGATTACCAGATATTGTATTTATTGAAAACTGTTGATGAATAGTCAAACTAATTGAATTGCGTAGTATTATTCCTTTGCATTGTCCATCACATCATATTGTATCGAATCACACTGCATCGTGATTGAGGTGTGAATCCTATCGTATTGCATGGCATCGGTAGTTGACATTGTATCGAGGTACATTTTGTTTTGACTTAAAACCAGAGATAGCCAACCCCAAGGAACATGTGCTCTCTGAAATTACCATGATTGGCCAAAATCTATCCCCTGATGATCTGAAAACAGAGCATACAGAGCCACACAGAGGTGCAGATGCTGAATATGCAAAAAGGTTATTATGGAATTTTAGCATGATTACACAAAAGATGAATTGTCCAGCCTAACTTTAATCGACGAAAAGCACTTTTTACAACATACTGTATATATATATATATATATATATATATGTGTGTGTGTGTGTTTGTGTGTGTGTGTGTGTATATATATATATACAGCCATTAACACCAAAAAAATTGTCTTATGTTGACTGCATGTA